>VZSF01011326.1:392650-426595 GCA_013398295.1 Chionis minor
CGGGGAGGCCCTTGCTGCCTTGCGGGGGCCGCGGGGCTGGGCGTCCCCGGGGGCCGGGGCCGGTAGCGGGGCGGAGGGGGGCGGGTGGCGCCGCGAGGGGCGGGAAGGGCAGGGCCCTGGCCTGCTGCGGCTGCATGATCCCTGCTGGGGGGCCGGCTGCGGGGCGGGGGGTGTCCGCGGCTGGGCCTGGGGCGCCGCATTGAGCCGTGGGGTCTGGGGGATTCCTTTTGTAAACGCACACGTGTGCGTGCGGCTTGTTTTCTTTGAAGGGACCCGGGGTGGTGGTCTGGAGGGGTGCGTTTACTGTAGCACTAGCTGTGGGGATTTTTAAGGGCTGGTTCTACTTCATTTATATTTGGTGGGGTTGGTCTTTTTGTTGGTGTGGGGGTTTTTTGGTTGTTTGTTTTTTTTTTTAGTAAGCACATCTTCAGGCTTTGAAGAGCCTCACCGTTCTTGCTGAACGGTAGTTCCTCCAAGGTTGTCGTCGTTTGCTTTTCGGGAGGGCAGCCAGTAGCCTCCGCGCAGGAAGGTGCGCAGGTTGCGTTGGAGGAGGGCTCTGGGTCGGCGCGGCTTGACTCCTTTCCAGCATAGGTTAGTTTTTTTTTCCTCCGGCGTCTCTGATGCCAGAACAAGGCCCCAGAATGAACGGTTTCTCTCTGGGCGAGCTCTGCTGGCTGTTCTGCTGCCCGCCTTGCCCCAGCCGCATCGCTGCCAAGCTGGCCTTCCTGCCCCCGGAGCCCACCTACACCGTGCTGCAGCCCGAGCAGCAGCAGCAGGAGGCCGGGGCGGCAGCTGGAGCAGGGACCCCGACGGGATCGGGCACCTGCAGCCTGCACTTGAGCGAGCGGGCGGACTGGCAGTATTCCCAGCGGGAACTGGATGCCGTGGAAGTGTTCTTCTCCCGCACGGCTCGGGATAACAGGCTGGGCTGCATGTTCGTACGTTGTGCCCCCACTGGCCGGTACACGCTGCTCTTCTCGCATGGTAATGCTGTGGACCTGGGCCAGATGTGCAGCTTCTATATTGGCCTTGGCTCCCGCATCAACTGCAACGTCTTCTCTTATGACTACTCTGGCTACGGGGTGAGCACCGGCAAGCCCTCTGAGAAAAACCTGTACGCAGACATTGATGCAGCCTGGCAGGCCCTCAGGACAAGGTAAATGGATATTGGGGACAAGGTATTTCTGTATCTCCATTTAATCCTAATAAGTCCAGTGTCAGCGCAGCTAACCTGCTGAGAGGTGGAGGGGAAGGGTTTGTAGATGGTTTCAGTTATTTCGATGACCTCACCAGATGTTCCATCGACAGCCGCAGTGTGATTTGCGTTTGGATGGCCTTCATCCTTGGGCTTCTTCTAGATTTAGGAGTTCAGTCAACTCCATCTTGAGGAGGACATACTGCACTGGTTGCAGGTTGAGCTTTCAGGAAGGAAAAAAACCCCTTTTATTCAAGACTTGCCTACCACTCTCTACGCTTAGAGGTAACTCACTTGAGCCAAAACTTTGACTGAATTTGGTGGTGGTCTAGGCTAGTGCTCACTGAGAAACTGCTGGTGATCTGCGATTTCCAGCACGGGTTTCCTGTGTGCTCGTGCAACATAGACATCTTTTTCTTTTGGCAACCAAACAACTGTTGTCAAATTGGGTAGGATAGCAGGGTGGAAGGAAAAAGTGTTGACAGGTGGAAGTAGAGCTGGGGATCCTGCCAGGAGGAGATGCCGAAGTAGGTGGGATCCAAAGGCATGGAGCAGCAATGAGAAGGCTCTGCCAAGGCAGGATGGCCATTAGGAACAGGGAGCCCTTGGCTTCTAGGAAGTCCTGAGCAGGGGATTTCAGAATCCTGAGCTGCTGCCTCTGGCTCCTTGCTACAACTGATTGCCACCCCTGGACCTCTGTTGCTTCTGCTGTCCATGGAAACAATGAGCTCCTTTTGCTGTTGCATAAGTGGTTCTTAAAGTAGGACCTCACGGAACCTGCCCTGAAAGAGAGAGCTTTAAAAAGCTTAAATTCCTGCAGTAGGGCAAGAGAAAAGAACGATGAACGTTTTCTGTTCTTGGCTCTGGGGTTGTGTAGATGAACTTGGCTTACATGAAATGGGTATTTAATGTCTGTCTTAAGGATACGTGCCAGCTTCAAAAATAGTGACAGGAGTTGTTACTAATTTAGATAATTGGCTTTTCGAGGATCTGAGGATTGGTCAGTTGTGGAGTCCAAATGGCTTTTGACATTGGTCTGCCCAAGTCAACTTAAGAGCACGGAGGAGAAAGGCGTAGGGGGAAGTTGCCCTTTCACAGCATGTGTTCTATTTGGTGCGCAAGCCAGATTCTGGGATCATTTTCCAGGACTCTCAGAAAATAAAATAAAATACAGATGTCTTGCTTGAATATTGGTAATATGGTTTTATGTAAAGAAATAATTTTGGTATGTTGTATGCAGAATAAATTGCTAAATGCCACCATTGTGCATGTGGATGATATAAATAAGGTTTGAGAGGAAAAGTACTATGTCTAAGCCAAGCATAGTTAATGTTTGTCCTTCAGTTGCTCTGTTTTCTCTCTCACTTAATGTTTAGTTGGTGATATTTTTTCATGAAAGCCTTCTAGAGCTCTGGAAAAGTCTCTCACATCTGCCTGGAAGTGCTCCTGTCTTGATAGGTGTTAAGTACATGTTTAAGGTCTACGAAGATCCAGAAACAAGGGGTTCCTTCACTTAAGTCTTTTGCAAAGCCTGGCCCAGTGATGCCAACGTGTGCCCAGCTTGCTCTGAGAGGATTGGTCTCCTGATACTAAGTTGTGACTGGAGGAAATTTGT
Organism: Chionis minor; assembly: GCA_013398295.1. NCBI lineage: Eukaryota > Metazoa > Chordata > Aves > Charadriiformes > Chionidae > Chionis > Chionis minor. The sequence continues at coordinate 395,461 of VZSF01011326.1, forward strand.
AGTTTAATATTAGAGTCCTTTCTGTGGTTTATACAAGATCTAGGTTCTGGTTGCCTCCTTAAACTGAGAGGTTGAAATTTGCCAACTCTTACTCTGCCATGTTTGTAAATCCCACCTCTTAGTGCTACCTTGAGAGCACTTGGAGTAGTTATGTTGTCATTGGTTAGATTTTTGTGAGCAAAGGGGAATATTACAGTATTCTAAGTGTCCAGTAAAGAAATCGGTTATTGTAAAATGTAAGCTTAAAACAGGCAAACAAATTAATTGATTCTGTCTATTAACAGATAACTGTCTTCATATCAGGTATGAACCAAAACATTAGTCTTTCTGCTGATGAATTCTCTAAGCAGTAGTATGAACTTTACGAGACTGAGAATTTCTTAGCCCTTTTTAATAAGTCCAAGTGGCTCACTATTAAGTGAAATACTCTGCTGTAAAAATACAAGCCTGCCTCCTGAGGTAAAATGTCCTATTATACCATTTCTGCTGTGGTAGTTCATTGGTAGCTTCCAAGAGTTTGTGTATGCTTTCATTCTTGATGCACATTTCTAACACTTGGCTGAAAGTCATGTGGTAGTGAACTGTAATGCAAAGTTAAAATTGAAGTCTTAAAATAGGAGAGGTTCACTGTGCCATCGAGAGCGTTTAGTCATCTGTGCTAAGTTCTGTGGGAAGCTGTTGCTCTTCTGAATCCACCAGACGTTCCACCTGGCAGCAGAAAGGAATCATTAAAATGCTGGAAGTATGAGATTCTTTATTTCTTTCTTTTTTTTTTTTTTTTTAAATTGTGCTGGTGAAATACCATGATACTTAGCAAATGTTAATTTATTTTGTTACTGTATTTTGAAAGTTGTCTTGAGTTAGGCAGGAATTAACCCTACTCTTGAACAGAATAGATTGCTCCCAAATTCTAGAACTGATGGTGAGCTGACTGGTTGCAAACATGGCTGCAAATCTTGACTATTTTTTCAAGGTACTGAAACGAGGATCTTGCTGTCACATACACATTTAGGTATCAAACCTTACATAACAAATGATTATAAAACTATCTTATGAACAGTAGGTGAAAAATAAAATCATCGAGGCTTTTTTATTCGGTTTCAATTATTACCCTCTCTCTGAAGAATCAGTGTCAACGATTGTCTGTTCTTTCAGTCTTTGTAAAGAGTAATTTATTTTCTGTAATTCTAATTAAATGAGTATCTCTGCTCATGAATAAAGTATACTCTTAAATGATAATTTTACTAATTATTAAGTTTGAATGCCAGTTGGTTTTTAGCCCAGGTAAAGACGTTGGCATATGGTTTTATTCCCTTGAGAAGAGTTTTTATAGATGTTCCTTCAGAGGTCTAACTGTAGGATTGGTTACTCTAGCTCCAATATTGAGTATTACTCGGTAATTAATTTGGGCTTTTATATATATTTATTTTCACTTGATTAACAAATTTCCATCTGGTATCTAAATGTTTCTCAAAAAGAATCTGGTGTTTCATTGCTTCAGACGACATTTTTTAGTGTTTTATTTTAGGCAGGTTGGTTTGTTTCTGTTCTGTTTGTTCCAAAACCAGATTGAAGAGAAGCTATATTGGACACTGTCTTCTCTTATGGTCTGTATGGTTCCAAGTTGCCGCTTTTTAGTGAGATGTGATTAACTCCTACACTAATATCTGATTGACTTAGTGTACTAACATCTGCACAGAATGACTTGATTGTCATCCTCCTCCCCCCTTTCCTGAATTCCACGTGGGAAGATTGAACTTTCTAACACTTTTACGTTTAGACAATGTACAGTACTTAAAAACAGGATACACACTTAGGGCTTGGGTACAGTGCTTAAGCACAAAACCATGACTGCTTTGTTGACTGCATGCTATTTATATTAAAATCAATTCATATATTCTCGAAAAATTTGGAGAGGATTTGTGAAATGTTTTTTAAATTACAGTCAAATGCAAAAAGGCACTGCTTCCCCACCCTCTCTGCTTCTGTAGTAGAGTATCACAGAGAGGAACCTATTAGTCCATCTTTTGGATGTTGAAAGGAGGTAAAGAAAATGTATGTAATAAGTAGCTTAGAAGAGCTGTTCTTGTTGAATTTAACAAAATATAGCTTGATGTTTTTTCATGGTGCACAGTATAAACTAGTATCTTCTGTTTCTATTTAAGCTTCTGATAAATGATAGATGTTATTGTAATGTTTAAACCCTTCATTCTCAAAACATGTACATTTGAGTTTGTCTTTCAGTCCATAGGGGAAAACAGTGGTTCTCTTCTATTTTTTGTTAAGCTTCTTAGTCAATGTGGCATGATGAGAGGAATTAAATTGTGAAATGGTATAGTAGAATGCAAGGACATTCATCAATGGATAGCAGATAATGTAGAATGTTTAAATAGTTTCTTAAACTTTTTTCCTCAAATCTAATGTTAAAAAAATCCCAAACCTTTTATTGTGTGGGAATTTTATTATTTGTGGTGCTGATTATGTCTCCTCTTACTGCTGCTTCCTTTGCAGGAGCTGGTGGAAAAACGTTACAGCTTTCATTTGAGTAAAATTAGGAAACACACCTCACTGGATTAGACTGGAGTGATAACTAGTCTTCTGAGGCTGTGTCAGTTCAGTTCATCTCCATTCTGATTTGCTGAAGTGGTTACAGCTTTCTAGGTGAATAATAGCTTCAAGGGTTTTTTTTTACCTTGATTCATCAAAATAGTTAATTTCTGCTTTAATTTCCTTTGCAACAGAATCTTCTTTCACTGCCACTGTGTTTCGGTGCATGATGTGACTGGAGTTCTTTAGATTGAATGTTTAGAGGTTTTGATAACAAGTTACCAATGAAATTCCTGAGGTAGCCAAAGGCAGCGCTTGGCAGAGCCACTGTAAATGGTCCTGGAGCGACAGCGTTCCCCTTGGGCACACTGGGAAGGCATCACCTGGCATCACTCTTCTGTCCCTGACTTTGGTAGGGTATTTCCCACTTCCAGGTTTTTAATAGTGTTGATATTAGTAGTATCAACATATAGTAGTAGTATATATAGTCTGCAAAGGGTTGTTTAAAGAGGCTGTTCTCTAAAACTGAACTTGTTCTACCTGCCACGGTCAGTACTTCAAAAAAAACCCACCCCAAACCTGCATACAGCTCTCTTCAAAAATAGCAACGTACCGAATAGTCTCCTGCTGTTGTCTATGCAATCAGCAGAGATTAATTCAGATGATGAGTGTCCCAGGGACAAATACCAACAACTGTTTAAAACAGGTGCTCTGATGTTCAAAGTTATTTAAAATGTTTACTGAGCTTTGGTGTTGTATTTCATAGCATAGTCACTGAAGTAAAAGTAGTTTTGCTAAATATTTCCCTCTTTCTCTCAGGACTGCCAGATCAAAGCTTGTTTAAAAAAAAAAGGAGATTTTTCTATGTCAAGAATATTTTGCAACTAGTGTTATTTGGGAAGAAAGATAAGCTGCCAAAGAGCCTTTGGCTAACAGTACTTGTTATCCTGGGTGTAGATAGTCCTGAAATTCAGCTGCCTGAACTGGAGATGTTGGTTTGCCCTGCTGTGCAAAGGTTGTAGGACCCGGTTCTCAATATCATTGGAGCATTGAACACACAGGTTTCTAGAGGACCGTGTTGTTAAATGCTACCTGCTGAAGTAACTGAAGGTTTCTGTCTGCCTTTAGCGCTGCTAAATTGGGTGAAGTGTATGAGGAAGAGAAAAGCAGGCTTTTTCCTTTCTCCCTGGGTCGGGAAGTGTGTCACCTTTTGAGGCTCAGCTGACGGTTGTTACATGATGTCTGTTTGACCTGTCCGTGTTGCTGGTAGCACTTAGATTTGTTCATTTTGTTGTTGCCAGTGGAGTATGAGCTGGACCGTGTACATGTCGGTCGTTTTCTTCTGAAGCCAGGGTCAATCTCCAGTCCATCGTAATCTCAGAACTAAAAAATCCCTCCAAAATTCAACCTTCATCCTTTGTTACTCTGCTGGTTTTGGATTATTTCTAAGTGCTGGGCTAGGTTTACACTGGTTCATTACTTGTGAACATCAGTAAAAAAGAGCAAAGCAAAAAAAACCTCTCAACCAATTAGCAGTTCTGTCCAGGACTGTACGTACCTGTGGGTATAGGTGGAGAACGTTTCAAGCTACAAGAGTGGGTTTTCTGCCAGCAACTGGTGGTGTGGGGAAAACTGATGCTTCTTGAGCAAATGGGTATTTATATTTCTGTACTGAAGGAAGAAAACGGGTTCTTTTCGGCTTTCTGTGGGGTTTTTTTTTGGTCCTGTGATGCTTCCTCATGTGGAGATAGACTAGTCCAAAGGCAGTGCCAAGCAATTAGCTGTTTGGAGCCTAACTTCCATAGCGTATGTCTGAATCTCGTATTTCGTTGTAATACGACATTTGCCTGGTAGAGAAGGCAATGTGATTATAGTAACTTTTAAACCCTGCCCCCAAAACATTTTAAAATATCAAGAAATTATTTCCTCGGTTGTATTCTCTCTTTGCTTTAAAGACAACAGTCTCAAAATTACGTAGCACTAAGAAATTAAATGCACAAATAGCATAGACTTTTTTTCCCCCTAAAGCTGGTGATAAATCTAATTAATAACTAACACTCCCTTCTGCCCTCCCTCACAAATATAAATCAATTACAAGGCTGCATTGGAATTAGTTGAAATGAGTCATAAAATAAGCTGCAAATATTTTGTGCCTAACTAACATGCTTGTGCGCATGCAGGCTTGCTTTTGCCAATTAGCCCCTAAAAAGGCCAGAAATCTTTCTCTGTTGATGAGGAGATAGTTTCAGTTGCCACTGCACTTGAGAGAAATTGCAGGTACTTACCTGTGTGCAAAATGAGGGGGTTCCTTGTGTTTTCTTGAATCTAGGAAAGGCGTATCTTTACAGTTTTTGAACACTGGTGGCTCTTAAGTGTCTCTTCATGTTACTTTGGGTATATATTGACTGATTATATTGTTTTGAAATAGGAATAATTAAGGATTGTTTTTTGTCTAACTCCAAAAACTTGGGTTTGTGTGGGCTAAAATACAACCAAAACCCTTTTGTATGTAGGAGTTGGTGGATAGCGGGTAATTGAGACCGCTAGAGACTTGTGAACCGAGTAAGCAGTTTTAGTGACTCATTTGCTACTACTTCATCTTGACTGTCTTGCTTTCCGGTTTTTAGACGAATGGCTTAGACTGAGCATGCAAGACCAGTGTGACATCTGATGATGAAGCTGAATTTCATTCCTGCTCTCAAACTGAGTGTTTTGTTGGTGAGGGTTTCTTAATGTGTCAGCTTTTGTGAGCAATGGAAGCGTGTGATTGTAAACCCAGGAAACTCTCTGTCAACGCGAAGGAATAAAGGTGCTTTTCATAAAAGGCTAAGAATGTAGAAAGGGATGAATAGTGCATAGTGTCAGCTTAAGGACTGAGGAACATCTTGGCATTCTTTATTCCGAAGGCTAATTTGAGAAAAATGGGTTGTTGTGGCATGTTTGCACATGAAGCTGCACTACCCGCAAACAATCTTAGAAAGGTGCAAACGTAGGGCAGTTTTATAATGATAGTGTTATACTGGGATTATCTGTATCCATATCTTTATTCTATATTTCTGTAACCACTGCGTTAGCTTCACGGAACAAAGCTTCTCCTATTGGTGTTAAATGCTGTGGTTGGATTTGCTGACCATAAGACCAAATAATACAAAGACACAAAACTGCGCTAAGTAGTAAGGTCTGGCTCAACGCCCACCCACCTTCCCACTCTTGGTTCCGTGTCTCCCGATGAGCAAGCACATGCATGTCTTTGGGAAAATCCCTACAATCCTGAAATAAATCTCGAACATCTCAACTTTCAAAAAGGGGAATTCCATGTGGGTTCACAAATGAAGGATGTTGTTGATGTGGAAGATGAGGTTTGAAGTTAGTACACTTGCCTCGGAGTCCAGAGGGAAACATTTAGTATTGCCTCTAGGTTATTTTTGTGTTGCAGATTTGTAAGAAAATCTTCATGTATGTTTTCCTGACAGTAATAGTCTTTATTGGTACAGTCTCTTGAAATTCTTTCTGTGTACACCTTTCCAGATGAAAATGCCTTTTTAACTGTTGATTTGAAATTAATTGTTGGTTTAGACAGTTTTGGGTATGCTTTCAGGAAGATTTGTGTTACCATCTCTGATTGAAAAAATTCTCCTTGCATATAGAGATGTTACTTTAAGAACTTTGACTCTTGTGAGCCTTGTTTATCACCCAAGGCATGCTGCTGAAACAAGCTGCATACATCAGTGTCTGGCGAGTAACCCTTCTCAAGGCATGCAGTGTCAGCTAGTAGCTCAAAGATTTATTTATTTATTTATTTGTATTAACAGGACACTGCCAAATTTCTCAAGATCCCAGTATGTTAGAGCAGTTAAGTTTAACTGTCTTGACATGGCACGGCCACTTCTTTTTGTGTGCAGCAAAATAACAGCTTTGGAGTAATGGGGATCCAGCAAGTCTGAAAATTCTGAGACCAACTTCAACATGTTTCTCAGGAAAGCACTTGTAAATAGTACGGTTTGAAACGTTCCCCTTCTAATAACATTGTTAAAAAGGGGTTTGCTCAGTTTATAGGATCTTTGTGGACATTCTTGCTCTCTGATGACTTTTAGTTAGATTTGCTTTAGAAGTTCTTGTAGAACTTGAAAAATGGTGTTCAGTATCAGCAAAGAAGCAAAACCAGCTATATATTTTTCCCAGTGTACACATAAACTGAGATAAGTTTTGGATTATTTTATAATTACTTCATAAGTCTTAATAGCTATTTATAATAAATTAAACAAGACACTTTGTTATAACTATTACACCATACAATAAATTGCAAGCCTTAATAATATGCAAAATAAAAGAAAAGCCAACAGTAATACAGGGGTAGACTTCTGTTAAGCAGTTTGCAAACAAAATGGAGCATGGAACCATCTATACTGCGAAGGAAATCTTGAGTTGTTAAATTGCCCCTTTAAGCATTGAACTGGTTTGTTTGTACAGATCTTAATCTTTGTCCCATCTCTGTATTGCCTTCCCCAACATCTGATTAATTTATTTAAGTAGGATGTTGGCTGTATGACAGCCTGAGGGAAGCAGCATCTTTGAAGAAAATGGTCTTGGTTTTGAAGCACGTTCTCCAGGGCAAATTTGCAAAAGTCTTCTCTGGCATGCTGTTTGTTCTTTACAGATTAATTTCTCACAAAAGTATGTGTAAGTTTTGGTGTGTTGTTTTTGGTTTGGTGGTTTTGTTTTTTTTTTTTTTAATTGAAGTAGCTAACTTGGTATAATATTTATTTTGGAGGCGTTCCCTGGACAATTCTTACCTTGAGGCAGCTGGTCAAGAGCCAGTCAGTCTCCTCCTTCCCCTAAGACTGGAATGTACCTCAACTTGCATATTAAGTTGTATTACACTTTTTCTTCATAGTATTTTTTTGTTGTTCCTTAGTGTAAAAAGCTTGTTGATTTTCTAGTAAAGCATGGGTTTTAATGTGTCTTAATACTACTACAGAAAAAGTTAGTATTTCAGTTTTGGTATGAGCATCTTATCAAGTTTAACCAACTCTAAAAGTATCACAGTTGCAGGAAGAGGTGGGGTAGTGTTTCAGCTACAGTTTTGGTGGTTTTATGCATACTAGCTTATGAACACGTAACCTTTGCCTCAGACTGGTTAATAATTACACTGTGACTTGGCATACGTTGCAGGCATCTCTTTCTGATGCAAGAAGCACCCTTTCAGGAGTCAGTACAGTAGTTTCAGATATTAAGTGGTGTTTTAACCTTAAGCCTGGCTGCTATGCCTGAAAGGTTTTGACTTTTGCAGAGTCTCTGCCAGCTGCCGAAATTCTGTTTCTCAGAGGGGCAGAAACCTTCTGCCCTCTCCCCTGAGCTCTTGCTAATTATTTATGTAATGTGATGTTCACTTCTAAAGCCTCCTGTGCATAAACCCAGTACAATTAGTTCTTTATCCTGTTTTTGAAATTTGTACTAAAATTCAATCTGCTAATGCAGAAACTATATCTGAAGAAATACAGGCACAAATGTACTTGTCTTTTTTTAAAAAAAAAATTGTAATTTCTATTTGATTTAACAAAGAACAAAGTGACAACATTCTTGAATATAACTTGGATATGAATTCTTCATATAAAAGATAAGATGGTTATAAATCCTAAATGTTCACCCAGTTTTGTAGAGGGTGAGAGGGTTGTAAAGTCTCCTTGGTTTATTGAGTTCTTTTCTATCCTTTACAATACTGAGACTAAGCAAGCTGGTGCTAAATATACCACCCTTCCAAATTGGATGCCCTTCTGTCAAAACTTATCTAAGATCTGTAGACTGTTTTGCATAGAGCATTGAACAGACTATTGATCTAAATAAGATCTGGCACCTTCCAATTATTTCAGGAAATTACCCTTTCTATCCAAAAATCCACTTTAATAATGTTCATAATGAGGAACATTAAACCTAAAAATCTTGGATGTTTCTTACTTGGATGTAGTTCTAAACTTGTTGTGTTTCAGCAGTAGGAGAAACTGAACCAAATACTAGTCTCTTTGGTTGGATGTTCACAGCAATTTTCTATTTTTCTTTTTTATTATGAAGCGAGTGTTAATAAATTTAGGCAATTTTATTGCTGGGATATTTTTTGTGGGGGAGGAACTCAACTTAGCAAGCACTGTTTGTCATTTGTTACTCTTTCTTCCTTCCACTATTCCCAGTGCTTCTGGGCAGTAGTCTAATGTGACCAGTTTCTTTCTTGCTCTTTGCTGTAGAACTGATCAGACTTTCTCTTTAAATATTTTTTTTAAAAATTCTCATTAAGTATTTCTATTTTGCCTCTGCCTTGGAAGCTTTTTGGTACTAGGAGGAAGGGAAACACTAGTAATTTGTAAAATATAACAGTATGCAGAGCTAAACATGAAAAATGGGTGTTGGGGGAGAAACCAGCAGTAGCTTATAACTAACAGCGCATGGGTCATGAAATGGTGAACTGCAGAAAACCTACATAGCCAAAACGTTACTATCCAAATTGGCATTTGGCCATAATGTAGACATTAATATACCTAGTTTTCCGAGCACTGCACTGTTATCTGTTATTTCAAAAATAGAAACTCCAGCATCACAAGACTTCTTTATGCTCTGCTTGTTTATTGGGAGGCTGTTAAGTGCTGGTGTGGCATGCACTGGAATTGCTAGGATTTTTTTCCTGCGTAACCAGTTGTTCTCTAGTGATACTGCAATCAAGTAAAGAGCCTGCCTGCTTTACAAGGACTGCATCACCAATAGAGGCAAATAGGATGCTGAATAACATCATAGTTTGGAAGCTGCTTCTCTTTTCTGTTTTTTAATTTTTCTAAGATGCATCTGCAGGTCAGTTTCTACCTTTAGTATCAGCTGAAATAATGCACTTCAGTGACGGCATTAACAGTTGGCATTGATCTGCTCTGGGGTACTTGTGCTACTTGTGGAGTAGGTAACTGTTATCTGGTAAGCATCCTTTTTCGAGGAGGAAAAAGTTGACGAGCAAGAAATTTTTCACCAAAAAGGCTATAAAACCAATTGGCCCCGTTAACTTGGTATGTTGGCAGAAAACAAAGTATGCAAGCATGCTGTTTGACCATTGTTAAAACCTGTTGATTTGCACAATCTGGGCAAGATGTCTTTTATTCTATAGAAGCTCAGATCATGCCAAATGAGATAGCTGGATAAGCTGAACAGGTACATGTGACGTGGTTTCAGGACTCAATATTCTGATGTGAGCTTAGGAAAGTTATGAGAAAGTTAGTACCCTTATAAATAAATGCACAGAAATACAGTTCCCATTTCCTAGATTAGCATCTGTTACTTTAAAATAGACAAAATTTATTGACACTTAATGTTTTTGCATATAACTGAATGCAAATGTTTGTTTCCATAATAAATTTATCTTTTTTTTGTGCTATGTTGTCAAGCTCCCAGAGAGCACAAGGCAGGTTTCCTGAGCACTCCAACTGAACAGAAGTGCCCAGGAAAAACTTTGACTCTGTGCTAAATTTTACTGTTCATAATTCTAAGTAGTATTTCCTGGGAGAAAGGAAGAGGGATTTAGCCCCTGGGTTTGTGATGATAAAGGCTTTGTCTAGGAAATTTGATTTTTAAGCTCCGAACTAGTTATCTGTGGTCTGCTGTTTTAGAACATCTGGTGCTGTTAATCCTGGTGATTGCTATATATTTTTTTAATCATCTTAGCTTTACATTGACTGTTACTGGGGCCCGAACATCCAGTGTGCTGAAAGTTCATTAATGGAACATGCACAAGAGGAAAACGGTGTAAAACAGTGCAGGTTTAAATATTGGCTTGATAATGTGTAGATTTTATGGAACAACAGATCTTTAATCCTGGTAGAGTCAAGTAAGCCCATCTTTGAGCGACAGGAATAGAAAAACTTGAGGATGCTTAGGCAGAAAGGAATTGATGAGTCCGATTTAAAAGTCGGAATGCCAATATAAAAATGGCAGGGAGAAAGAAAGAACACTGAGGTTTTCTTTTTTCTGAAAAGATGCTAGAAAATTCTTTTGTAGTAATAGATTGCTTTCATGAAATGACTGTCATCTTCCATTTAGCAGTTATCCCTCCTGTTATTTGTTAGAATACTTAACGAATCTGGCTGAAAATGGATAAATGAGAGAAGGCAGGAGAGACTCATCAGGAGAGTAGTGTTTCTCTGTGGCTGTAAATTCACCACTTCTTTGAAAGCAGACGCTTAAGTGCATAGGGATTCACACTGTAATCAAGCTCAGTGTTTGAAGCCATTAGAAAATTGGTATGTGTTTTCACCACTTATCTGGGGGTGGGGGAAAAAACAGAGGTTACGGTGTCACTTATCCAAGTAGGATTTCTTCCTATTTATCATTCACAAGACATGTCAGTGCAGAGGAAGCACCGATCGTTTTGATTTTTAAATGAAAAGAAATACTGCCTTTCTTCTTTAAATCTGTGGAAATGGTTAGAGTAGCTCAAAGAAACATGAAATATTTCCAGAGAATGAGAGGGCTATCCAAGCAGGATGTGTGGTCTCCTGGATAACAGGGGCCATGACACTTCTTCACTTGGCTTCTGCGCAGAGTGCTTCAGTGTTTATATGATACTGCATTATCTTTGAGAGGAGCCCAGTCTTATTTAATAACTTTGTTTGCTCTTCTGCAGTGCTTGAGCATATTAATATAAGTATATAAGGGAAAGAGAAACCCTACTGCAAGCAGAGTAATCTTCATACATTGCTAGCTAATAAAAAATTCCTATTTTTTGTATTTTCCTATCTGAAAATACATCAGATGCATTCATCTGCAGTCGGTGGTTTTTAGGAATGTTAGACCGGTTCATTGGTACTGGTCACTTTTGTATCAGGACCTCTCTGCCATTTTTGTCCTCCATCCAGCTTGTCTGCACTCTCCTCCCCTTTCCATCAGACTCTCAAATCATTGCCAGAGCTATACCCATGCTTCTGGATGGGAAGGAATGATGTATCCTGTTTGTCTGCTTGCATATTTGCGCCGCCTGATCCGTTCCAGCTTCCATGTAATCCTCTTGGACTCTGGCTTTGGTGCTCTGTGGGAGAGACTGCATTCAGATTTCCAGGGGTCTTTGAAGAACAGTGTGAAAATGGCTTTAACTCTGTCTGCTGTAATAGGATTTCAGATACAAGCACCTGCTGTTCGTTGAGACTGTTCAACTTTTCCTTTGTTCTGCTCCATTAGCATTATGGGGATGAAGCTTGAATCTTTTTTTATCAGCTTGTTTTCTGGATATAGTTACGAATGTCTGTAAGTGTTGTAAGGAAAATGCTGTATCAACACCACGTATTTCACATCTAATGGCTTGTAAGCTGTATCAAAGAATCATAGCAAAACTAGTCATTTAATGCTGTTAATGTTTGAAAACACGAGATTCTTTGTAAAACCTGTAGATGAAATAGCTTTTACTTCAGGACTGAAGTGTAAATAAAATTGCATTGTCTTCCACCCATTTATTGTAAAAGTAAGGCAAGAATGGAAAAAAAACCCACAAAGCCAAACAAACCACAAAACAGAAACCACACACACAAAAGAAAAAGTTAAATAGTTTCCTCTTAATTCAGTGGTGGGACTAGACCTGAATAGTTCCAGGGCCTGGAATCACAGATTTTGAGTGATCTGCTTGGATTTTTTTTTTTCATCTAGCCTTCCTTATGTTAGTCTCCAAAGGATTAATTCCAGTTTGGCAAACCATTTAATTCTCTTAGAGCATGTAGGCAATTGCCCTGAGCAGAATTTACATATACTTTTGATTTACATCCTTTTTTTATTAAGTGATAATGTCTACAGCTAATCAGCTGTGCAAAACAAGATGTGTGAAGTTTCAGGTGAGCTTTGCAGCTTGGTTACAGTTTAGGGTTAGTCTTGTTTCTTTATATGCTCAGACAGTGATAACTGTATTTGCAGAAACTACAGCCTGATACATTTAAAGCAAACTTAACTGGTTCTGTTTCTTTTTGTCTTGACTGTTGTGGTTCATGCGCTGCAGGAACTATTCCCTGCATTGTGAGCAGCTGAGCTGTACCTCGCGGAAGGGTAGAAATGTTGGAGACGGGTGGAGCAGGCAGCAGCTCTGGTCAAAAGCCACTGTGCTCCTCCCAACTCCCAGATAAGTTAATTCCAACTCATGAGTCAAGAGGCTTAAATCTTGCCTAGGTGCAGCTCGTGGCAATTAGTGCTGTGGCAGGATGGTTTTCAACTATTGGGTGGTGCCATAGGTATGCGGAGGTAGAGGAAAATACATCAGAAAGTTAATTTAGTGTTTGATGTGGAGTCCAGGGTGAGAGCAGTGCTCAAGATTGAGATGTCAGAGGTGCTCCAATAAACAGATGGGAGTACTAAAAGAATAGTCCAGTGCTCCTGAACAAAAATGCTTTGAGAACTGTTGGGGAACAGCAAGATTGCTTCCTCCAGGCTGGTAAACCCACAGTCTCCTGGTGCTGAGCCGGGGATGGTGAGGAGGGTTATGTGATGGGCTTGGGAGGTGAGCCAGGCTGCGTTGGCTCGCTCTGAATCTTCAGCCTCAGGAATAAGGCAAGGCTCTCCAGTTTGAAAGTAACAGGAATCTAAGAAACAGCTATGAAAGCGCGAAACTTGTGGGAATGTATAACCAGTGTTAATATTTGCGCTCAGGTTTTTTAACGTTTCCAAGGGAAGCGGGAGACTTCCCCCCCCACACAAGCACAGTTTCTGTGTTAGTTGACACATACTTGTTCTACCTGAAGTCTTTATATAAAAAGATATTGTGTTTAGGTACAAGGATGTCATCAATTCTTTCTTGTTCTTCATAACAACCCTTATAGGAGTACAACTTTAGGGAGCAGTTTTCAGTTTTTGAGTGTAGGGTATCTAAAGTGAAAGTGACGGCTTTTTGCAACAGTAAAAGGATTGCTGAAGTTTTAATGTCATGTTGTTAAACGTTGTGAGGAGTATGCTCATCTGTTTTAGCTCTGCTGTATGCTGTATTAAAAAACAGTGCAATGTGTGCAGCTGAAATAAAAGTACCACAGCAGGACAGAGATGAGATAGAAGCTGGGGGTGAAGATAATGAATTCCTCTCTCCAGAAGGTACTATAGACTGAGCTTCTCTGTGAAAGTAACAAACTTTATCTGCTGTCTCAGGTTATTTAAATGTACCTCAGAGACTGACTGTATAGATTTTGTACACTGGTTACAGTAAAGAGTATATAATAGAATGTAGCTCACTGAGTTTTTGTGAATTATTGATGCTGTGGTCAGTGAAGATAGTTCTTAGTGGCCAGTAAAGGTTTCCTGTCTTTGACAAATAAAGCTTAAGACTTCTGTATTCCACATTTATTTGCTATAGAGCATCTTAATTAAATGCAAAATACTTGTTAAAGTTAACTCCAGTGCTCTAGTTTTAAAATAACTGGAGTGAGAGATTTGTTTTAGTATGCTGTCTACCCATTGTTTCTTGGGACTAAATGGTATAAATCAACATTTCTGTAAGAAAGCACTTCGGGAGAAACAAGAAACTATGAAGAGTTGAGACCATGCGTGTATCTTCAAAACCATAACCTTGTGACACGGTGCTGGCCTCGGAACGCTGGTTGATTTCTAAGGTTACTAAAGCAAAGAAAGTTGGGGGGGTGGGAATTACATTTGAATGTAACCATGTGTTTAACTCCGATTTCCACTGTTACTACCTTCTTGTCTTTCAATTTGCAGTGGGTTTGGATTGCGTTTGCTCCTATGATGAGGGAAACAAAATAAACCCCAAGCATTTAGGGGGGCTTATTTAGGAATTTTGTGAATTTTGGGAAATGCTCCCTTCCTCTCGCTGCATGAATGCACACTGAGTGCTGGAGTGTAATTCACCTTTTCTCATCAAGTAGGGGAATGATAAAGGTAGGAGTTCAAACAGAAGGCTCAGCCTTGCTTATTTTTGTTGTGTGTCCTACAGCAGTCTGGGTTTGTTTGTCAGTGGCATTCTCGCTAACTTTCACTCGATGTGAAAGGATTAATGATTGTAGAGGCAGTGGTTCTGTTGTCTTGTATCAGCATGCCCATGGCACAAGTTCCTGTGTAAATTTCAATGCACATTTAATGAAAACTCTGTTTCCTGGTTCCCTGCTATCTAGAGGGAGAAAAACAGCAAAACCTCAGTTAGGCAGAAGCAACTGTTCCAAATCTGTTTGTTGTTTGTACATACAACTGCTAGCTCATGTGGTAGACAAATGAGAAACCTGACATAAACCAAACACCAAAATTTAGTATTCTGGGTTATTGTGGTGGTGAAAAGTCATGTTGTAAATACAGCTGAGCTCTTAGTACAAGAGAAAACAAAGGATGTTTTACTTTGTAGCTCCTTAAAAATAAATAAATAAAACCAATCTGCAAGCACAGATTGTGTATTTTCTGCCCATTCTGTCTTCGGTATGATAACATTTTGCTATAGTTCAGCTAGCTCGGAAGAGGTTTCTTCCGGAACGCAACTTTGCAGAAGTCTTCTTTCCTGGCTGATGGCGCGTACTACCTGTACGCATAGAGCATATATTTGTATGCTCTTATGGTTCGCTTCTCTTTAGTCTAATTCCCAAAAAATGCTTGAAAAATTAGAATGGATAGGTGCAGTCTGATTGCATTTGTCAAACAATCTCGGCTGTGAGATCATTAGCTATAAATGGTGGTGAGGATGGAGCCTGATTTACGAGTGACAGAAGACACAGGCTGGACCTGCTACCTGCCGCCTTGCTTCTCGGTGCCACGGCAGGGGGTTGGCTCAAAGACGTGTGGTGCAAGACAAGCACGTGGAAGTTTCGCAGCGGTGGGATATGAAATACTCCAGCAAAATGGGTGTTGAAAGGGCAGAAGAAATTCCCTTGCAGAGGTGAAGCTGGGTGAAGAGGAGAGGGGGGGCACTGACTGCTCAAGAGCGCTTGGTTTTGCTGCGAGTCCTGAGCAGATTTACTTTAGTTAGGGAAGGTGTTTCCCACTTTGAAAAATGACATCTTCAGGGGCCTATTGTCAAGGCAGATGAACACAAGGTAATTTACGGTTGAATTTGAAAAAAGAGCAATTTTTTTAGAGGCACTAGTATTCTTTGGATTTTATTTTAAAAAAAAAAAGACACCCAACCACCACTCCAAAGCTACTCAGTGTAGATAGCATAGTTCAGTTAATTTAAAATGTAATTGCATTACAGTTTGTAGCAGAGAATGCAGTGAAATAGCCTTTCTTTGCCAGCCCTGATTGTTGAGGGCAAACTTGCAGTGGCTTCACAGCTCAGCAGTGTGTAGATCACCTGGGTTTTTTCATGGTTGCTTGAGCTCACTAGTGATATTTAATATCCTTGTTAGGACTTGGTTGAACTTTGAGCACAGTTCTCAGGATTTGATAACAGGCCGATGATTATCACAAGACAGTAATCAAGAAGCAGTTGTAGTGATTCGTGTTGTGTTATAATTAAAGCTACTGCAGTGCAAATGATCGTTCTAAGAAGCACCTAGAAGTTGCTTCCACTTGCTCCATTTATTTATATGAAAAGAAGAGCTGGAACGTCACTAGATTAGTGCTACCATCAACTAGTCCAGTAAGCCTGTAGTAGTGTGGTATTTGCAAATAATGAACTTCCAAAGTAGCCTTTAACAGGGCATTTTCCATTTTCTGTAACTCTGGTATTAGTTAGCCTATACTGAATGACACTGAGGTTTTGCCGTGGCATAACCAAATAACTGTCTGGTGTGGCAGTAAAATAATAGTGATATAAACCTGTGGCAGGTTCCTTGATTAAATTTCTCTGGCAGCCATTGAAATTATTTTGAATGTGAACACATTTGTAGAATTACTTGTCTGCTCCTGTGACAGTGTGCTGGGATATATGCCAAAAAAAATTTGTCTTTTTTTTTTCGTTCTTTTGCAGCTTCATAAGCCAGAATACTATGTAAACTGTTTTTTGGCTCTTACTACAATGAAAATGTGAAGTCAAAGAGAGTCTGATGTACCTGAACTTGGATCACATAGTACTTGTAGACTTGGACAGGAAGGAGGTAGAGGAGGAAAAAGACATCGCGTAATTTAAAGAGTCAGTGTCTATTATGCTCAGTAAAATGGTGAAGAATTTTAGACCTGTGTTTGTGTGAAAATAAGGAAACTGGAGTGAGAAGCTGGCACAGGGACTCTTGCTGTGTGCCAGGGTTTCCTGTGAATCTTAAAATAATTCTGATTTTTCTCATTTGACAGTTGATGTTACGGTTAACACCAAAAATCCTTAATCTAATGCCTTGCTCTCAACTTAGTGCTGGCGTTTAGGCTGAAAATCTGGTGTGATTTCTGTGGTATTTTGGCTGACATGCTGGAGTGGCACTTGGTGAAGCATGATGTGAAATTCAGTGTTTTGTTCTGATACTGTAAATCACTTGCAATAATCCAAACTTCTCTTGTTAACGTTTTTTTAACGTAAAGGTCCTGCAACGTGAACTCTTGCTCAAGATCTGCAGTCTGCATGTGGGGTTCTTATTTTCTTGAGGATTTTTGGTTTTCCTTTCTACCCCTAAAATTAGACTCTTAGATTTGTACCCGATGAAATAACCGCTTATTTCTGAAAATGAAGATGGGTATTTTATAGAAGATTATTATAATGTTCTAGAAATACCTCTCTGTGTTTCAGGGATCTAAATTTCCCTGATTTATAAAATTTAGAGGTAATGCATTTTGAAAAGGCAACAAATCATATGTTGTGACAAATGGGTTTGTATAAGCAGGAAGAAACAGGCTTGAAGAATAGCCTGTAAAGATCTTATTATAACTGAGCACAAGTGTGTTCTAGTAAAAATACTCTAGAAGTCACTATTGTCTCCAAACGCGGCATGATTTGTGTCGCTGCTGATGCATGCTGGATTTTCTTTGTGTCTCAAAAGTGAATTATTTTGTTGGGGTTTTTCCCTTGAGAGGGGAGTGCACAGTTTCAAACTGTTCCCTTGTTTTCCTGGCCCTTTATCTTCATGTGCTGTGTTGTAAGGAGGAACTTGACCACCAGTAGCTGGCGTAGTTCAGTAGTAGTTAAACAGTAGGTCTTGACAGCATTATGAAATGGGGGTTGTATGGTCAAAATGCTCTGCCTGGGTAGATACAGTGACTGTTTTTGAAAACTGATTTGTTGCTGTTGCCATATCCATGCTGTTCTATACGTTTTCCCATTTAGATAAGGGATATTGGGACAGCAAATACCATAACACTTCAGAGTTGAAGGTATAAGGTGTGGTTAACTTCACTGGTTCAGTAAGCCTGAAAAAAGAACTGGCCTCGTTAATGAATATATGTTTAGCACCTTTGAGGATTGGCACAGGTGCTGTAACTTGGGCCGAGAGCATCGCAGGGCTTCAGCTGTGTGACACGGCTTGTCACTGCAGCAGCATTCCGCTGGCGCTTCCCACGGAGTCAGGAGACAGTAAGAATAGCAATGGTAAACTTGCCATCTGTATCGCTCAGAGCTGAAGCCCAGGGAAGGGTGGGGGTAAAATCAGTATTTTATGCTCATAATTAAAGATGTTTTGTGTTAATACATAGTTTGTACGTAGTGCTGCCAGCCAGAAAGCTTGAAGTACTTTACAAAGGCAGTTGATAACCATAGTCTGTGTTACGTGAGGACGCTGATGAGGGACATGGCCCAAGCCACAACCATACAGCTCAGCAGGCTGGACGGGAAGTGACTGTGTCCCATCCTCCTTCGCTACACACACCGTCTGCAATGTTCCCACTCTCCTCCGCCCCACTGACCTGTTGGTGGCACTGAGGTCTCCACTACTCCCTGCAGGAGTAAGCAAAAAAACCTGGGATATGGATTCCTAACAGCCAGCTTCTGTGCGCATAGTTCATGCTAGTGTAAGGAGACCAGGAGAACAAATTGGTGAGCCTAATTTGTATAAATTGTGGCAATAATGCGGGTGGGAAATAACTGACTATTACTGTTGGCTGTGGAGTGTGTTGGTGCCTTGGCTAGGCCTGGCCTGAGTTGGGGAGCTGTAGGTGCAGATGGCTGTGCTGCCTGTGAGGACAGCAGGGGGGCTTTCTACACCCATGAGAAACGTAATTGGTAACCCAGATAATCTACTCCTGGGTTACTGAGCGTACAGTTGGCTGGAGAACTCTGCCAGCTGATCAGCATCTGTGGGTCGGGGGGAGTGGGAACGCTTGCGTGCTTTAAACGGCAGTACCTCTGCGCTCCTCCGTCATCGACTTCCCCTGGGGAAGAAAGTACGTCTGCCTTTTTGCGTTTCATTTCTTTCTCCCTTGTCGAATCAGTGTTTTGCATATGCCCACGGTAACTGTTTGAATTGCTTCCTTCTTGGCCTTTGCCGAAGGCGGGTTTCGGCGTCGCGGTGCTGCCCTGCTCGCGTTGAGCTCTGCCGGGCTCCACGGGAGAGGTGTGGGAGCCCACCCAGGAACTTCCCGCGGGTCTCCTGATCCATCACGCGGAGCTCCGTTTCCACAGAGACCAGAGCTTGTGTGTTTCCAGGAAGATATTTTTAGGAGCTGCTGTTTAGCTGGTGGAAGGACTTTCTTCCTTAATAGGAGAGCAGATTGTAGCAGGATTCCTCTTTTCTCAGAATGTCTTTTGACTTTGACACAGAAAAAAGGGAATAAAGTGATATTTAGCTTCCCTTTCGCTGCAGCCGCCTCACCCACCTCTGCGCCGTCCCTTCTGTTTCGCTTTCTCTATCACTGTTCCTGTTGCACAAGAATCTAATAGTGCCAGGGAGTTTGCAGGGAGCGGGGAAGGCGCCCAGCCTTTGCTTGAAGGGTGCTGTATTTAAAGATAAAATCCCCAGGTCATTTCGTACCTGGGTTTTCCCAGTGCCTGCTGAGTCACCCGCTGGGCAGCGCTCGTGAAGACTCGGAGGGACTATCACGGAGCCAAGCCCTGGCCTTCAGCTCCAAGAACCTCAGGCTTGTCAGTTATTCATGGCCCCTGCCTATGAGTTGTCATATGTCCTTTGGCCTCGCAATAAATACATTTTACACGTAGCTGTTTCTGCTGATGTTTGCGGTAAGCTTGATGTCTCATCTTCTGATTGATGGCCTAATGGTAAAGGGCTTAAAAAGATAAATCTGCTACGGTAACTCTTCTGACTTGGAAAGCTGGACTCTTCCTAACTAAAACTGTCCAGGAGATTCTTTTAGTTGTCTCTCAGTAGGATTACAAAGTAGAAGAGAAATCTGACCTAATTACAGGCTACAAGTGCACCAACTCAGTGTCCTAATACTTTTTTAAGGTTTTTTTTTTTCTTTACCCAAAAATCTTCACATTGCCTGTCTGTGGAGATAGATACTGGATAGTTGTCGCATTTATTTAGTAATGAAGGGCTACTTTAAATTTACAGTTCTCTGTTTTTTTAATGATACTGTAGACTGTATCTGACTTTAACTGGCATACTTTGAAATTGAGGGGTTTTTTTCTGGAGTATCATATTGCCACAGCAGCAATATGAGCTGGTTTCAGAAACAAAATAACATGAAAAGGCGTGAATGCAAAGCAGATAAATGTTGAAGAAAATTGCCACACTAAGGCAGTGGTGTGTGTTGAAGGAATTCTCTTGATGCCCTGTAGTGTCCTGTTATCCTGTGATTCTGATTCGGACGTCTGTTTCCATATTAGATTGTAAACCTGTTAGAAAGGGGACTTTACATTTATCATGATACTGACGTTCAGGATGGTATTGCAAAACGTACCAGCATTAATATCATCCCATCCCTACTCAAGCGCCCTGTAGAGGATCTTGTTCCAGTCCCATTTTCTTGTATTCCTTGATGATGCACCTCTGCCTGTCTTTAATACGATGCTATTAAAGCTGGTAGATCAGCAGTTTGGATGCATGTGCTGACTTCAAAGGTAAACGCCTCCAGCCCTCCCCACCCGACAGCTGGAATGAAGTTCGTGAGGACAAGGCTTTGCTCCAAGATCCGTACATACCGAAATCAGCTAGGCTCTACTGTGTGCTGAACTATTTCTAACAGGAAGGGATAAAAAATCCTCCTAAAAGAGCTTCACAACATCTTTTTAAAAACATCAGGCCATGGCTGTGGTGATAGACCACCAACGTGAGCTGCCGCTTGGTTACCAAGAGGATAAAATTTTCCTCAAGGGAGATATTTTTATACAGTTGCTTATTCATATTGCAGTAGATGCCAAAAGCACCCTTATGCTCAGCAGTATAGAAATATTAAGAAAATTCCAGTTTCACAGAGGCTACAATCCAGTCCAGTTTTAACTTCATCATAAAATGCAGCAATCTTGACAGCCTGTAGTTGGATGATTAGTACTGGATTATTCTTCTGTTGTGATTTTAATTATTAATTGATTATTCCTCCATTGTAATTTTCTCTCTTTGACCCATACCCAATCATTTAGCTGCTGGGAAGTCAAGTACTACCCAGGTGTGCCATACACCTTGCTGTCAGCTTGGCAAGGAACTTGAAACCTTGCAGGTGCACGTTGGGAATAGCCTAAACTGTAGGTTTTCATTTTCATTGTCATCACAGTGGCAGCAGGACTGTAGACGGTGTAGACTGGCAAAAAGACATGTTCTGCACAAATTATTTTCTACTAGAAATGTGTTCTGTTCTCCACTGGATTATTCCTTATACAGCTTGCAGTAGGAAGTGGAGTTACACGTAGAAATCTTCTGGGTAAATATTTTATTATTAATTGAGTAACAACTTTGATTTGCCACTTTCCTGACAAGCTGTGGTGACCAAATACTGTTGTACTCTTCACTTCTTCTTAGCCACTGTCACCTCCCCCTGTGCCCCTTCCAAATTCCTTTATATTTTGCACACTTGAAGTAAAAACTGAAGTAGTATCGTCCTCAGCTTTTATGCAGCTGTGAAACAGCACACAAGCTAGGACAGTTTTATAGGGTGGATGGGAATATTGGAGAGTCATCCAGGACTCCCTGTGAACCCTGAATTTTATAGAATGATGTATCTCTATAGTTACAAAATAAGCTTGACATTTTAAACTGGAAAAGAAAAATTAGGAATAATTTACATTGACCAGAAATTAAAAAAAAATTAACAGAACTAGCCTCTCAAATTTTTATCCTCTTTCATGTCTTTAGCTACACTAACAAGGCAGTTCGGTCTTTTTGCTCCAGCTGTGTGGAAAGAAAGGTGGGCAGAGGAGTAACTGTCTTGTTTAATGGCAAAAAGGCTGTTAGCCTCTGGAATATCTAATTGAAATTCCTGAGTGTGACTCTGGATAGGGGGGAAGTCTAATTTATAATCTGCTGTGCTGTGGAGTGAAAGATAAGAGGTGTTTATGAAAATGCTGAAGATTAACAAAGAAACTGACATTCCTTCTTTGAGGATAGCTGTCTTCGACCTGTGTAATAGTTCAATTATTTACTTTACTGGACTGTTTTAAAGTTTAGACTTGTAAATTCTTTTCTTCTAGGAATAGATTTTTAAACAGCTGCTATGTGTAGGAGGGATACTTCGGTTTTTATCCCCTCCCTTTTTTTTCTGGTTTGGTGGTTTTGTCTGTTTGTTTGTTTTTTGCTTTTGTGATATGAAATGTGTTTTTTAAGGGATGTTTCTTTTCTCTACAGGTATGGTGTTAGTCCTGAGAACATTATTCTGTACGGTCAGAGTATTGGTACTGTCCCTACAGTAGACCTGGCATCTCGGTACGAGTGCGCAGCAGTGATCCTTCATTCTCCCTTGATGTCTGGATTACGGGTAGCTTTTCCTGACACAAGGAAAACCTATTGCTTTGATGCTTTTCCAAGGTACGTATAAATGCTGCAAAGAGGATTGTTCTGTACTCATCGTGCTCTTTAGGTGTTTAAAAGGGATGAGTTGTGTAACCTCCCAGGGAACTTTATTGAATTGTCACCTGCATTTTAAACTACAGGTATGCAAACCTAAATCCAAGCGGAGATTTGCCGTGTAAGAAACAGGGTGATGCCAGTCTCAAACTCACAGGAGAATCAGCCCAATGAACAAATAAAGTCTTAGTGTTGACAGCTAATTTTTCTCATGGTTTTTGTGTTATGGGTTGTTAATATCAGAATTTTTATGCTGTCAAGTTTGGAGTAGTAGCTTAACAACTGGTAATACACCAAGTCGTTCAGGCTAATGACTAACAAATTAGTAATTGTACGCTCTTCAACATGTCAGTCAGCTTTGATTTAGAAGGTAATACGATATCATGAAATGGATGTGCTGTTTTCAAGCTGCTTGTTAAAATATTGCTATAGTTTGACCAGATCAGCAGAGAAAAAGGTATAAATAATTGCTGCTGTTAAAGGGAGAAAACAAGAGAGGGTTAGAGGCTGGAGCGTTAGACTGGTGTGGTTCACTTCTCAGCTCAGTTCTGCATTTCATGTATAATTTGGAGGAACTGCATTTAGTGTTTCTTTTCCTTTGGTCCTTGTAAGTAAAAACACTTCATCTCTGGTATGCTGTCCATATAAGGTCACTAAAGATACTGATATTTGTATTTGTTCCTCCCTGATGGAGATAATGTAAGATCCTAATATCTGTGACCAAAATAAAGTAAGTTGTGGTCCCTCTCTTGGAAGATTTTGAGCTTGTTTTAAGAAGCTCTAGAATATTTTATATACAGAAAGCTATATACAACTGGTTTCAAGGTAAAACAGTTGCCTTTGTAGCCTAGTGTTTCATTTGAAAAGCAGTTGCAGCAGACCTAAATTAAAATATCCAAATATTTGGGAACAGGAGAGGCCCTGGGAATAGCAGATGTTGTAGGAATCTTCTAAAATTTCTCATTTGACCAAGTTTAAATTATGGGAGTATATGAGAGGGGAAGCCAGTCTCTTCATAGTAGTGTATATAGACCGGGACCGAGGAGGGGGGAGGCACAGATAAAAAGCTAAGTGGTCTGTGGAAGGGAGAAAGCAAAGCAGAGACTCTGAAGTCTTGTGTAAAGCTTGGCTTGCTTCCAAAAGTCATGTTTGCAATAAATGTAGTGGGGGGATACTTTTGTACGTTTGTTATGTTTGGTTTATTTTAGTTACAACAGATTAAAGTTAGAAGGTGGGGGAGGCTGTAGATGCAAATCTGTATGCCAGAACAGCTAGAGTAGTGACCAGGGGCCCAAGTAAAAGCGGCTCGTAGAGTATCTCTGTCCAGTCCCCGTGTTTAGAATTCTTCCAAATAAGTTATTAATTAAACAAGTAATTAAATTATTGAAGGTGCAGTCAGAATTCGAAACACACTCCAACTCATTCATCATCCTTAAACTCAAAATCCAGTATGTACAAATGCTTCTGCTGGAGGGGAGAAAAAGAAAGCCTTAAAAATAGCTTTGATTACAAAAGTAACAGTGATTAGCTGATAGCAGCCAAGGCGAATAACTGTTTAAAAAAAATAAAAAAATGGGAGGGGGGGAAACAGTGACAACAGAAGTACTGTAGCGCTTGAGTATTTTGTTTTTGCCCTACTGAGCTGTTCATTGCTGTCAGTCTGACTTCACTTATTTCACTGTCAGCAGTGAAAATAAACAGCAGTGTACTTTTCTGAATGTGTGCAGCTCAACTGTCTGTCTTCACGGCAGGAAACAAATAGTTCTGTGTGCACCTACAGTGAATTGCTATTATGTGCATTTTATGTTGGGACTCCACGAGAATTCAGTCTCTGTAGATTTTGCTAGCTGCAGAGCGGTGTGGCTGAGAATACTAAGTAAATCTAATGTGCAGTTTAAATACTGCCTTATGAGTCGCTGAGTTGGCAATGGGACGCTTTCCAATTTTCTGCAAAATACAAATATTATCTAGCTTAATGGTCTGTGAATATATGTGGAAAAAATAGTTTCATTATCTGAATGCTGAAGTGAAAGGGGTTTCCTGGTTTCTTACAATAAGGGCGAATTTAGTATCTAACTGCTAAAACTATATATAAACATCTGCGTAGCTGCGTTTAGCTGACATCTCTCACATCATGGAACTTGGGGACAGCCCCCTCATGGGCTTAAGACTTCAGTTTATATAGCTTCTTGATTATAAAGTGTTTACCATTGGCTATTATATTAATTTGGGGATGAAAATTATGGGGGGAGGGGGGAATCTGCATTATTCTGTTGTCTTTTTCATGTTTTTGGGATATTTTTCTGTATGCAGCGTAGTTGCACACAACTCAAGTTCCGGACAGGAAAAGTGAAATAGGTTGCATTTTAATTTTAAAGAACACTTTTCCTCTTTAAAGGACACGAAGCCTGGTTTTTTTGAAAAGTATTGAGACAGAAATGTGTTTACACTCAGCTGTTCACTGGAATATCAGTGAGGGTTGTCTAGAATACCAAATGCTGAGATTTATATGCATGAGGTTTAGTGCTGCAGACTACATCTTAATTTTTAATTAACTTGATATTTTCATAAAGCTTCTTTAAACCTGTTTTTAAGTCAGTGTGTGTTGGCATCCGTATTTTTTAATCATTTTAAGCAGTCTCGATCACTTTGTAAAATCTCTAGTCTTACCAAAGTTGCATGCTTTCTTGTTCTTCAGGAGCAGGAAAATCCAAGTTAGATAGCGTAAAGAAATAGACTTGTCCTTCCGTCAAATCAAACATTACTGATATTTTTCCACCTACTTTATCCCATACTCTGCATAATGTCCTGAGCCAATTCCTCCATTTGTTGATGTAAGTGGAGCTGGTGGGAAACTGAGAGTTCATTAACGCTCTGACTATACTCATTTGGGATTACTGGTAACTACCAATGTGAAATGGCTCTCTGGAAATAAAAGGTGGTGCCTGCATGAAGGCAGTCGGAGAAAGAAGTTCACGTGCTGCCTGTATGCTTCATAATTGGGGTTTTCTGGCCTGAACTCGTAGGTGTGAAGGTGCCTTTGTCACTCTTCCCTTTTCTCCGCACCCATTCTCCTGTGAGAGGTGGTCACTGGTTATACTGGTCTGCTGAGTGTAGCTGGAGCAAAAGGAAAAAAAAAATTAAGGCCACTTTGCAGAAGAAGTTAGATGCATGACATGAAATCCTGTGTGTTTTGTCTGGTTTGCAGTTAAATATCCTTGTGTAATGCTGTTCTCCCACAGTTTTCTTTCTTGCCGTTTGAAAAGAGACAACCAGGACAAAGAACAGATTGTTTTTCTTCAGCCGAATCTGCTTTAATTTGGAGGTTTAAAGACAGGTTCAAACCTCATGAGCTGAGGCTTTTTTTTTGTTTTTTGGAGCCTTGTGACTGGAATGTAGTTAATTAGTTCCTAATCCCTTAAATTGGAAGGTGATAATGTGTAATGTGAAGAGTCCACACTGGCAGCGTGTCCTGAGGAATCTTTTTTTTTCCCTCTCAGTAGTTTTTTGTGGTCGATATACTCAATGGGGAAGGGGGAGGGAGGTGCCAAACATTATTTGCGTGCTGCCCACTTGAGCTTCTTGTCATTAGAACTGGTGGGGTGATGGTGATGGCAGTGCCGGCTCCTGTTTATACGTGCGCTTTGGGAATGAGCCTTGTTCCGTATCTCCTGGGCACAATTCCAACATTTTGCAGCCGCTTAAAAACACGCAGTGGTAGCCGGATCATGTGTCGATAGTTAAGCTCGCTTTCTTCAATGGTGTGAAAGTTAAAGCCCTAAACTGAGCTATGTTTTTCTTTTCCACCCCCCAGCATTGACAAGATATCTAAGGTAACCTCTCCCGTGTTGGTGATCCACGGTACCGAAGATGAGGTGATCGATTTCTCCCACGGCCTGGCCATGTACGAGCGATGTCCACGAGCGGTAGAGCCCCTCTGGGTGGAAGGGGCTGGGCATAATGACATAGAGCTTTATGCACAGTACTTAGAGAGACTAAAACAGTTCATATCTCATGAACTTCCCAACTCCTGAAGAAGCCTACCTGATTTTACCTCAGTTACTGTGAACAGAAGACATTACCTGGTTTTGCACATGCTTTAACTGGATAGCTGTAATAGCTTTATACTATGAAGAAATACCCTGTCTTTAGGGTGTTCTAATCAAACATCTGATGAAATTTGTCTTTTATATCTGGAAATTATTCTACTAATGCACACAGATATGGTCAACTACTGTAATTCCAACAATTTTTAGCTTCGTTGCCCTGAAGGAAGTGGGAATACTAGCTGCTTATGGGGACACTTTTTACCTAGTGCTGTATTAATCGAAGATCAGTTTTCTCTGTCTCACTTCAGATCGTTTCTAATTCTGTCCTACAGAGACTTTTTTTCCCAGTGTTCTCAGTGTGGAGAACACAACTGTTATGAGCTACAGCTTGTTCTGAACAATCAGTCATGGGTTCAATCTAAGGGAGTACTTTCTCTGTAAAGTTTCTAGCTGTGGTATTGTAACTGGAAAGTTATTGTGATGAAGTTCCCCCTCCTCCCTTCTAGTGTTCTTTTGTTAACTTACTGATCTTCCCGAGTAAATTATTTAAATATAATTTTTCCTGAAAATAAACTACTATATGGGGCTAAACTCTGTAACAACCTCTCCGTTACCTGTATAAACATAACTGGAATATTCTTAAAGGAACTAGGGACAAAATTGCTTTTGTTTAAAAATAAATGTGTAAATTTACTACTAGAAAACTCATTTTAATATTCAGATGGTCTGAATAATAGCCATAACAGACATTTCCTTCTGTAAAGCATTCCTGTAGACTTTTTAAAAGTACTGTACATATTTGAATTTACATTGTGCATAGATTCTTAATTGGTAGTTTTAATTTATGTCTAGTTACAATAAACTGCAAAATTCTGGTTTGTATATGATTGAATACATTTTGTTAAAATATGTTTTTATCCCTATATTATTTTGCTATTAAAGTTTTATAAAGTTTCCAGGACAAAAAAAAAAATTTACACATTTATGTTTTGATGAATTTATGTAACTAAATTTTCATCGAGCTGATCTTTTTAGTTTAGAAGTAATTTGATTCTTTGACACTGGAATCGCACAGATTATGCATCAGAAATGCAAGACACTTAAAAATTGTTACACTACTAGCATAGGTCTAATTTTTCCAAATTTAAAGGCCTTAAATGTACTGTAAGCCTCAGATTGTTGTATAAATTGATCGCGATTGATTGCAGTTTGTGTCCTGTTGCTAGAATGCAACACAGTGATTGTAATGGAATAAAGGATGCATGGATTAGAGCTTGCTGAATTTTTGAATCTTATTTGGTGCATAATTTTCATACACAAGGAAAGTGTGCAGATTACTTGACAGAGTAACTTGAATTTGATTATTTAATTCCTTCCTTTCAAGCAAGACTCCTAAAGTACAAAGCCATATTTCCATGAAGCTTGGTATGTAAAAGAGATTGTTTTAAATGTGTTCAGCTGGTTTTAAGTAATGAAAAATCATGATTCACTGCTGAGAAGAAATGTTTGAACATAGTTGTCAGGAGTCCTTACAATAGTAAGGCCTATAGTTAATTGTCAGCACAGCAAGTGTGTCTATTGTTTTTGGTTATTGACTTGGCCCTATTACTGTAAAAGGAGAAAAACTGGTATTTTCACTTGCAGTAGGGGGAAATGAGGACACCCGTCCTGCACCACATCATCTGGATTCTTAGAATTCGGATCTGTGCATCTGTGTTGTCCGGTCATGAGCTGTAAATGCCCCAGGCAACAGGGCTCCCAGCTGTTCTCTTGGTGACTATTCCGGCCAAAATCGGCAGGTTTTGCCTAAGCATCACCTCAAGCTTGCCGCTTCCCTCCTGTATGTTACAATAAATGTTCAGACATACGTCTCTCTTCTGTTCTTTTTTTTTTTTTCTTTTGCACCTTCATAAATCCGCAGTGGATTTTCTTCCATTTCTACAAGTGTTCGTCCTGAGACCGCAGCCCTGTGGATCCAAAGCGGATGTCTGTGGTGTGGGTGTTCCAGGTAACCTTTGAAAGCGTAAGGCTGTCCATGTAGTGACTTGGGAAACTTTTATTTAATTAGGCAACGTTTTTTGATACCCACATTGACCATTGTGTAGCTTTGAAAACTTCAGCCTACAACGTTTCTTCCCCTTGTAGCTACCTTTTTACTTCAACGAACTGGTACTTTTAAACTTTTCCTTATAAATTGATATTTTTATTTGTTTTAATTACTAGTTTTCTAACTCCTGCAGTCATTTTGACTTGTCTTTGCATTTGCTTTGCTTTTTTTGTTAGTATTCCTCTGTTAATGAGAACCCCAAATCTGAATTCAACATTGTCATATATGTCCCCTGGTCTCTGCATGTGTTGAACTTGAATTTCCACTTGAAGTAACTTTTATTTGTCCAAATTCCTGCCTAACTAATTCTCAGAGGTGCATCACTGTTCTCCTGGCTTCTGCAGTGTCTGTTTTGCTTTGCAGAGTTCGCGTACAGTTAACTAACAGTAAGTTTTGCTGTTAATTAAAATGTGATCAGTGATCCAGTGGCATGGATCTTCTTCCCTCTTCTAATTTCTAAAACAAGAATTTGTTTACTTGCTCGGTCCCTTAAATAATTTTCCTTGTAGCCCTATTCCCATGCAATAGTTCTTCAATGAATTCTGAATTTTTTGTCATTTTCTGACATATACTTTACATAAAATCAAACAGTAGTAGTGTGCTGCTTTTTATTGTAAACTTGTATCAAAGTGTCACAGTTTTGGGTATTTAAAAATGCTGCCGGTCAACAGGTGAATGGCGAGCTGAAAAAACTTGAGGCCGTTTGATGAAACTAGCAAGACGGTGGGCTTCGGTCCCCAGTTGCTTACAGAAAACAGGTTAGAACAGAATTTTGAAATGATGGGAAAGGGGATGATGTGAGGTTATGAGAGAGAAACTTTGGATTGGGCTAAAAAAATAGTCTGTTCCAGCAAACTGCTAACATTCTGGCATTTGCATGTATAATGTGGGCCTTGCAAGAACTTGTTATGCATATATTAGAGCTGCCGAGGTGTCACTGTAAAAATGGCTGGCTGTGCCTGGATAAATTATGCAACGGGTCTTCCAAGGGTGTAAATGATCACTAACATTTTTTTTTTTCCCTTGATGTGGATGCTCTATCTGTTTTTCCTGTGTGACTTAAACCATCTTTGTTCATATAGCGCAGCCATCTGTGAAGTACAGCTTTTTTTCCAGGAAGGTAAGATGCGGCACATCTGTTTTTCTGTCAGTCGTCGTTTGATGTTTGCACTTTGAAAAGCCAGAGGGAAATATTTGTCACAACTTTAAAGGCAGCGTTTTCCAGGGAGTTTGCTTTTTAAATTTATGTAACTGTTATAAATTTAACTGGTATTCACATGGAGACCTGTCACCCTGTGTTGCCTCTGCTGCAGTCTTCTTCCTCGTTCTTCCATGCCGTTCCCGTAACTTGTGGCAGCCCTGCTCTGGGTGCTGACCCTTTGGCTTTCTAACTGCCCGAACCGGTGTTTACACTTAGCACTGCACACGCCTTTTATAAATTCTGCTTTGGATTTCCTCTAAGTGATGCTAAATGTAGAAATAGAGAACAACGCACTTTCTTCCTCTGGTTATTGGTTCAGCAGTAAACCTCGATTCTCACCTGGAAAATGTTTTCTTCCCTCGGTCTGTTACGAATGCAAATTAATGATCTCGTTTAAGTCCATTTAACTGATTTCCCTATATCCTCCTTTGTGGGATTCGCCAGCCGTTTTAGCTCTGGAATGTCTTGTGTTGCCAGTGCCGTCGTTCTGTGCTCCCGGCACTGGTTAAGGGTAGGGTGGCTCTCGGGCGGTGGGCGCCGTGCCGCGGGGAATGAGGGCGAGCACGGAAGCTGCCTGCTCTGTCTTCACTGCTGTCACAGTCCAGCAGTAATTCTTGGGTCAGATTGGGATGAATTTCAAAGCGGGAGGATGTATAGATGTCTACAAATACTTAAAGGCAGGGTGCAGGGAGGAGGCCAGGCTTTTTTCAGTAGTACCCAGTGACAGGACAAGGGGCAATGGGTATAAACTTGAATATATGAAGTTCCACCTCAACATGAGGAGGAACTTCTTTCCTTTGAGGGCGGCAGAGCACTGGCAGAGGCTGCCCAGAGAGGTGGTGGAGTGTCTGACACTGGAGACATTCCAAACCCGCCTGGACGCCATCCTGTGCCACCTGCTGTAGGTGGACCTGCTCTGGCAGGGGGTTTGGACTGGCTGATCTCCAGAGGTCCCTTCCAGCCCTTAACATTCTGTGATCCTGTATTTCAGCTGTGCAATAGTTGGGTCTCGTAGCTGTGTTGCAGCAGTAAAAAGGCCAAGCTGGTCCTTACACCAGGAGAGCCATCACCAGTCCTTTGAGGCTGCCGCTGGCAACATCTGGTTGTGTAGCTGGGTTCCTGCGGCAACCAAACTCATTTTTCAGAAAGTGAGAAGAGTAACATGCCTAGGAAGGAAAAAAAAGGAGAAATGCCAAGAAGGCCCCTACACCCTTCAGCCCGTTAACTAATTGCCTTCTGGTTCCTGGGAAGGGAAGCGTGCCCTGTTGGGGTTCCTTAGGGGGCTGCCAGCGGGCACCACGCTGCTCCCCACAGAAGAACCGCGGGTTCCTGCGGGTCGGCCGAGGGGTGCGCGGGTGCCCGGCGCTTGTCGCTCTCGCTGGGGTGGGGGCTGCCGGCCGCAAAGCTGCGCTTCCCTTCCCCC
>VZSF01011326.1:436182-576804 GCA_013398295.1 Chionis minor
GGCGCCGCCGCGGGACGCGCCGGGGAGCAGCGAGCGGCGGCAGCGCATCAGGTCGGTACCGCGCCCCCTTCCGCGCCCTTCCGCGCCCCTCCGCGCCGGGCCGCTGCTGCCGCCGCCATCCGTCTCTTGCAGGGCGCTGCCCGGAGGTCGCCCCGCACCTCAACCCGTGGCGACCCGGCTCCGACACCCGCCGCGCCGCCGTGGTGGGCCGGGGGGCGGCCCTGCGCCTGGAGAGCTCCGCCGCCTTCCACTCCCTCGTCATCCGCGACGGAGGTAAGCGGGGCCGTCCCCCGTGTGTGCGTGTGCCCCGTCCCCCGTGTGTGCTTGTGTCCCGTCCCCCCCCATCCGCCTCCCTAGGGGCGGCAGGGCTGGGTCGGCACCTCCCGCCGCCGGCGGTGCGCGCCCCCAGCCCCGCTCCTCTCCCCTCGCCCGCCAGGGAGGCTGGTGTTCGCCGACCGCCCCCACGGGCCGCCCATCACCCTGCGGGCCCGCTACATCCTCATCCACGACGGCGGGGAGCTGCACATCGGCTCGGAGCGCTGCCCCTACGGCTCGCGGGCCACCATCTCGCTGTACGGGCGAGCGGCCGAGGGGGCGGCCGTGGAGGGCTTCGGGCAGAAGTTCGTGGGCGTGGGCGGCGGCGGCGTGCTGGAGCTGCACGGCCGGCGGCCCCGCTCCTGGACCCTCCTGGACAAAACCCTGCACCCCGGGGGGCTCCGCCACGGCCCCTACTCCTCCGAGAGGCGGTGGGGCAGCCGCGGCCTCAACCTCCGCGTCCTGGAGGCCGGCACGGCGCGCGTGGTGGCGGCGGGGCGCTTCGACACCCACCTGCGGCCGGGCGAGAGCCGGCGGCTGCGCGCCTTCCTGGCCCTGCAGCCCCCCGGCAGGGTGGTGGCCGCCGCCGTGGGGGACTCGGCCGCCCGCAGCCTCACGCTGGAGACGCGGCGGCTGCTGCGGGACCGGCTGGGCAGCAGGTACATCGCCCGCCTGGGCTACAGGTGAGACGGGCGGCGGNACCATGGACAGCTCCGCCGCGGGGCCGCCGCGCCCGCCCCGACGGAGGGGCGCGCCCCGGGGCTCGGCCGGGCACCCCCGGCCCGGGGAGGGGGGACGGGAGCGGGGACGGGACCGCTCCTCCTCCTGCCCGAGCTGTCTGGGCCACGGAGCGTCCGGCGTGTCACTCGCTTCGCCCCTTCCCGGTGTCCTTCAGACAGCCCTGGGCGCTGGTGGGCATCCTCGGAGGGGATCGGCTTTCCACGGTGGAGGAGAAGCGGGAATATCACGGGAGCGGAACCACGGGGTTAGCCGTGGCCCAGAGAGACTTCCTCACCTACGACGGCACCCGTTTCACTGTTACGGCTTTCAGCGGGTGGATAAAAGGTTTAGTCTTCCCCGACGATCGCTTGTCTTCTGCGGCTTTATTCCGCTTCCCCCGGCTGCTGGCAGCCTCAACGCTGCAAGGAGAGTAACACCCACCGTAGTCTTCTGCCCACCTGGGCGGTGACCCAGCTAACAGCAGTTCCCCTCCAAAGTAACGTTTTAGCTGCCTACAAAGAGATGACGCTGGCATATTTAACGGCTAGAGCGCTTCCATCGCTAGATCTAGATAAAAATTAACCTGCTGTGCTCTTTGGCTAATTGCTTGATTCTGCCGGGCGCAACTGTGAAAATAATTGATTGCTTCCTTTTTCAGGGGTGCCTCGTAATGGATTTAAGGTGGAAGCGTCCAAAGGAATAATTCTTCATTTGGTGGATGAGGTTACAAGTTGGCTACCTGGTGACCGGATCGTTGTCGCCAGTACAGATTATTCTATGCATCAGGCTGAAGAGTTTAATCTCCTTCCCTGCCCTGAATGTAAAAGCAACCAAGTAAAAATTGATGGTATGAAATATTTTTTTTAAGCCACTCATTTGTGGTAAATATGTATGTTTTCTTGTCTCTTACATTCTCCATTTACATGTACTTGTCTTTTTAGCTAGTTTTTGTGCGATAAATAAGTGGGCATTTGTCATACGAGAGCTGAAGGCCCCAATAATATATCGGGATTTGAAGTTTGATCAGAGGCAGCAGTTCCTTGTCAAAGCCAGGGGAAGCACTGATCTCCCCTGCGGTGGAATACTAACAACTGGGCACGTCCCCAGACTTCGTGGTTGCTCAACTGAAAGGCATTTGCTTGGTTAGGACAAGGCAGTAATGAAGATGCTGTGCTCACCCTGACTGAAAAGGTGTCTGATTTTCACAGGCAGCCCACTTTATCTTCACATTGGAGAAGTCATAGATGGCGTCGATATGAGGGCAGAGGTCGGTCTTCTGACTAGAAATATACTTATTCAAGGAGAAATGGAAGACTCCTGCTATGGAGAAAATCAGTGTCAGTTTTTCTCCTTTGACACATTTGGAGGACATATTAAAGTAAGTAATTTTTCATGCATATGCCTCCAGGTGGTTTCAGATAGTTCATTTCCCAGTTTATAAACAAGCGATATAATGCATGAAACTACCATTGCATCTGGGGGGAAAAAAGTGTACTTGCCTACGAAGGAGGGAAATGTTTGTTGGCCTGTTTTGCAAAACCAGACTTGCAATGAGGCTGTGCCATTTTGTTCACTGCGTATACAAAAACGTCCCCTTCCCTGGAATAGAGGGGATTCCTTAGCGGCGGCGCTGTCAGTGGGAAGTCACCGTTTGTGAGATGTCACTGAAGAAACTGGGCTTCCTGCAGAGCCAAGCTGCTCCCTTCACGGCTCAGAGAAGTGCTGGGTTTCGCCCTGGTGTGCTTTGCCTCCTCTTGGTCATCCCAGGCGTTCTTGGTGGAGGTGCAAAGTCTTGCTGTTGCAGGGGCTTTTGTAAAACGACTTCTCTACCACTTGGTGGAAACTGGGGAGCTGTGCGAGTCTCACCTGAAATCACCTGACAGAGATAAAATTGCTGGGAAGCAGAGCCTGGCGGTAAATGCTTCCCCTTTTTCTGTAGCGGGCAGGAGCGCTTTGCCCATAGCCGTGTCACACGCTGCAGTTGCTAAATACTACGCGCGGCGGTTGGCAGCTCTTCCGCGGCAGCCCCGTGCCTGCCCGTAGGTGTGTTCTGCACTTGCTGCGCTGCCCTGAGTCAGAGTTGACGCCTCCTTTAGTTTTATTCTGCCAACATATTGCCTAATGAGAGAGAGGGGGGAAAAAATAAATTATTTTTCTTTTTCCCTGTGTTTCTATTGTAATGCCTTACTTGGACCTACATTTGTCTCAACAGATCTTAAGGAATTTTAGCTCTGTTCATATGTCAGGAGTGGAATTAAAAAACATGGGGCAGCAAATCCTGGGCAGCTACCCTGTGCATTTTCACCTGGCTGAGGATGTGGATGAGAGAGGAGGATACGAACACCCAACGTACCTCGATAACCTGGCTATCCACCACTGCTTCTCTAGGTGTGTTGCCATACATGGAACTCATGGCCTTCTGGTAGGAGACATATTTTATTAGTACCAAGTTAATTTCTTTGCTTAGGCACTGCTAAACAGTAAGAGCCATTTGTGACGCAAAGAGAAATCAGAATATTGAAACAAGGTGTCTTTTCCCCAAGAAATGTCCCGACTTATCAACTTCATTTGACTGGTGTTCAGGTTAGGACTGTTGCTCTGGTAGAGCAGCTCTTTGAAAGGAATTTGAGGTTCTTAGTATTGTTTAATTATTATTATTAATGGTGTGATCAGATATAGTGAAATCCTTGCCGTGGTTATTCTGGACAGTTTGTGAGAATAGGAACTTTCATTTAAAATGAAAGCAGTGGACCTTTACAGGACCTGACTGAAACAATGGACCTTTAATTTGCAGAGCAGATAAAACAGACAGGGGTTGTTCAAGTCAAGGCAATGTGAAATATATCCAAAAATGTTCACATGACAAAGGGAATGAAATATGAGAGGGACAGACCCAAACGGCCGCTTCAGTGCCAGAAAAGCCCTCAGGAACTTGGCTTTGACATAGATCCTCACAAGGGCATTGTGGAGAGGAACTTAAAAAAACCACAAAAAAGTTATACGTGTCCCAGCTGGAAAAAGACAGATTCCTGCTCCAGTCCCGACACGTCCCATTGGTGTGTGCTCTGCAGGACCCTGAACGGTGCTTCAGTGTCCGTGGGCATTTCCTCATTCACCCGACGTGTGCTCAGGCAGAGACACTCCCTGAACTGTCTGTGACCTCCCACCTTTTTTCCTGGCAGCTTTTTCTCAACCTTGGACATAAAACTGTGTAAAACACAACCTACATGTGCTCTGCTGGGACCCTTGTGTGAAAGGGTTCCCGCAGAAAGATGTATTCGTGAAAAAGTGATGCTGGACTTGTATAATGGGGAGCACTTTTTGTGTACTCGAAACTGGATTTGTATTGTCCAGATCACTCAAAATTACTGATTGCCTTCTCATATACATGATTTGCTCTGGCTGCAGAGCCTGTTTTTGTGTACAGAGCCCTTAAGTGGCAGGAGACTTGCCCAATATGTGTGGGTACGGCTTAACTTGCTTTCTCTTCTCGTTGGTATTAAACCTCTGGAACTGAAGGAACCCGCCTAGCATGAAAAATTAAGCCTTACGTTAATATTGGTCCTGAGAATAATGGTGTACGCTCTTGTTCTTTCTCAGAAGTGAGGTTATCAGGGGTTTATCTGGATGCGTGGGATGCGCTAGTTGTGAAACCAAGAATCCAAGTGTGAGATCCAGCTCCCCCCTGCATCCGACTGCTGAGGGCGTTGAGTCCATGAATCAGCGAACAGATTTTATAGCAAAGGTTAAATATGTGATTCTGCGGAAGAATCGTGTGGTTTCAATACGGTCATTAAGATAGAATCATTGAAATGTAATAAATTCCCTTCAAATAAATTAGAGTAATTTACAGTTCCAGAGAAGAGAATGTGTATCAGAGCAAGGCAGCTAAATAACATAGGTGGGTACCTGTTTTAGCATCCGATTGTGAAACCTCAACCCTTGAGGCAGAATAAGCCAGATGGGTGGTTTTTCCCTCTCCTATTTTGAGGGTTTAGAGGATGTAATTGTAGGAGCAGGTTGCGGGAGCGTGGTGGTTCGTGCTTTCCTGTGCCCGGGCCATGAGGCGCCGGCTGCAAGGTCCTTCTCCCATCTGCCGCTCCCGTGTGCCAGCTTGGATTACTGGCTGTGGCTGGGAGGCGGGCTGCGGCATGCCTCTCGCTGCCTTAGCACACGTCAGGCATACACTGGCTACTGTAGTCCCCCGTGTCTAACGTTGCAGTGCATAAAGGTCACTTATATTGTATTGCTGGACTATATATAATTCAGTGTTTAGAGGCATCTTATTCATGTGGTGCTGGACACACCAGCGGGGCTGTAGCCTGCGTTGCGGGCAGCGTTTCATGCTGACACGTACAGTAATATGCTGCTGTCTCAGTGCCGCAGGTGGGCTCTCCTTTCCAAGCTTTTTGTTCCTACCTGTGATACACCAGACTCGGTCGGTTATTTCGGTTGTGATCTAATGGCATGGACCTTTGTCTTCCAGTGCAAATGTAAATGACCTGTAAATTTCTGGGTAGGAGAGCGGTCAATATAGTTTCCTGTATGTAAGTTTTCCGGGCTGCCGTGTGTTTCTGAAGCTGTGGAAAATCATATTAATTAAAGCTAAAATCTGTTTTCGGATACAAGGCTGGTCTTTAACACAGCTGTCAGAAGCACAGATTAGCTGAACTCCAGCTAAATTCAGAAGAACGAAGCTCTACCGCTGAAACACTGTTTAAAACAGCAGGCGGATTGCTGCTACAGTTTCTTTCCAAAAATAGTCTCCTGTGGCCTCTTTAGCGCAGCTTCTGCCCATCATTTGGAAGGCTAGAAGTAGCCAGGCTTACTGTTCTTAGCAGGCTGGCAGGGACACTTGCCTTTCTATCTAAATCCATTTCCTATCGGTATTCCGGAGACTCAGCTGGTAGGGATGCCTTCAGTGTTGCTGCATGTAGGTTCTCCATTATCCTCCTTGTAGTTCACTCCAGCTGTTGCAGGGTCTCGGTGGCTTTCCAAAGTGGTGTCGGGTAGGAGTTGGGTACCTGGTGGTGTTGTGCCCTGTTTTTAGCTCTCTCTTGAACGCCTTGTTAGGGC
The DNA here is from genome assembly GCA_013398295.1 of Chionis minor. Taxonomy (NCBI): domain Eukaryota; kingdom Metazoa; phylum Chordata; class Aves; order Charadriiformes; family Chionidae; genus Chionis; species Chionis minor. Next base: position 442,294 of record VZSF01011326.1, read on the forward strand.
ACAAACAAGAGCAGCAGTGGAGAAGTTTGAGGGGTGACCGCCTGGAAAACAATGAAATCCAGTAGAGATGTACCTGCGGGGACTGTACTCTTTGTGACCCCAGATGTTACGTACAGTTCCAGCCCCCTAAGGGGAAACCACAGGACATGAATCTGAAATTGGGTCAAGTGTCCCGCTGTATACAGAAATAACCAAGTCGGTTAATATTAGTTAATCTTGCAGTCTTACATGGACAGAACTCTGACGTCAACAGGAATTTTGTATGGCTGAAGAGTGAATAAATAGGCTGACAGGGATCATTTGAGTACAAAGTTAGGTTTCAGGAAGATTTAGTAACAAATAGCCGGTATTTTAGCTTACCCTGATTTAGTATTTACATTTAAAAGAAGGATTTCTGAATTTGTCTTCGGAAGACTGTACATCAAAGGAGGCTTGTGCTAAGTCCTCTTGGTCAAACTAGGGTTTAATGCAATATCCCTGTGCATGTCAGTTAATCTTAAATAGGCTGAGGGAGTGAAATACCATCTCTGCCCAAGCCGATCATTACAGAGCGATGTGGCCCTGCACCTTCTGAGTGGAGGAGAAAGAATGGAAACCTCATTAACATAAATTATTTCACATGGTGCATTTTAAGGAGTTTCTTATTTTATTTGGGAAGTGTTGCAGTCGTGAAAATTTCTGGATTAACCAGGCTAACTCTTTACCATGCGAGACACGCTTATCTTTATGCAGATATTTACTCCGTGACGCTGAATCAAATATTCTCCCTTAGAGCTGAGGGCAGTTTTAAATCCAGTGTTTTGTAATTTTCCTTTAGTTATGCACGTGACCTTCCTCAGAGTAATTTTAATAGCCGTTTTGCTATGTGGGAAGATCAGTCCACCCTTTGAGTCTGAGTTAGCTCCAGGACAGGTGGCTATGGAGGCACTGCTCGCCACGCCAAGGGGTGGCAAAACCACCCCATGAGCGTTTCGGCGATTCATTGGAAAGCAAAGCACATCAGTTGTAGTTCCCACTGCTGTTGGCATCGCGATCTATGGCCTCTCTACTTTTTTCCAGGTAAAAGACACCATTGGCTATGACACTTTGGGGCACTGCTTCTTCCTCGAAGACGGGACGGAGCAACGCAATACGTTTTATCACAACTTGGGCCTCCTCACGAGGTCGGGAACGATCTTGCCTTCAGACCGCAATGAGGCTATGTGCCTTGCCATTCGCAGCCACGTCTTCGGGAATTATGTGCCTGTGCCGAGCACTGACTGCATGTAAGTGCTCTGGGAGCTGTAGTCACGCTTCGCACTTTTGTGCTTTGTAGCTGGGTCCCAAAGAACGCTGTGGTGAAACCTTTGAAAAGCGCTATTTGACACTAAATGAAAAATTACGGCTTCTTCTACTGTTTCTCATTTTAAGATAATTTATCTGCTTGACCATGTTTTGCATGTGAAGATATCTGTTAACAGCTGCGTGGATCCTGAGCAAGGAATATTTGCTGCTGGTTATTCCTGTTGCTGTTTCCTGAGAATCTTAAATATGTTAGAGCACTTTGCTCGTTTCTGAACCCCTTTCAATTCTTTTTAAGTAGGATGTTGAGGGCTCCATGAAATCTGTCTGATAAATGCAAGTTGCTTCAGCCCTGGTATAGGCTGGCAAAAATAGCACTTACAACAAAGGGAGTTTTTGCCTTTTTTCCCAAGGGCTGAGTTAGAGCTGGAGCATGTAGAGTAAGTTGGTCAATAGTATGTGAGTGGATGAATATCTAGAGCACATCAGGAGATTTAGTGAGAATGTAGAGATTAGCGTAAACTACGGTGAGCATCATTTAACAGTAAACAATATCCTGCTAATAGCTGACCCAAGTTAGCCTCTATTTTGGAGACTGAATAGCCGTAACATGGGCACCTGGGGGATGTAGGTACTTGCCCGGCTACTGTTTGCAAGTAAGAACATTGTTTAGCCAAGAAAATTTGTATTTTCATGTTTTCTGGAAAAGGATCCAGTGGCTGAACCCTATCTATTTTAATTTGTATAAATAATCCAACAGAATGAGTTATGATTATTGTTGTTGAAATGCTAAGGTTGCACACATGGTTAATACAGATTTATTTTGCACCTATTTAACAGTTCCATTAATCCAAAGGAGTGTGGATTCTTCACTATGTAATAGTTAAGGTGGATAAAAAATAATTGAGATTTTCTGCTTAGAATGATTAAATTAATTGGTATGGTCATGAGAAAAGATTTACAGTGTTTTTACATGTGGTCTTTATTACTGCAAAAGATGTTATCAAATGAAGGAAGACAACAGATGATAATATTTTCATAGCTGTATCTGGCTTTTGTTTGTGCCCACTCCTGATCTTCCCTCTGAAGCAAAAACACCTTATTTGAATAAACGTCAAAATAGTATCTCCTTCATCTCCTGCTTAACGAGCCATTTGTGGCTTGCAAGGACATTTGTTTTGTTTTCCACATCGAAGCTTTCCAAATCCGTAGAGAAGCCCATACCTCCTGCCATTGCCCCTGAAGTTCGAAAAAACAAACCAGAAGTTCACTTTTCAGACATTTTCCAAAACTGCTCAACTTTTTTTAAAAACAGAAATGACATCAGCTTTCCTTAAGCTGCCTTTAACAGAGCATGGATTTTGTGTTAACGGTCTCATATAATTTACAATAGGTTCAGCGTGTGGCTCCATAAATGAGCATGTCTGACATCACTAGATGGTTTCTTTTCCTTAAAGAGTGTCATTAAAAGGTTGTGTAGGGTTTTAAAGTCAATAGGAGAGTTGTGGCTCAAGTCCAGTGCACTGCTATGAAAATGTATCCCTTCCTGTTTGGTAACTGCTTAGGATCATTTTGATTTTGATTTTTCAGGGCTGTCAGCACATTCTGGATTGCAAATCCGAACAACAACTTAATAGAGAATGCAGCAGCTGGTGCGCAGGTAAAGTCATTTAGCAGCAAGAGCTATGCTTTGCCTCCAGTTCCCAGACATTCGACTATTCGACTATTATTGATGTCACGAGCGTATGGGCAATGAATTTTTAGTAAGCCATTGCAAAACCTGGATGTGTGTTTCGACAACCTTTGTCTCTGTGAAGAACAAGTACTTGCCTCCAGTTCTTACACTGGTATCTCTGGGACTGAGTTCTCTCACAACTGTGACTGGAAATGGTGTGTGGCGCCTCTTAGACAACGTTAATTTTTATTAGAGTTAATAGTTAAATGCCCAATAAGATTTTTTATTTGTCTATATAAATATATAGTCTCTCTTTGTTATTATCTCTGATATTTGCCCAAATCATGTTCTTTGTTATTATCTCTGATATTTGCCCAAATCATGTTTTGTGTTTAATGTGCCTGCATAGAGAACGCCGTGTTTTCTAATAAATGCGCCCACAATATACGCATGAGTTTCACCCACAATATAGGCATTTTTAAAACCCCTGTGTGTGTGCCCCGGGGGCCCGCTGTGCATGCCAAAGGATAAGTCAGGAGGTGTAAAAGGACGGGCTGGTGTGTGTCCCCTGGGACCCGCATGTGTTTGGCCGGCTCAGGTTAGGAATCTGGCCAGTGTAGTGGGAAACTCTTAAGTCCCCAGGATAAACTGTGTCATTAGCTGTATCATCACGTTTCTTGGACCTCCCTTTCTCTTTTAGGATGTCGGGATATGGTACATCTTCCACCGGGTTCCCACTGGACAGTCCGAGGGGCAATATCCAGAGGGACAGGCCGAACATACCCCCTTGGGAGTATTTTACAACAACAGAGTCCACTCCAATTTCAAGGCATGTGGATGATTTTTATATGTTGCTATCAATATAATAGTATAGGGCTGACTGCATGTGGTGCCCTGAAATCAGATGGTCATGGGTGTCTTAAGTTTTGATAATGGTCTTTTAACACTGCATCAAGAGAAAATCAGATTTAGGGAGCGATGCTCTAACGATTACAGAGGGCGTGGAGCAGAATGAGGCTCCTGTTTTAGTTGGGCCCCTGTGTTAGAGGGGACGTGCCCAGGCCATAGGTACGCCTACTCCTACGTGAGATTTAAGGAACGACAAGCAGGACACTGAGCGCTGCTGTTGGCCGCGGAGGTGCAAGGATATAGGCAGATGAGCAAAAGTTGTTTCTGCCAGGGCCCGCTCGTCACCTTTGAAAAGTGAGACCGAAAATTCAAGGGTAATTCCAAGAAAAACACTTTCCCCCAAATATACTGTTGACATGAAAACGTAACCTGTAAGCTATAAAAAGTATTTTTAACTTGTTTCTCAGGATTCTAGATTGAAATCAGTGCTGTTCTCTGTGCCTTGTATATTTTACATCTTGGTCCATGACAGCTGCTGCTCTAGCCCAAAGTCTTTAACTTGGCTACAGCAGCTCATGTTCCCTTTTGACTGTCAGGGGACTCGTCACTCTTTATTTAAAGCCTTACTTCTTAACAGCACTCTTTTTCCAAAAAGTTATCAAGAGCTTGGCAGAGTCCCTTATTGCTTTCTGCGAGGGGGAGAGAGAGAGAGAGTGGGAGTTGAGTGCCTTGCTTTGGGTCAGAGGCAGCCCAAGATGCTGATGCGTAACACATGGCAGGGCAGGCTCTGTCCTGGCTTCAGCCCGCTCCGTCCTGTGCTCGTGGCACGCTGAGCCAAGTGACACTGGAAGGGAAGACACAACCCAGGCTGCGGGCGCTCGCTGGCTGTGCAGAGCGTGCACGCACTGGCTGCCCACGCTCATTGAGAAAAGTTTGGGACCTCTGGTCTCCGCTAAAATAATTGGAGTCGTGTGCCTTTTCAGGCCGGTTTGTTTATTGGAAAAGGAGTAAAGACGACGAGAGCCAGCGCTGAAGATCCCAGGGAGTATCTCACTGTTGATAATGCCAGGTAAGCGCCTGCCGGCCAAGTATTTTGGATATTTGTGTTGCCTCTTGGCTTCTGCATTGTATTTAGCAGATCATTAATGCCTCATTATGGCTAAAAAACCCACAAGCTATCTCTGATGGGCAGAGGCAAATACTTCATAGCTGTGCACTGAATTGTTTGTGTTATTGCTGATCAAAAGTGATACACGTGCACTTGGTGTTATGAGGACTAAGCAGTGAAGCACGTGAAAGGGGATCCAGATCCCATTATTCCGTTAGTGGGTTTGTAAACTCCAGCATTTCTTATTAATTACTTAGAGGAACTTGTATCTGAAAGATGATGTAGGAGCCTGCTGAGACTGCTCTAGGATTAATGAGGAAAATAAAATAGCCTCAACGCTTTCTGTGAGCCACTTTAAAATCTCTGAGCTTCCTTTTTCAGATTGGAAGCAGATAAAATAAGGCCATTTTCTCACTCACTGCAGCCCTATGGGTCTACGTGAGGAGGATGTGGCAGAAATCAGCCACTGCTCCTGCTCAAGTCTTGGCTTTTTTCCAGCTCCATCATACCCCATCAATGCCACGTATAATGCTCCCATATGGCTGAAAGGAAAGGCTGACTTCGTGTCCTTTTCCTTTGTGAGGCTTCCCTGCCAGGGTCATCCCCTTGGGCACTGAGGAGGCACTTCCCTTAGTACATCATCTGGAAGAAGTAGGAGGCAAGGGTAGAATCAGAAAAAAGCAGGTTTTTTCCAAACATGGCACAAATCTACCATTAGCAGCCAGGGTGGCAAGAAATAGCCTTGCAAGTAATTGAGAAGCGCCCAGTTCCCAGGGCAAATCCTTTTTTCATATGACAGCTTTTCATATGGCAGCAGAGACAAAAGCATACGGAGGGCTGGAGTGTACATGCAAGGAAAGCAGCTCCAATTACTCCGTTATCTTTGCTGAATGAGATTCTTGAAAGCATCTAATTGATTTTCTCGCATCAGTCCAGGGATTCTCAATGGGCCTTGTAAGGACAACTACAAAAGGACCCAAATGACTTACGAAAAATGTTTTCTATGCCTCTAAATCACACTGAATCAAATTAAGGAGTAGCAGTGGGCCCACTGAAGTGTAGTGAGAAGTCTCCCGTTGATTTCACTGGGGCCAGGATTTCTCCCTTATGAGTGTTTATTGTTTTCTGCTTTGTACCAAAGCACAGAGATGAAATCAAGCTAATAGCCTGACTCTGATTCAGGGCATATCGCCTCTTTAGGCCCATCACGATGCTATTTAGAAGCCAGACGAGGTCTGCAAGGCACAACCTCCTCTGTCTGAGGTCAGTTCCTATGTCTCTTGTGCCTCTTGCTCCAGGTTTCGCCCGCATCAAGATGCTGATCCTGAAAAGCCGCGAGTTCCTGCCGTGATTGATGGTCTTATTGCTTTTAAAAATAATGACCATGGGGCCTGGGCCAGGGGCGGCGACATTATTTTCCGCAACTCGGGGTAGGTTACTGTAATTACGTGTTATATCATTCCCCTCGTGGCAGACGTAAATAGGTCTGCAGGCCAAATTCACTGCAAACATCCTCCTCATTTGCACTGTTGTGCTGCTTCTGTCCCAGGTTTTCAGACAATGGAATTGGACTCACTCTGGCAAGGTAATTTCTTAAAATCAACTTTCTTCCATTTTCCCCCCCCAGTGTAAGAGGCTCGAGAATGGAAGCTGAGACACTCCCCTGGTAATTCCTGTAAGACATGAGAAAACCTCACGTTTCCCTCCCAGACCACATCAAGTCTTTCCTGCACAGCCGTTAATACAAGGGGCCATTTAGCCTTTCATTCTCTTTGCCCCAGCATGTCTGGGGAATACATCATAATTGCTGAATATTTCCTTTTGGATGGTAGGTTCTGAACCAGTAGACTAAACATCTGGTTCTGCATTCGGCGAGACTTGCCCAGTCGAGCAGCGTTGCCCGTAGCTCATGTGCTGCTGGGGCAGGGTGGCTGGGATGGTCCCCACGTGGTGGCACAGCAGGTGTCCTGCCTCCTCTGCTGGTGTCTACTGTGCTCCTGCCGCTCTCGTCTCGACTCCTCTTGCAAAAGACCTGCAAAAATAACCCATATCCAAAGCCCACTGCAGGCAATGAGCATCAGTGATATTTGGCTCTTGCTTCAGGGACGTAGTTAAAAATTTATAAAGCAACTTAGTATAGAGCAATTATTTTTATATNTTACCCAGCCTGAGTTACCTGTATTACTGATGCCTGAGCGCAAAGCTACTTTGGCACTAGCTTTCTAAAATTTGTTTCTAAACAAATTTTAAAGCAGGGTGTTATACCAGTGCATGCACTGTTTTCCAAATTAAGAAAGAAATTCTAATGTGTCTGCGGTGTGATTAAAAGTGTTAATTAATCAGTTGCGCTCTGCTGCATAGTTACCCGGTGTTTCTTTGCTTGCAGTGATGGAACTTTCCCGACAGATGAAGGCTCCAGCCTGGAGGTTACACGCTCCATTTTTGTTGGAGAAAGCAGCAACTTCGGCTCCCAGGGAGGCCAAAACAGCTACTGGGGAAAAGGGGCAAATGGAGAATACAGAACACTGCCCAGAAACAAGTGAGTTATTCTTCTGCCCTTTCTTCTTGGTGTTAGCATAAGCTACAAGAAAAGCCTCAGGAATGAATGTGACTACCAACAGTAATTTAAACCGGGTGTTTAAATTATTGCATAGGCCAGAAATAATAAGCATCCGAATAAACTCGCTCTTCAGGCCAACAGCTTGAGAGGATTCTCGACTGAATGTGTTTGATTTAATTTTCTGCTTAATTTAATAGCCACTGGAGAATGGATTAGGGAATCTGAAAGATACCAAATGGCTTTTGTGTAGTGTTTCAGTAGCGGAGCGTCGAGCTGATGGCACGGCTCCCATACACCGTGCCACCGTCCCTCCTGCCGGCGTAGCCAGGCAAGCGTGGCCAGTTTGACAAAGGAGAAGCTATTTCTCATTATTGCACCTTATGTGCAATGGCTGTAAGTTATTTTCTATTTTGACAGCAGCAGAGCCTCCTGCCTAGCAACGGGGGTGCCTACCCACATTCCCCAAGCCTAAATTCTACCCTAATGTATGTTTTTGGTGCTGCTCACCGATCATTAACCCCTCTACGAGGAATATAAAATTAAGAAATAATCAGACATGCCATGCACACAGCCCTGACTATACGTCTCAGCCATAAGTGACACAGGAGAGCAAGAATAATCAGAGCTATCCTCAGTTATTATCAGTGGTGTTATTTTAATTGCAATTGCAAACAAAGCTCCTTTGCAGTTCAAATGAGGTCTAATAGTTTGTGATACTGCTAAGCAATGTGCTCTTGGAAAGAGGTATGCCAAAATGTCTGATATCTGTCCCTTCATTACACCATAGTGCAAAATGGGATGTGGGGGTTGTACCAGATCCAACTACTGGGATAACAGCTCTGGAAATTGTAGAAGAATTATTTGGTCAAGAAACACTGTTTGTGCCCAGTGTTTCCAACTGGCAAAGTGTTTCTGGGTCTCTGGAGCCCACCAGTAAGAAAAAACATCAGGGTTGGGGGGGAGTCTGGGCCTCAGTGACCCCCAGGCTGGAGGGAGCCAGTGCGCCCATGTGATGTCCACTTTGTGTCTTTCATGCCTGAACAACTCTTTCTGGACTCAGTAAGCATTGACCTGCCCTTCCGTACCACTACTAGCCAGCTTCATTACCATCTGCGAAGCTGATGCAGGCCACCTTTTCATCAAACACAACCAGGGCCAAGCAAAACCTGGCACCATCTCAAAACAAGCCATGGAAGGGCTGTGACTCTGGTGGTGTCTCCTTCAACTCTGATGTCTTGACAACATGTCCATGGACCGATGCTGCAGAAATTGCTTTTCTGTATGAAATGGTGTGGACTAGGTCCTAGGGGTCTCATGTGAAGTGGCTCGCAGGGAGAGAAGAAACACTGCTACACCACTTGGTACTTGCTTTCAAGGAGACACTTGCCTTCAGGAAGACTGATACAATTTTTTCAATCATGCTGATGTTTTCCTGAGAAACCCTTTGTACCCTGGAAGGGGGAACCTGATGGCAGCCCTTTGGGTCTTCCTCGTGGTGATGAACCCCTGGGTGGCTGGGGACAAGGGTTTTGAACTGCCTTTACCCCAGCTTGTAAGCCTTAGGCAAGCTTACGAGTCAGTTTTTTTGGCTCTTCAGCCTTATTCTTTAGCGGATGTTCATCAGAGTTTCATCTTTCATTAACTGTGTGATGAGCATCGAGGGCCCCGTTTTGGGAAAGGAAAGGTGGTTTAGCTACTTTCTGTTAATATCTTTCTGTACCTTCAGGAGAAGGGTCAGAGTGTGCCCAAACTTTTAACACAGGACCGTGTTTGTTTTTAAATCTCACAGGACGTTCCCTATACGTGGATTCCAGATTTATGATGGGCCTGTCAGGATGGCAAAATGCACTTTCAAGAAGTTCACCCCAACTGTTGACAGATACTCAAGTGCCATTGGGTTCTTCATGAAAAACTCCTGGCAGATAAGCCCCCAGAATAATGTGTCACAGGTCCTGATGGAGAAAAGTGTGAGTAAGAAAAGCAGGAATGCATGGTGTGTGATTTTTTTCAAGTTTTTAGAAGCCGTGAGATATTTAACCTAGAGCAGGAATTTCCATGCAGTGATGCATATTACGTTGGCGCATACCATTGGTTCATTTTGCAACACATTTTCTTTTCTTTTTTGCCTTTTTTTTTTTTTTTTTTAATGAAGGTTATTTATAAGCCAGTGAAGTGTGAAGGTATCTTATGCCTGGGCAGACATGCATTAAAAAATCTGCATTAATGGAAGATTTCACCTTGTAACCAGAAAATCCAGAACATCCCACTTAGCTGGTGCAGCATGACCAACTTCTGTATGCTGGGGACCTGGCCTCAGAAGTTGAGGGGAACACAAATAAGGTGTCAGGAGACAATAAGCTGCAAAACAATTCTTACACAGAAATAAGCAAATGCACTTAGGAGCAAAGCCACGGCCCAGTTTCTGGTGTCAGCAGTGAAATTCCTGTTGAGCACAACAGGGACTTCCCTTGAGCTGCGACAGCAGAATGGGGCTCTGTATCTCTGCCTTGGACAGGAGCCGTAAGATGCTGAGCAATTCCTGTCCTTGTCCTGGATTCCTGCAGGGATCATGACCCTGGGCGCTTGGCTTGGGAAATGATAGATTCCACCTGGCTTGCTCCCAGGGATCATAACTTCTCCTTAGCTTTTTTCAAACAAGGTCCATGCTTGTTAGGGTGTCCATGAACTATAGTAACTTTGGCTTGAGGTTTGGCTTTTTTCTTGAGAAAAATTTCCATTGCTCTGGGATTGACCAATATCAGTCTCTCTGGCAAGCAGTTAGTTTGTCTGTCCCCTCTCTGGGACACTTCAGACCAACAACAGGAGGGTATTTCATGAAAGGATGATGTTGATTGCAGTCACTTGACTGCTCCTCTGAAGAAAACACAGTTCCTGTGCATTTCAGTAAAGATATCTCAGTTACTGTAGATGCTTTATGGAGCTTTGGAGCATGAATAAAGGCTAATTTGCCATACCTTCTTTATGTCCTCCCTTGGGGAAATGGTTATAAGATGATTATGGGGAACATGAATGAGAAAATGAACCTGGAACCAGGGAGGAGATCTTATAGAAAAGTGTATGATGGAAAAAGTGCGATCTGTGGACTGGAAGAGAGTGGAAATTTTCCTCCAGTAATGGGTGTAGGACTCTGTCCAACAGAATGGTTTCAGACAGATGATATCTGTGCACATTAGCAAAGGGGATGATTACCTCTTGAATGGCTGAAAATGCAGCTCTTTAATACGGTTGCACTATTTGAGTCCAATGAGCCTGTTAAATATCCCAGCTTTTTTTTTCTGAGGGGCAGTCTTGTACTGCAACACCTCTAAGATCTGAGGTTTTCAAGCTAAAAATGGCCAGAAAACTTACTAAATGCTTCTGCAAAGCAAATTAAAATAATACACTGGTAGCCTATTACAAAAAACCTAATCACATTATCCAAATAATTATTTCTTGGATGTACATTTCCAGGAAATACCTATTTCTGAAGTTGGTGTTTTGCCAACTGAAAAACCATTTGTGTTTATAACCACCTGCATCCCAGCACTTTCCACTTTGATTCTATTTTATCTGGATTGAACCCAGATGTGCTAAATCTGATTTCAGACTTGAAGGACCACGGTTAGTTTATTGTTTTGTTGCTAATTGCTATATGGGACAATATGTCTTTGACTAGTTAAGATAGAGCATGTAGAATGTTTTAATTAATTTTCCATCTCCAGGCTTCATTTTATTACTTTTTAAAGGGTAGCTAAGTACTAATTCCCTAAAGGACAATCATTTTACAGTTGTTTTTTAAGAAGAAATTAAACGTTACTGCAAGTTGTATAGTGATGAGAAAACTATTAGTCATGCTGAAGGAATAATTGGATAATTAATCAGACTAATCAGTAGATTGGTTAGACAACAAAATAATAAAGCCAGTCAGGTCTTGTTTAATTCCAGCATAAAAATAACCTTCAAGTGTAAGAGAAGACCTAAACATTACGCTCCACAAAAAGTATTCTAGTTGCCTTTGTTGACAAACCTAAATCTTACATATCTGTGCATTTATCAATAGCAACATTATTGCTAGGCTTGTTTGTTTGTTTTAAAAAGGGTGTTTTTTAAAAGTTATTTCAAAGCAGTGGAAGCAGTAGTTGATCTTAAGCCAGCTGAGGGCACGTCTCATGGTTGTGGTCTACTGTAGGTCTGGCTACTGTCAGTCAGTAGGACTCGGAGAGCCCAAAGGAGATGACCCCAGTCCAGAACAGAGCCATGCCCAAGCAGGACACTTGTGCATCATTTTTTAGGAAGACACAACATATCTCTTTTTTGTCATAAGATAGCAATCCATGCATCCCTCTGCCTTTTTGATGCACAGCCCCTGTAGAGTGAGGTGAGGAGCAAGAGGTTGTACGTGACCTTTTGGGCTCCCGTGAACAAGGCCACCTCCAGCAGGGGCAGAAGACTCGCAAACTTTCCCAGTTCACATCCATTGCCAATAGTCCCTCTGGTTATTTCTTTCCCTGCAGCCGGGAGTTTAGGGTGGATTCGAGTCTATTCTGCTCCTAGCTGTGCCAGCACTGTGGCATCTCTGAAATTACGTGTGCCAAAGAAATCCCAGCAGTGTGTGTCGGGTGGATTTGTGGTCCTCAGAAGAGCTCAGACAGGCCAGGACTGGCTCCTGGCTGTGGTCTAGTGACTCCCGTGGGATTGAGTCCTGCCTAGCTAAGAGACGGGCGCTTCCTAATGTTGCCTTTACTATATTTAGCCTGTGCTGTCTTAGAGCGGGGTTTTGGTGTCAAAGCAGAAATTTGCAACGAGTCCATAACGGGGAAAAGAAAAGCAGACACTGAGTTAAAGCGCAAGTGTGTTATCCCCTGAAAAAGCGGGCAGCAAAAAAACCCCCAAACCCCGAAGAGACCCCTGAGCCAAGGGAACTTGCTGGGTTAGGGTTTGCATCTCTGCGTGAGAGTAAAAGCCGTGCTAATGAGGGCAGAGTCCTTGGGTGATAAAATAGAAGAAGATTCACACTGGTTGAAAGTGGTTTCCTTAAGATGATAACAGTGATAAGGCTTTTTTTTTTTGGCAGCTTGTGCCAATACTTGAATTTTCGAAAAAGTTGCAAGTTAGCATGATGTTTTCCGGTACATTATGAATTTTTAATGTACAGATTGTTTTCCACTGCAGCCTTCAGGACTTGCCTGCAGCTGCGCTGGGTGTGCTGCCTTTGGACAGGTTGAGTTAGCGTGTTCCTAAGAGATTACGTACTCACATAACCATCTCCTGTCAGGTCTCTCTGTCAGGCATCAGACGGGTAATTCAAGTAACCTTTACACCGTATCGCTCCCAGGTAGTCCACACCTAATGAAAATTAGGTGTCTGAATAGTAGCGTGGTAGCTAGATATGACCTGTCTCTGCGCCCTTTTCTAGCTCATTCCTCGCTCCACACGGACGTACCTGACGGGCTGAGTCTTTTCTCTGTTCATGTGTATTCAATTAGAAAAAACCACACGTTGCCATAGCTGTGGCTGCAAACTCCGTGCACCCCTATCCCTCAGCGTACAAAAGTAAGGCAACTTCAAGACTTATAAAAGAAGTGACACTGCTCATTAACATTTCCACTTCGTTTCTGGCTTTCAGACTTTTTAGAGGAGAATGTCAGGGATCAGGTTAGCGTTAGCACCGGCACTGTCTGCTGCTGGATGGAAAGACTGAGAGCATTAGTCAAATGTAAGCTGTACTGGCTGTGCCTCGGGTTGTTTTGAAGCACAGCTGACTTTCTTCTCCTCCCCGGTGAAGTGCCCGTTTTCATGCGCAGTTCCAGAAGTGCACTGTCACAAAGGATTTATACTGGAGCTTTGAGCTGCAGCACATTTTTTTTTAATATCTCCTCTCTTATAAATTAAAATTAAAGAAAAAAACCCCCAACTTTTGGGATGCTCCTACTTTGTCAAGCAGCCCTTTGGGCAAAAATTTCCCGTGGGCAGTAAGGAAAGGTTTTAAAACACTCAAAAATACACATTAAATTTCCATGTGTTTGAGCCTCCGTTAAATGAGACTGCTTCACGTGCTTGTTTATGAGACTCATACTTAGAAAAAAAGGTGGCGGAAAAATGGTTCTAGGCCCTAATTTGATTTTAAAGGAATAAAGACTTTTATTCTGCAAGTAGTTCTTGCTGCAGCGGTCATTCTTTTTAAGCCAATGGGACTTTCCATCTAACTCAGAATCACAATGACCCTCCTATTCTCCAAAGCTGTTCTGTTTATTATTGTTAAAATAAAGCCTTTAAAGCCTTTAGTAAACTTGCAGCCTAATCCTGCTGACCCTAATTCTTACTCATGTGCACAGTCCAATTAAAATTAGTTGGGCTAAATGGAACAAATTACAGTCCTTTGAGTCGGCGTGATCCAGTCGCTATTTATGCCGTCTGCTTTTATGCACATTGCTGCAGGATTCATTCAAAGTGCTTGACCTGGAGTAATTATTTTCTTGATTACTTCAGAACTTAATCGTCGCACACTGTAATAATTTTCTCTGCAGACATTAAAATATTCCGTGCCTTTTTGCTGAACATCTGCAGTTTCCTTGTTTTGCTGGATTTTCAGATCAGGACAGAATCTTTTACTTAGCTGCTGAAAAATCTTGAAAACAGAGCTGTGTGTGATGCGGATAATGCTGTTTCCTGCTATTTCTCTTTCTCCCCCAAAAATTCTTCAGGGGATATATTAGAATGTGCACAAGAGCCAATTCTGAGAATTGCTGTCACTTTTATGAGTTTTATAAGGTTTTAGGGGAAAAATTAGGAAAAAAAATGGCTCTCGCAGAACCCCCTAGAACAGCCATTGACAATATATATGAGAAAATTCACCCAATATCTAGTAATTTTTGTTTCTTTGGTCACAGATGTGATGATATTCCTCAGTAAATTTCATAATCTTCCAGTACTTCCCTACCTTTTGAGTCATCCTCTTCCTTTTGCCACCGCACAATTTATTGCTGTGTGATTTCAAGGAATACATGGTTGTGCAGGTGCATTGAAAAGAACCGAAAGTCTAATTTTTGTGAAAATATCTCCTGGCATTAAGAAATGAGGGGAAAAACCAATACAGTTGGAAGTTTTTCTAAACAGATGAGGCAAAACAAATGTCTTTACTCAGACAATGTCTTATAAGTCCCAAGTCCTTATTTAGAGCTAACCAGTAATTTTTCTTCTTCTTTTCTCCTGCTAGGTTGGACTAAAAGTGTTTTTTGGAAGATCGGGCCAGTGGTTTGGAAACAATGACAACGACGGTGACAAAATGTCTATCTTCCATGATCTGGACGGCTCGGTGACAGGCTATCCGGACACTTTTATAGGCAGAGCAGACAACTACTTGCTGCGTCATCCCGGGTGTCTCACTGTCCCGCGCTGGAATGGGGTGATGTGTACCGGGAAATTTGCACAGGTAATGGGGAGCGGCTGCAGGCAACATTGCTAGGTGTGTTGTGTGGGTGTCCTCAGATACTCTGCTGAGGGGTGATGGAGTGAAACCTACCCAACACTCTGTAAAATACGAGGTGAATAATAAGTTGGGTCCTGTCTCTTCCCGTTGCCCACAAGGAACTGCAAGTTGGAATCGAGTTGGGGAAAGTTTGGCGTTTTCTAGTTCTTGCTTCCAGGCATTTGTCCACTATTATGC
Organism: Chionis minor; assembly: GCA_013398295.1. NCBI lineage: Eukaryota > Metazoa > Chordata > Aves > Charadriiformes > Chionidae > Chionis > Chionis minor. The sequence goes on from VZSF01011326.1 coordinate 457,433, forward strand.
GGCTCTGGTGGATAAGTTTGGTGGATCAAGTTTCAGTAATGGAAGATGTTACTGCTCTGATATATCCTACTGTATTCAAGATGGTGAAATGGGTGGTTGAGACACAAACTCACACTTATTTCCCATGCAGAAATCCCTGGCTGAGGGATGCTCAGTCTTGGGTCAGGGTGGTCTTAAACCTTCACTGCAGTTTTCGTCAGCGCATTTGAGTTAGAGACCCTAGCTGAGATGTCAACACTTTGGTAGAAAGGGCTGTAAATCCCAGGTAACCTTTCAGTAGGGAAAGAAAGGAGGAGGAGAATGGGAAACAGAGGGAAAATGTGACCTCAAAATCAGAATGTGGTTCATTCTATGTTGCTCAAATTTCAACAAGACCTTTATGTGTGGATAGAGCATACTGTAAATACGTGACTCACCACAGCTTTCAGTCACCTGTAGGACATTGCAGATGGCTCTCCTTGCTCCTCCGCTTCTAAAGGATATTGATCACAGAATCACAGAATGGTTAGAGTTGGAAGGGACCTTAAAGATCATCAAGTTCCAACCCCCCTGCCATGGGCAGGGACACCTCTCACTAGAGCACGTTGCTCAAAGCCCCATCCGGCCTGGCCTTAAACACTTCCAGGGATGGGGCATCCACAACTTCTCTGGGCAACCTGTTCCAGTGCCTCACCACCCTCACAGTAAAGAACTTCTTCCTAATGTCTAATCTAAATCTCCCCTCTTCCAATTTAAAACCATTACCCCTTGTCCTATCACTAGACTTCCTGACAAAGAGTCCCTCTCCAGCTCTCCTGTGGGCTCCCTTCGGATACTGAAAGGCTGCTATCAGGTCTCCCCGGAGCCTTCTCTTCTCCAGGCTGAACAGCCCCAGCTCTCTCAGCCTGTCCTCATAGGAGAGGTGCTCCATCCCTCTAATCATCTTAGTGGCCCTTCGCTGGACCTGTTCCAACAGTTCGATGTCCTTTCTATGTTGAGGACTCCAGAGCTGGACACAGTACTCCAGGTGGGGTCTCACAAGCGCAGAGTAGAGGGGGAGAATCACCTCCCGTGCCCTGCTGGCCACGCTTCTTTTGATGCAACCCAGGATACGGTTGGCTTTCTGGGCTGCCAGCGCGCACTGCCGGCTCATGTTGAGCTTCTCATCCATGAGCACTCCCAAGTCCTTCTCCTCAGGGCTGCTCTCCAGCCATTCTCTGCCCAGCCTGTATTTATGCCTGGGATTGCCACGTCCCAGGTGTAGGACTCTGCACTTGGCTTGGTTGAACTTTATGCCATTTGCATTAGCCCACCTCTCAAGCCTGTCCAGGTCCCTCTGGATGGCATCCCTTCCCTCCAGTGTGTCAACCGCACCACCGAGCTTGGTGTCATCGGCAAACTTGCTGAGGGTGCACTCGATCCCACTGTCCATGACTCCAACAAAGATGTTAAATAGTACTGGTCCCAGTACTGACCCTTGCGGTCAGTGATGTCTTGACAAAAACAGTATCCAGGCCTGTTTTAACACTCCAGTTACTTGGATGCATTGCCAGATCTCCTCTCTACTTGTGCTGAACAAGCCAAATTCTAAGACTGTGTGTGGAAGGCGCACACATCACCATCTGATTGGAGGTTGGAGAGTGGGTACTGGGAGCCCTCACACAAGATGTGGCTTTTGGAGGGACCATTATGTTCTCCTGACCCCTGAGAACAGCTCTGCACTGTCAGATAAAGACTGCAGTGGAGTGCACAGCTGGATATGAAGGGCAAGAATGGAATATGCAGTGATCTTAAAAATAGGATCAGAGTTCATGAGATAGAGCAGGTGTTATTTCTTTACTTAAGTATTTATTAAGAGTGTTCTGTGCATTTCGGAGCGTGCTGCAAACTTGTCTCATTGGGAGTCAGTAGGCATTGCCCAGATATCAGCAGTTGTGGGACAGAAGGAAAGTCTGCCTGAAGTCACTGAAGACCAGGCAGCATTAAAATAGCCTCAACAGGAGCAGGCTGGCAGGTTTCCCTTTGTAGCGTGCCGTTTTGTGAGCAGAGCCCGATTTCCTACATTTGGATCTCAGGATGGGTTTCAAACCTGGGCTTGTGGATTTTCCACACTGGGAGATTTCTGAAGGTGCTTTCTCTGTGGCTTCTCCGGTGTGTAGTAATGTGTGGGCTTGCACTTCGGGTTAGTCAGACGCAACACTCTGCTCCTCTTTCTCCAAGGAACTTTATGCACAAAACTTTTAGGCAAGTAATTATCTTTGAGACCTCTATGCCTACATAATACATGGACAGTCAAATCCAGATTATGCTTGTCTCCTTAAGCTAAAAAAATGTATATGCATTTGCTGTAGTTGCACAGCAGAGAGCAGGAGTTGCTATTTAAGTGTCTAGACACTGGACTTACGCCCTCTGGTTTGCTATTGACTCGGCAGAAACAGGATTGGACTCCTATGAAACACTCCCATTCAATTAGGGGTTTGTGCTTGGCACTTATATTTTGTTCTGTGTCTCTAGAGAAATGATATTCTCTGCTCTGGCAACCTAACAGTTAAATTCAGAATGATAAACAAGTAGGCATTTATATTTTTATTTCTATTAATACCCTCCCGGTTATGGCACTCTACATGGTGAGGCAGTTTTTCCACCATAGAAAATTTCCTTGGCTAGGTTTAGGCAAGCGTAAACATTTGCTTCTCTGGGATCCGTTACTTACCAGCATTTTTCAACTAATCAGCATCCAGCAGGATGAGTAAAGCTCATATTAAATGCTTCACTTTATGGGTTTTGGGTAGGGAAAGATATACATGTGCAGGGTAGAAGAAAGTGGTCCCATGCAGCAGGGTTTGATTTAATTTGGAGGGTATGTATGTTGGAGTATTTCAGCTTAACCCTGGTTCTCAGCACCTTGACAAACTGATGATTTGTTTGTGCGCTAAATTCTGAGTGTCGTATTTCAGATGAAAAGCCGAAAAGAGTGAATCCAATTATGGAGAAAGATGGTTTGCTTTGATCTTAGCAACTCTATTACAAAATCTGTTTTTCTTTTCCTTTTCGTGTAGCTCTGGTAGACAAGAGCTTTTATTCTTCCCCAGTGCAAGCAGGTGAAAATGTCCTTTCAGTTCAAGGAAACAGTGACTCTCATATTACTGTTGAACTGGACCCAAGATAGCCAGCCTAGGGATGGGCTACTTGGCATGGAAAAATGAGGTCCAAGTCCTTCAGCTAATATTGCCGGCAAATCCTTTCTGAGCAAAGTGCCTAGAGTTCAGTTAATTCCTTTCTGCTTGGTTTCTTTCATTCACTTTCATTCGCTCATCTTCTCCTGGATGGATTTTGCCCAGGAAAGGAAATGCCTGGGGAAAACCTACTCCTCTGGCAGCGTATCCAGCTCCACAAAATCCTGGGGACAGACTTTCCTGAGGGTGTTTTAATCTGGCAACTGAGGTTGACGTTCCCACCTTCCTACGCTTTGCTCATGGTACTTCCTTTTCACCGTCTCCAAGAAGCATCACACCACCTTCCCCACTTGGTGTCCAAGACCTTCCTTCATCAGAGAGCGCTAAGAAATGCCTCATGCTTTGGCTCCAACATTGCCTTTCACTGCTGAAAAAAGGGTTCTAGGAACACCCTAAAATGATAAAATTTACACATGTAAGAACTATCTGGTCCTTTTGTTCTCCCCCTTCAATTCTGGAGCCTGTAGGGTTGGTCTTGTCCAACCCCTTTGCTTTTTAATGACAGCTGAAACTCTTATGTTGTAATGTAAATAAAGTGAGGCTTTGAGGAAAAACACTAACTAGAGGGAAACCGACAGGGAAATCACAAGAGTTGGCAGCACCACATCTTGTGGCAATCTCTGTGAGTCACACGGACTCTGTCAGCAAGGCGCTGAGGTCCTTGGTGTTCCGTCAACCTGACTTTCAGCTGTTGCAAAGGCCTGTAATAAAAGAAAAATGTAGGGAGAGACTCATCCCATAGTTGTCTCCATGTAGGCAGGTGAGATTTCCACCACCACTGAACTGGAGACTCCTCAACACCCGCATTACTTGGTGAAATGTAAATGAGATTCCTCAACCATTCCTCATTTTTACATAAATTGTAAGCCTTGGCTCCCACTGGGCAGCTGAAGCTGTGCACTTACTGCTTCCTTGCGGACTTCACAGCAACTCATTGGGGGAGGCTGTGAAAATTCTCTTTTTTGGTATTAGTCCTTATTAAAATAAGCAGAGTTTTTGGCAGTATGTGCTATTTTCTTTTATAAGCTTAAAAAGGTGTTAGACAGTCATAAGAGCCTGCCACATAGCTAAATGAGTGTCAGTTTTGAATTAACAAAAAGTGGATGCCTTGCTATTATAAAATACTTTAGGAAATGCTGTTGATTTTTTTACCAGTTCACTTAGTCACCACCTTACTGCAGGTGGCTGAAACAGAAATTATTCCACCTCTGTTAACTCTGTTCTTGTAGTGAATGTTTGCAATTGCCCTGCTCCTGCATCTCCAAGTTGGAGACCTTCACTGGTGGTGTGTATTCAGTGCTTGTCCAGCTGATTTTGGCACTAATGTTTCTAAACATAAAGCGAGCAAGAGATGCAATAAGTAGTGAAGGGAGCTTTTCTAACCACCGGCAAAGCCGTACAATCCCAGGGTACCTGCAGTGCTTGAGGAATATCAGCACCTCACAGACAGGCAAGAAGGAAAAGCCTGCAAGATATTTTTCAGCTAATGGTGTCTGTGTTTGGCCAAACGGTCCGATTCCTATCTCTGGTGTGCACCAATGGAAAATCAAAGTAGTTTTGTTGATGTCAGTGACATCCTAGCATGCCCTAGAATGTCTTGGAGAAAGATGCCTTTTCTTTTTCTTTCTAAAAGAATTTTAAAGTCTTCACTTGGAAATTTCACAGAGAAAATGTATTGCCCCAGGCAAGTAACCCTTTCTGAACAGTCAAACAACCGTAAGGGGAGAAGGTATGTTTTGAGCTTCTCATTTTTAAGGTATTTTGTCCCAGTTTGACAGCTGACAGCACAGCAGGACAAAAGCAACATTAAAGAAACTAGAAAGCAAGCAAACCTTCTCTCGGAAACCAAGATTTCCTGTTCCAATACTCTGCATGTTGCTTATCTTTATACTCACTATCCACTTGAATAGCAGATCCCCCTCAAATTGTAAAAGAACTTATCTTCTCAGTTTCACAATCTACTTGGGAAAATTGCCATGTAAGCACAGGGAAATCTGACACATCTTTTTAGCATGAAGTGTTAGCAGCTAAAATGACAACTATGGCCATTAAACCATCCAGGCAAGTAGAAGGTTCGTGTTTTATAATGTTTTAACTAGCTCTTCTTCTCCTACTACAATAAGCTGTCACCACTTCTCATATTTTAAAGGATCTTTATGACCCGCTTTCTTGTCTTAAATATTTCAATAGAGCTAACCAAAAATTATGGAGGTGTTGCTAAGGAAGATGGATTTTTCATTCTAGAAAAAAATTCTCTTGTTACTCTCCTTTTCACCCCTATTCACAAGTGTTTTGCCCTTGCAAAGGTAGGTACAAGGAATAACAGTGATCAAGTTGTCCGAGTTCGGTTCAAGTGTAAGTTCAGTAAACGTGTTACAGCATAAAGGCTGAGGAAGAAAGAGGCCACGTTGTGACATGCCGAGAATGCTGCTGGGACAGTGGCTGATGTTAGACCTACCTGGGGCTGGTGGAGCTCAAAAGGTTCTTTTTACTTCGTTCACCTCATTGGGAATTAAAAGCAACGTCTTGGTGGATGACCCTTCTGGGGTTTTTCTAAAGCAATCTGTTGGTCTTGATTACAGTGCTGAAGGGGTAACAAATTACAGGTACTAGGGAGGGCTGACGTGAGTCATTATCACAGGAGGGAGGTCAGGGATTTCATGGGCATGGATTGGATTCCCCTCTTGTCCCTTGTTCCCTCAAATGACAGGGGCGACCCAAAGGATGAATGGGAAAATGGGGGGTGCTGCTTTCTGTGCTTTCTTGATGTGTTCAAGAAGGACTAAACCACCAGGACTGTTGTTCCAGAGCTGAGCCTAGTTGCTGCAGGAAACATCTCAGCCAGTCCCTGCTCCCAGTCAGAATCCTGTTGACTTAGTGATGCTCCACCTGCGCCAAAGAGTCTCTTTGTGTAGGGCCTAGATTGCTTGCTCAGGGCATTTACCTACTGTGACCTCCTTTAGTCATAAACATTTTGCAAGACCCACCAGATATGCTATTCTGTTTCCGTGGGACTGAAAATCGCATCCTTGGTGGCTGGCAATTCTGGAAGGCATTCACTCAGCGGCCACTCTTGGTCATTGCAGGGGACAAAGTCAGTTTACAAATATTTCTATCAACACAGCAGTGGCATTTTTCCTTGTTCTAGTAATTACTGTTTCATTCCCAAAACAGCTGTCTCTATTATTCTGTGATGTCAGACCTGTGACCTGGTCCCTAGGCACTTGAGGGGAAATGTTACTACAAATGTCTGACACGCTTTCCCCATTATCTTATTGAAGCACACGGCAAACTCTTCCAGCACTTTCGTGAACTTGTTAACAATCATTGTAGTGAGCAGCTTAGGCCATGCATAGCTTTCTCTCTCTCTCTCTCTCTCTCTCTCTCTCTCTCTCTCTTTTATTCTTTTTACACAAATACCTTAATGTTTATAGGAATCTTGTGTTCTTGGGAGTCTGTAGTTTAGGAACTTTTGGGACTGAATGCATTTCCTTCCTTTCTTGGCTTATTTTATCATTGATGCCTTTAATTTTGTAGTGAGTGTACAGCAGCTACTGCGTTAAAATTCTGTGCTTGCTGGAGACATGTATTAGAAGGAAATAATGTCAAGGTTTGCAGTGATAGGACAGAAGCTCTTGCCTTTTATCCAGAAAGACACAAGTAGGCTATTATTTTGCGTTATCAGAGTTCATTCCAACTGTTCTTGGTCAGAAAATGCTGTTTTGATTGAGAACAATTAATACATTGATGGGATTTCAGGTCTGAAGGGACCTTACTGATCACCTGCTCTGATCTTAGCCCTTCCCCGTCTGGGTGGGGACAAATAAGATTGAAATGTGGTTTATTGCATTGCATGTTACTGACTTTGCAATCATGGTTTGAATGTGAAGGGAAAATAGGTTTTCCTCTTTGGTTTCGTAAATAAAACCAGTCTTTTATCAGAGTGTGAAAATAATTTATTCTTCCTTGAGCCATCATGAATGAGCAAATGGGCTGCTGCTCAGAGATTGTTTGAGGTGAGATCAGTAGTTTCAGCCATCAGGAAAAATTTCCGTTTAATGCAATTTCGGGATCCACTTTAATCTTCAAGGGTCTGCAGCTACCACTCAGGATAGGGCCTCATCATTAAAGTGTGAAAGGAGGTGTGAAAGGAGGAACAGATTGAGCATCCAAGAAACATTTACAATCACTTTTGGATTACTTTTTTGACACGAGACCCAAATTTTTAACTGGAGCATTCAGCAAGAAGCTGCTGAATTCAGGAGTGAGGTGAGGGGTAGGCAGACATAGCCTGTCTTGGAGGTCCTGAGGAGCTCAAACTCGACACCAGGAGCAGGCACAGGCGCAGAGTCCTTCTGAGCATGAAACTGGAACTGGGAGCTGAGCTGGCTAGAAACCCTAACTAAAATAAGCCCATATATAAACCAGCGAGAGACAGTCTGTTTTTGCAGAGCTTTCAATATGCATAGACGAGAGGAAGAGAAGCAGATACTGAGATGTCAGGGGCCAAGGTCTCATAGCCCTGCATTAGACGGTGGATATCCTGATATCCTCCTGAGAGTCTCGACCTCTCTGCTCGTCTTGAATGTGCTTGTATCCTTGCCTGCGGTATTAAAATCTGTTAAGAGACTACTGCCTCCATTTAGACCTACCTCAAAGACAGAAATTGATTTTTAAAATCATTTTTCTGGGTGGATGCTCCTGTAGAAGCTTAGACTTTTCTGAACTAATATGGATTTTTATGTTGGGTCTTTCAAGTTCTTGATGCAAAGAGCACTATTCTATGTTGTAGGAGAGTGAAGGAAGCAGGATTGTGGGTGTCCTCACTTGTCCTCAGTGCACTTGAAACCCCTCGGGGAATATGACAAGCTGTCTGCAACAACCCTGCGTGCCGAGACAGATTTGTGTGACTAGCTGTGCATCCTCCTTTTGCACTGGAACTTCACATGGGGGAAGCAGGTGAACTTCACACGTTCGGCCTTAAAACTAATGTTTGCCACGTGAATTGGGCTTCATTTGAGTGATGGCAGGCCAGAAAAAGCAGACAACTGGAGTGCAGTTTCGAAGTTGGTCTGTAGAGTTGAATTACAGGCCAAGGGCATCTGTTGGTCCCCGCACAGAAGAGCTCTCTGAAGCCTGTGGAACATGGTATTCAGCCTATAAGGTTATATAGTCAGGTCATCAAGTTTTAGCCCCCAAAATTTCAGCCTAGTCTGCTACTTGAGTGCAAAGATGTGGATTCCATTAGATAGCTGGACCTAATCCAAAGCCCGTTGAAATAACTCAAGTTTTCTGTATTTTCAATGGAATAAGCCTGTTTTTAAAGTGCAGCTATTTGAATTCATAAAAAAAAGAGTTACTTTGCGCTATTTCCTTGATTACCCTTCTCCCTTAAGATTTTGAATACTGAACATTTTTATGGTGCTGTACAATTCATACCTCACTTCATGGTGTCCCCACGAATGGCTGCAGATGCTATTTCTGTTTTACCTTTTTATTTGAACTGGAAACGTTTCAGTGACTTTCCAAATGTTCTGAGCTCTTCATTGGCAAAAACCGTGTGCAGGCAACGATGATCAAATGCACATGTTATGGCTGAGCCTGGCTGGTTTAATGGATATGTTTGTCATTTTCCTTTCACCCTCAGCTTTATATTCAGGCCAGGCGCCCTGAGAATCTGACCTTATCCATTGCCAGAGCAGCCTACCATTCCCATCCCTTGCGGTTGCAAGGCGTGAACAGAGGAGCACCGTATCAGCAGTACCAGCCCGTCGTCATGCTCGAGCAGGCTTATATCATCCAGTGGGACGGCAGAGCACCCGAAGATATTATCCTGTACCCCATCAACTTCAACAGGTACTGCCCTATGTTGTTCGAAAACGCGCTTTTCCCAGAAGAGCTGGAGCTATTTCCCACGTTATTCGCAAGTGACCTTTCAAATGTCTCAGCAATTTCTGAGAGCGCAGAAGCACGCTGTTAATGGCTGACACTTACTGATGCAACGAGATGCCTCTGCTTTCACTTTATTCCAGCTTTTTTTTTGATGTGCAGAGACATTTATCTTTCCAGAAAGTTTTGAAACAGACTCCAAGTAAGTCCTGGCCTGCTGTCCCTGAAATCCCTCCAGAAGAGCTCTGGCTCTTGTTCATTTGTTTGTACTAGTTGCTGCACACATAATTTGTCTCCCATATATATAAAGTGCAGAAATACATCAGAATGTGCACAGAGCTTTGCATCTTCTGTAATCCAAACAACACTGCAATCAGTTTCTTTTTACATAAAGTTTTAAAGTGTTAGGACTCAGTAGAGTAAAATTATAGGTTGTGCTGTATGTATTTTCCATGTTTTCTTCTAGCATTATATAAAAGCGGGGTACATCCATTTTAGATACTATTTTCACTTGCTGTCGTTTTCATTTTGCATAATTTAATTTACAGGTTTTAGTACTGGTTTTTCTTACTTCAGTGAAACTACTTGTACTTTGCACTGGTACAACTGTTAGGAGAGAGTCCTGCAATCCAGCCAGTTTAGCAGTGACAGACATTGCCATGGGTTGCACAGATATGCTGCCTGAGATGAGCACCACAAAAAAATCTGGCCATCACCTTGACTCCTCCAGTTCATGCGACTCCTCAGTTATTGATTAAAAATGCAATACAGCAGAAGGACGGAGTTATGCAAATGAAATCTTCCGTGATCACACGCAACCCAGCCACAGGCAGGCTCAGATTTGCAAAGCGGGTTTCAGGTAGTTGACATGAAAGATGTCAGAGGCCCTGAGGCCCTGAAGCAGCACGTACTGCTGGGAAATATGGTGGGTTCCCCAGTCCAGCCAGTGTTATCCCCCAAGCCCCACACACATCCGCCTCTCCTCCAGCAGAGTGTCACTGCCATGGTCTTAGCTTAGGATAGTTCTGGCAAAAGCTTGAACTCTTACTTGGTTCCCCTGAACTTTGTAACTGAAGAAATTTGGGGAAAAACACTGTCCTTAGTCCCATTGTGAAGCCCCATGGGAACGCAGCCAAGAAGGACAATATTTCCTCTTTATTCATGCCCGTTATAGCAAGTTATATACCTGGTCCTCTTGATTTAAAGATGTAGTAGCTGTAGGGCCCTGACTAAGTCACTGGAAGAGCAGTGTTTGGACCCTCTGGTCACAGAGGAATTACTAGAATTAAATCAGTTTTCCATATTAATGTATCTTTGGGCAATTTAAGAAAGAGACAACCCATTAGTCACTCACGGACAAGCTGAGCTCTGCAATTATTATCTGTCTTAAAATGATTAGCTATTTCCTTGCAATTGCAGAGCTAAATCTTCTGCTGGGTAACTGGTGGTTACTCTATCACTGTGCCAATTAATACTTGCCAAAGCTTTGGCCCACAGTCTTCAAGCGCAGATTCAAATTTGAAGGCAGCAGTGGGTCCTTGGTAAAACTCAGCTTGAAGTTCAGGTCTTGTTCAAGCAGCCACTTAACTACATTTTACTACTGAAAACCACAATGTGGTTGCGGTTCTCTTTGTCTTGTGTGAAACCAGTTATTTGAACAGGGCAAAGGTTTGTAGATTTTTCTGATCCAGAAACGGTTGGCAAGGTGTGTGTTTTGGAGGACTATAAACAAGACATATGCTGTAATGAAGGAAACCCACAATTTTACTTCATTTAATTTAGAGCACCTTGCTAAAAAATAATTGGGAATGAAAAGTGTGGCTGCTCTGTGGACCCCGCAACTATGCTGGATGCTAACTAATGTGAGACTTAAGGATGATGCAATGGCAACAGTGAAATGTCCAGTCTTCATGCAAAAAAAAAAAAAGAGAAATTACATTTCTGTGGAAGGATAAAGGAATTGAGGTGAAAAAGGGGATTTAGGAGCTTGAAGAAAAACAAGCGCCTGCTTAAGCAGTTCCATGCATGACCTTTACTAAACATTGTATTCCGATCACTTCTGGAATGGAAGAAATCTCAGATTGTGGAGCCCAGACTAATCAGAGTTAGAAAATCAGGGAAGACTTCTACCTGTCTCAAGTGGCTTTATGTTTTGTTTGTTCTTTTTTAATCCAAAATACTGAATAATCTGCCCAAAAAATGAGCTTTTAACATCTGTGCAGAATATGTGATGCAAACCAAAAAAATGTTTGACGAACCTTTAACAGAAATATTCTAGGATTAATAATTTCAGTGATTCTTTCTGAATCTATATTGTTTTAATAATTTCTAGGATTGATAACCTGAGTGAACAATTCAACTATTTTCAGTCTTGTCATTGTGAAATGATGGCTAGATATATCCAGGATGCTGCCTTTGCAGGCAGGCAGCCTTCAGGCTTCGGGAGTGATTTGCTCTGCACTGGCTAAAGGAAGGTCAGAGGGGAAATAAGGAATTTGGCAGGGAGATGCGTACCAGGATTTGGATTTCTGTGGAGGTCAGGCATAGCACTGATGTTGACTGCTTGCATGATTAACGCTTTCCCTGCCTCTGAAGCACTGCAGAAAGACCCAACAGAAGTCATGCCAGTTCAGATGTCTATTAAAAGACTGGAACGTCCAGATTCCTGGGGTGGGCAGGAGCTGGTCGGGATGAATTCACATGACTCAGCTGAAATTGGCAGTGCTGCTTTCTGTGAGCTGCAAATCTCGTCCAGTGAGTTCAGAGGCACTGCTCAGGTGGCTTTACTCACCGGAGGAAGACACCAGTCAGAGCGCAGTTGCCCAGCAGATCTTTTTCCTTCTATTGTGGGCACCTGCGGGCTCGCTGCAGGACTTGGGTCTTCTTCGCACAGATTCAAACCGTGTTTAGAGTCATTCTGCAGTTTCTTCGCTTCCATCAAAATACGAAGCTAAACCAAACCAAATTTCTGTGTCTCCACGTGCTGCCACCCGTGGCCATGTGGTGATAACGAACTCTTTAAGGCACGCCAGCTTCCCTTCCAGTGCGAGGTATTGCATTTGGCAATGTTTGTTTGCATTTGGCACGAGCTGACTGATGGGCCAATACACAGCCGTGGTGGAGACCCACAGGCTGGCTTTTCAGGCTGCTGGGGAACATAGCTGCCTCAGCAGAAATGCCCTTATTAAGCTGTAGATAGGGTTGTCTGCCTAATGGCTGGGAGTTTCCCCGTGAGGATGAGGAGGCAGCTGGGTACTGATGCTCCTGGAAGGAGGTAATGCGGGGCAAGGAACTTGTGAATGTTTTGGCAAGCGAGCAAAAGGAGAGCGCCGGTTGGAATTTTAATGAGCAGGAACGAAGTGTGCTCCAGAACCAGTCCAGGTCTGCTGAGGATTTCTCTCATCGGGCATGAAGTATGTGTGAAAGCTTCATGAATGGAGACCTCAGACCCTTTCCCTTGGGCTTCGTCTCTTTGTTGAGGCGGTTTCCACCCCCTCAGAGCTGTTTGTATGTTTTCCTGTTGTTGGTTTTTTTTTTTTTCCTGCTTTACAGAAGTGTGAGAATTATCTGGAAAGCTGAGTTAAGGGCTTTCTTCAAAATTGCTATCCTGAAGTACACAGGCCTGCAGAGAGCATCAAGCTTGTTATGAGATGGGGGAGAGGCAGAGGCTGGTAAGCCAGGAGGAGAGGATGGAAAACATTATTTGTTCGCCAAGTAAGTGCCTCCTTTCAGGTGCTGGAGAACAGTACAAAGATTGGCACTTCGTACAGTAAGCAAAGTCAGAAATGAAGTCTTTCAATTTAATGACCCAGGCTTTGTGCCTGTGCAAATTTTCTAATCGCAGAAGAAGCTAAAGCAAATACTATTATCAAAGGCACAATGCTGTTCAGTAAATCAGCCAGGCTTCTTTGTGCTATCAGCAGATCTAAAGATAAGAATAAAATCTCCTTGAAGCACATATCTAAAGTATAGTGTAATAAGTTGTGTTGTTGCCGCAGCCTGAAAAGCAATGGCAGTTAGATGAAGCATTCCTTGTTTTTAATGAGCACGGGCAAATATCTCTATACTTGGTCTGTTAAGGCTCAGAGGGAAGGGTTTTCCCTTATTAGGGCTCTCCGCTGTGGTTCAACAGAGAATTCAGGGAAATGTGAGCCGCTAATAGTATAAGGAGGGTAATTTTTGTAGGTGGATTGCCAGAGTCCTGCAAGCAGGGGCTTTCCACACCTCTCCTGACAGATGCTGGCTCCCAGGACAGTGCAGGGCAGCCTTTCCCAGGCTCTCTTCATCAGCACGCTCCTGCTTCACCTGGAGGGATACAGTGAGGCTTATTATATTGATGTTCTTTGGTGCCTTGTTGCAGGAGTTGGATCCTTATGAGAGCCTTTAAAAAAAAAAAAAACCCACAAAAAACTGGCAGGGGAGGGCCAGATTTCTTGTCAACAGCAAGCAAAAGGACAGATGTCCATGTGTGTGCTTGAGAATGTGTCCAGCCTTTCCCCTGCCGCGGTGTTTGTGCAGGGATGGGCACAGGTGCACTGCTCGACTCCTGTGTTTGCTAGGCTGGAGTCCTGCGCTAGAGAGTGTTATTATAGTTGCCAGCGAATAATCAAAATTATCTGAAAATTCAAGAGCTTGAAATTAGTTTGTGGCTAGATTCTTCATTAAAAATAGCGGAGCCTTTAGGCACCGGGTGATGTGAAGCCTCCAGGATGCTGCAACCCATCCAAAGATGGACATTTCAGTGCAAGCAAACTTATGCAGCCCATGTCTGCACTGAGACTCTGGGGAACTTGTTATATTTGTATTTGTCAGGGTTGTGTAGGTAGGTGTTTTTCCTACAACTTCTTATTCAATGCCAGTCTGATTCATACTCTCAGCTACTTGTCATTTTTGCGATTAAATTCCTTAGTGGTGATAAGGTCTGGAGGAAAACAAAGATAATGAGACAAGGCTACAATGTGCTTGTTGCAGACTTGCCCAGTTTATAGATATTTCCTAAATTGTTTCTTTTCCAGATTAGTTCTAAATGAGGTTTTCCTCTTGCTTCCCAGATTGATAAATGCACAGGAAGGCAAAATTAGTATTTCAAAGGAGACCAAACAGTTTAGGGCTGTGACTGCTTTCTTGTTCTTGTACGTACATGAGTTCTGATCTCGATCCCCCAGATCTGGATGTAATACAAGTAACGCCAGCACTATTTCCAATAATAATAAGTAAAGTGCTACTTGGGTTTCATAGCCTGCCCCTCCTGATAACATCTGTAATTCGGAGTTAATCATCTACACAACACAGAAGTCAGCAGATATATTTGAATTCCCTTCTGTCTATTTAAATCCCTTAAGTTACCCACAGGTCAACCCGTGGATGAAAGCCAGGAGATATTGTTTTAAAAAAATGGAGAGAAGCTAAAACCTTTGCCAGAGCACCGGGTTGCAGATCACATCATTTTGGTACAGCTGGTCCAAAGCAGGTGCTGGCATCGCCAGGTTCCAGCGAGCCTAAAGCCCTGTCTTTGCCTCCCTGCCAGCAGCCCTTGCTGCTCTCTGTCCTCGGTGGCTTGTGCTTGCAGCTGCCCCCATGGATTACCAAGGTGACTCTGAGGAGAGACGTTCTTCCCGAGCCGATCATTTTACGGCATGAATTAGAGCGATCTGAGCATCCAACAGTCCCCAGATGGCTGTGGCAAAGCAGGCTGCTTGCCACTTTGAAGCCTGGCACATGAAACCTGAAGGTTTTTCTTGGCTTTCACCCTTCTCCTGAATCATGGAGTGGAGCTTGGGGCTCCTCAGAGGGCCACCAGCCTCTCCTGACCTGATGCGCATCCGAGGCACAGCAGCAGGAAAATACGAAATACACAACAGTCAGTGACAGAGTACTTGGGAACGCATTAAAAAAGATACAAATTGAACTGGGATGCAATTCCTCCATGAAAGCATGTAGGGTGGGAAAAAAGATGATAAGATGATGTACTGTATTTAAATGCAGGAAGTTCTTATTTTTGCTTGAATACAACTGTCTGTGAGCCAAATGCTGAGTCAGACGCAGGTTTCATGAATATCAGCAGAAGTGTACCCCAGGGCAGGATCCCTTCTATAATTTGTTGAGCTTCGCAAAAGCCAAAATCATTCTTTTTGCCTAAGGAGGCACATGGGTAAACCCAAAAATTTTAATTTATATTAAGAGATGGCCTAAGCTTTTGAATTTTTAATGGCATTTCCTAAATGGCAACATTTAGGAAAGGCATTTAAATCCCAATACACACAACTCTAGTTAGCTAAACACATACCTAACTTGTTACTATCCCCGCACCAAGCGGTCTTCCAGAAAAGTCTAATCCTTAATAACAAGGTCCTGAAAAAGATTGCTGGATGTTTGCCCAGTAGCTGTGTTTGTCATCGCGGGAGGTTTGGATGTGTTTAATGGACTTGAGTTGAAGGCAGAAAATTAAAAAGAAACCTAGAAAAAGAGAAGCAGCAAGCGACAGCTGAAGGGAACCAGTGGGAAACGTGGGTTCAAGGGAAAGAGCTTGAACTGAAAGAAAGTGGTGAGGACATGGCCAGGTTCTTTGTAGCCCTTTCTCTGCTCTTCTCAGCACTTGGCAGATGTGTGGGTATTTCTCGCTCCATTTTGTCCACCAATGATGCTGGTTGGAGAGGAGGCGGCTTGTCCTGAAAGCAGACTTTGTGCCAGAAGAGATTCAGCCTGGTGCTGGGCAGGTTATTGTGAGGTTAGGAGACATTTTTGGAATGAAAAACCAGCTGGATCCTGACTGACAGCAAGGAGCACTGACCTCCTGTGATTTATTCTTGGGGTAGGTTGTAGGCTGGATAGTGGCTTTGCTTTTTTTTGTCTTTTGAGGTTCAAAATTCAGTCTGTGAGAGACAAACTTACCAAAGCAGCACATGGGGATTCCTGCTTAGTTCCCATATTATGAACAGGAAAGTTTCAAATTCCCAGTTGTCTCACTCCCTTTGAAAGTTCAGCTCACGTAGATGTTGACCAAAATGTCAGAGGGGTTGTTTTTAAATAGGAGTAATAACAGTTGGGGGAGACTGACTCACTGGATTAAAGTCTCTTGTTTTTTCGAGCTCAAGGGAAAAATAATTTCTAGTTGTACTCTACGGCATGCCCTCATTAGCTTACCCCAGATTTTCATCTGTGAGATCAGGATTTGGACTGTGCTCTTCCATGGTCATCAGCTACGTGACACACCATGTCACTAAACATGGTGGAGATGTTTTCTAGAGTAATATTCATCAGCTTAGAAGTTCCCTTAGCTAAAATACAGCCAGGATTGACGTCCACCATAACCAGCAACCCCAGCACTAGATCATACCCATTTGTCTGGGACTGATACTCCATCCGATGTAGTCAGGGGGCATGTTCGCAATACTGAACAAGTGTTATTTGTCCTCTTCCAGGCGGTGAGAGTCCCAGACATGCACTCTTTTTATGTTTACTCTGGCCAAATCTCATCTCCAAGTTACCTCACATCCCACCCCTCACAAAAGTCTCCCCTCCTTTGCCCGCTTGATCACGTTTCTCTGGGTGGCTTTGCCACTGTGAGTTTGGGCTTGAGCTGAGGGGGGTGTTCTGAGGGTTTTAAATCAGGTATGTATGTGTGTATGTACGTGCAGATCTGTATCTACCACGTGTCCAAGAACAGGAAACCTCTTGCCTGCATTTTTTTTGCCTTTCCCTCGTCCTTTTTTTACTTTTCCTTATCCCAGGAAGCCTGCTCCTTGCCAAAATGTAAAATAGTTTTGTAACACTTTGCCTGATGTTTTTGCTTCACCTGAAAGAGCCAGAACTACAAATGCCAATATCCTGGGGAAAAAAGAAAGGCTTCTTGGGTTTGTTTCACCCAGCCATTTCCAATAGGAAATAAACAGGGTAAACGCATTCATAAGAAAGCATGGAATGCACTGTGGGGATTGTTGAATGACAGTAACAGAGGGGCAGAAGTGTCAGGTTTTATACACGCTGGTGTCGGCAGACTCTCAAAAATTTTCCGAGTGATGTTTGAAACTGTTAGGACCCACTAAACACTTGACTTTTTGCTAGTGCATATTTAGCTTTTCTCCTTCAAATGCCAATTTTTTTTTGGTAAAAACACACAGGAAAATGTTGGCCTGATTAAGAACAAGAATGAAAAAAAGAAAAGAAGAATGTTCCTTATTTCTAAAATGAACTGAACTTTACCACCAGAAAAGGTTGTGAACACAGTTGCTTAGTTTTGGGGTGAAAATATCTTCAATAGCTCAAGTTGGTTTTCCTACACATGTTAATATGGCTCTCTTTTAAACCGACCCCTAATTCCAAAGTCAGACTTTCCACCTGAGAATGTTTTTATTTGTTTCTCTTGCAAGAAACTCCTAAGAATTCAAGTTTTTTTAAAAAAAGAAAAGTCCTCTGTATTGCTACATTGGACAGCATTTTGTGCATCAATAGTCTGACTTCTACCCTTTGTGTTTTAACTGATTTTTTTCCCTTTGTGCTGGTGTTTAAGTATAAGAGCGTCTCACAGATGTTTCTATAGAATTCAGGCAGGGGTCTAAAATTACTCTGAATTTGTAATCTGGGATCTACTATGAATTCAGTTTTTTCTCTTCTTGCTGGTGCTGCATGTGTTCCCAAGCCTCCGTGGCATCTGCAAAGATCCAGGCTGATGTGCCAGTACTGAGAGTGGCAGAACAAGGACTTACTTTTCTTATTCTGTCTGCAAATATTCACCCCAGTTTAGCAACTGGTAAATGAGACAGGATGGAGAGGTTTGAGCAGAGAAATAAAGCAGGACCCATGGTTTATTGGCCACCCTGAAAAAGACGAAGGCCAGCCAGGAGGTCCGTGGTGGCCAGTGCGGTGGCTGAGGAAGGCACACGCACATCTGTTTTATTTTGAACGCCATGTCTGAGCCGTCCCATGCTTGATTACTGCTCGCTGCCTGCGGTTGCATTTCTCCCTCAGTTTTGGCAGTGGCTGGAGAGCAGGCACGAACCCCCACCCCCTGGCCAGCAGCGAGGCAGAGTCCCGTGGACCGTCCCGCTGTAGCGCTGCTGTTTCTTCCTTTGCTTTTCCTGGAGATGGTGGAGCCAAGTTCAACCACACAGCCAGGTATTTGTGAGGGTTTTGTATGAGCTGAAGGAAAAGAATTGAAGTAAAGAATGAAATAGGAAGCTGTTAAAATACCACTAAATTAAAGAGAAAATAACCACCTTATTCTTTCCTATATTTACGTAAAGGATAACTTCTAATGCCTTCCCTTCTCACATCTCCTCCCAAGCCCTTTGTTGTGGGAATGCACTTATTTCCATCTCTTCCTCCACCAGCTCCAAAGTAGGTGCTTTTCATTTGTTCCTTTCAGTCTTGATATAATTTATTTCAGCGTCTCGCTCAGCCTGCTCACGTGCACACTCGTCTCTAGCACTCATATTCCCAAATGTGCCAGCAGCTCAAGATGGTCACAGCTGTGGGCTTTTTCACGCTTTTTTTTTTTTTCTTTCTTTCACCCTCCAATAGCCCATTCTAGTGCCTTTCTTGTTCCCCAGGGAGGTGGCAGTCAGCGTAGCACGGCACCAAAGCTGGTTCCCAGCATCCGAGGGAGATGACAAGCCCTTTTTGTGATGGTGTCTTCAGGGGCTGAAACATGCTAACGCAATGCAAATCACCCTTATGAAACAGCCAAATGTCTTGGGACTCCGTCCTAAAAATATTCCACAAACATGGCTCTGGTGCATTTCTTTCATTTCCTCTAGTTGGAGGCCAAATCATCTGAAAATATATCCGTTTTCTAGCTGTCCTGTGTTATGACACAGCTGGAGTTGGTTAAAATCTAGAGGGCAGTATCTGGCTTAAGCTGATGGGTCTTTGTGCGGCTTTGATTTATTATTCTAGAACAGGCTGTCCCCTCGTCCATCCTGTAGATAGTTTTGTTTTGTTTTAATGAGAAAACCAGAAAAAGGCTGAAATAGCTTTGCTTTTGTGCTCTCAGCGTGTAATGCAAAGTAGAGGTCTAGGCACGCAGATTCCCAGATTTCTCCAAATCGAAGCGGCGTCCCCCCATTTACCGCTCTGCAGGCAGGGATGGGTGGCGGGTCGTTTCAGGGGACCCTTTGGAGAAACTTTGTCTTTCTCAGCTTTGTAGGGACCTACAAAAGGTCAGAAAGGCAGCTGATGAAGGTGGTATTTGTCTTTCTCTAAGCTAAATTTACAGTCTCACATTTTAACCAGGAAGCCAGGTAATTAAAAGAATACATTTAAAGCCTGGACGGTTTTGGTAATATAAGGAAAGCTTACCACAGTACTCGTTCAGGCCTTTTGGTGTGGTCCACTGAGCCACTTCAGAGGGTGGAAAGAAAAAAAAAAAATTAAGCTAATTACCTTGGTATTCAGTTTTTCTTTTCAAGTGTTAAACTGCTTGTGGCTTTCTGCTTTGTACAGTACAAGTGCATCCTGCAGACAGGAAAGGGTGGTGGGTTCTGTGGACGATCCTTCCCATCAGTAGCCCAAGTGCACCATGGCTGCATCTCTTGCCTCTGAGTCATGTCACAAAGGTTTCTAGTTTGGAGCCAGTTTTTCTGTCCATGAGGGTGGTGATGCAAATCATAGGATAAAGGAAGGCTACAGGGGCAAATTTTGTAAATGTACATGCTGAAATTGTGATACACAAGGGTTAAAAGATGATTTAACTTTACCCTTAGTTATTCTAAACTGCTGTTTAAGAAAGAGCAGAGGAGAGGGAGATTTTAATGGAAACCATAATAATAAACTTTGCTGTAAAGTGGAGGAAGCAGGTCTCTTTAGACCGTGGCTCTGGTTCAAGTCAGAGATTACTTTCTAATTCCTGAATCCGTGCCCCCGGTGAAACGTCTGCTGGATGCCGCTTCCCTCTCCCGCAGCAGCTCCGGATGAACTGAAACAAGCCCTGGCTGCCTCAGGAGACACGAGTGGGTATGTGACTAGTTGTACTGCAGCCTTATGGGGCAAGGAAGAGAAAATCTCTGGTTTTAAGCCATCCTGGCACCTGACTCAAAGTCCTCTGAGGTCAGCCGGGGTCGCTGGATCAGACCTTCATAATAAGCAGCCGTTGTTTCCAGACAAAGCAAAAAAAATCTGATTTTCTTTGGCTTTGAGGATTTGTTGTGTTTTTTTAAAGGAGGAAGAGAACCTCAAAGGACGTTTCTTTGTTTTCCCCTGAAGACTGTACTCTTGGCTGCAGACCATCTCTCCTCTACTCAGGCCCTTAAGCGCGTTTTCTGTCTTTCCCCCTGCCTCCCCCTTTTGCCCACAGAGGAGACTGGCTGTGTGTTGCCCTCTGCTATCCCAGGGAAGCCGTTTTCCAGGTGGTGGCAGATATCTACCAGCGACGGACGGGGAAGGTGCACAGCGTGAAGCACTACCTTGCCGCTCCGTCCCGGGACAGCGCTCTCAACCGGACCGGCGAGCGGCTCTTCTACTTCGACAGAGCGTCGGGGTGAGCCCCTCCTCGCCCCCGAGGGTCCCTCAAGGAATGGGCAACAAACCCTCGGGGTCTTTCTCTTGCCAGCCCCAGTGCCTCTTTTCCCTTTCTCATAGTTAAGAGCTGGGCCCATCCATCTTGCACGGTCCTTGCACTGCTTTCAGGTCAAAATGGATTTACAGGCTGGGGTACCTGGGTTAGGTCTGTTTCTGTATCACTGAGCAGCGATTTGCGTTGCCAGTAAGAAAATGCCTGATTTCTTGCCTGGACTTAGCTCCTTTGAGGCATCCCTGCTGCTGAGGTTGCTGCAGCTGTGGGTGCGGTGCAAGTATTTGTTAAAATCTATTTTAGCCCAAAGGACCATGAAAAGGAGCCCTCTCATGACTGCTGCAGCTCCAACACCGAGACAGGTTAGGAAGTTTCAATTTCTTCATGTTCCCATAGAGATTTCTAAAATCAACACACTCTAAAAATTAGTTTTTGTAAAAAAAGGATAGCACCGTAATACATCTCTTATTTTGAAGGCATGAAGAGAGTCCTAGAGATCTTGCACTACCTTTGTAAGACTCTAAAACACCTTTGGTTAAAAAAACATATTACGAAACTGTGTTTCTCAGTTAGCTAAAACAGTTAGGGAGGAAAAAAGTGTTTTGTGGTCTAACCATGGGTCCCATGACGCTTCACCTGACTAAGTAGCTGCTTCAGGAATCAATCCACAAGTGCCAGATTTGAAAATAAGATGGGATATATTTGTTCATTCAACCATAACACATGAGCAATCGGATCCCGGAATGCCTTCCATCCTAACCAGGCTCCTTGCTGATGTCCAGGACTCTCTCACCATAAGAATTGTGAAATAACAATTTGCTAATTAATCTCTTTTTGTGTGTGTGTGTATGTAAAAAAAAAAAGTTGCCCAAATTCTGTAAACAGGTTGTTTACTACTAAATAGTGGGGAAAATGGTTACACATGTGGGTGTGGGGGGGAAAAGCCCTTGGCTGTCAGCAGCCATCTGGCCCTGGTACATGCAGATTGATGGGTCTAACCTCACTTCATTCTGGCAGTATCAGCCTTTTGGTTCTCTGTTGAATTCAGCAGTGATTTTTTTAGCCTTTCAGGGTACAGAAGTTAGGGGATTGGCTTTTTTCTTTTCCTGTTGGTTGTTTTTTAGACTCTATTTCATAATGAGTGGGATGTTTCCCTTTCGTTTTTTTAACCCCACATGCTGGATCCTTGAAAAGGAACCAAGCTTACTCATTCTTTCTTCCAGACAAATAGAAACAAATATTTAGCTTTACAAGAAATAGGATGAAAAATCCCTTTAAAGCTTATGTATCTTTTTGATCCTGGAGCTGAACTGAGCTCTTTATATAATTTCCTCAGCCTGAATTGCAGAATGGACTGAAAACATACTTAGAATAGCTATCAGAAAAAAGAAAATAAGTACTCCAAAGGCCAGAAGACCTGGCTGTCTTCAAGCTTTTGTCATGCACACCTAAGGCTGCCTGCCTGCGAGCCAGGACCATGCCATGCAGAGAGCCAGCAGAGGGGGAGATGCTGACATTTCCAGGCAAGCCTGAGCACTGCTGCTGCTTTTTCTCTGGTGGGATGCCACCACGCCTGAGGGCAGTGCGGGGTGCCTGGGGCTGGTGGGGGGGTCTGCCCCACACCACGCTTGCCTGGTGAAGGCATCTGGCTTGGGCATACGGGCTGTGAGTGCTGCAGGTCTCGTCACGCCAGGATGGGAAGGGGAGCTCCACCTGCGTCCTTGCAGGACACATTTTGCAATGTCTGTGTTGTATTACACTGGTCTAAAACAGAGTTAGAATCATAGAATGGTTTAGGTTGGAAGGGACCTTAAAGATCATCTAGTTCCAATCCCCCTCCCGTGGGCAGGGACACCTCCCACTAGACCTGGTTGCTCAAAGCCTCATCCAATCTGACCTTGAACATCTCCAGGGATGGGGCATCCACAACTTCCCTGGGCAACCTGTTCCGGTGCCTCACCACCCTCAGAGTGAAAAATTTCTTCCTGACATCTAATCTAAATCTCCCCTCTTCCACTTTGAAGCCGTTATCCCTCATCCTATTAGTGCATGCCCTTGTAAGAAGTTCCTCTCCAGCTTTCTTGTAGGCTACTATAAGGTCCTCTTAGAGTCTTCTCTTCTCCAGGCTGAACAACTCCGACTCTCTCATCCTGTCCTCCTAGCAGAGGTGCTCTGATTATCTTTGTGGCCCTCAAGTTGGTTTACGATGTTGGGCAATAGGAGGGATAATGCAACTTAGCAAGCGCAGCCCTGCCTCCGCTCAGCGTTCCCTCTAGGCACGCGGTGGCTCTGATCCTTCTGTTTGCTCTCGTTTGTAGGTACCTGTTTTTTCACCTGCAAGCCCACGAAGCTCGGAAAGGACACAGCTACTGCTCTCAGCAAGGCTGTGAACGTATTAAAATCACAGCGCATATGTATCCGGGGGACTCTTGGAGCTGTGACCCAAATCCCTTCCCGCAGAGGCCAGTGGGTGCCCAGCGCCCCGTGTCCCAGCACCCGGCTGGGCCATGCCGGGCGTGCGGGGCTCCGCAGGTAACCACCCCACGGAACAGGATCTCAGGTTGTGCACAGTGTGTGCGCCCACATGAGGTGGATTCGCTTTTGCAGCGTACAAGGAAAAGCCGTAGGGAATTCCCATTGGTGAACCTGCCCGGCATTGTGTAACCTGTGTAGAGGGAAGGGTTTTGCTCTGAATTTCGGCAGCTTTTTGTACTACACTTCAAAGCCTCAAAGAAATTGCTCACCTGGAAGCATGTGAATGTACATTCATGGCACCTTTTCCCCCTGTTTGTTTCTTTTTAACAAAAAAAAAAGGACTCGAGAGGACTCAGATTGGATTGGCATTGAATTCCAAAGTACGACATTGCTGCTGGATTTCAGACTGGGAAGTAATTCTGGTTAATAGGAATAACTGGAAACTTAGAGCCAGGTTTGCTTTTTGTTTACTGTAAATTCACCCCACTCTAAATTCGCTAGAATTGTTTCAGGCTCATATAAATCTGCACTTGAGTTTATGATGTTGGGCAAAATACATGAAATTCATATTCAACTTTTAAACTTACGTAGTGGCAGAGTGACCATTAGAGTTCCCTTCCAACCAGCATTGCCACGATCCTTTGATCAGTGGTGCCTTTAATAATAAGCACTTACTTGTGAACCAGGATCACAGGTTGAAAAAAGAATTCTTAACGTTTTGCAATCATATATATAGATCTGCACTTGTACCTAGTGTCATTTTGTTGATGAAAACTAGTTTTTAAGTTTCTGTCTGTGGTGCAATTGCAGCTTGCTATCACCAGCACACCCTCAGTCAAGTATATAAGGATCCAGATCCGGTCTCTCAGCAAGGCAGACATACAAAACCACTTGACATCTGCGTTCATTAAGGTATGTTGTGTTTTACCGCATTTTAAATGTTGATTTAACAGGGAAAACTTTATCTCCAAGGAAAGTTACTGCAAAGTCTTGCTGAGCCTTGGCAGAAAGAAACGGGAAGTTCCCCTGGATGAGGCACGTGCATTGTTCTCCCTTACAATTAACTCCATTAAAGTCACTGGGAGTTCGTATTCTATTCAGATGAGGATTTGAGCCCTTAGGGGAAAAAAAGGCTTTTTATCACCTCAGAAGAAGACTTAACACCACTGCTCTAATGTAGAGGAAGGGGTGGTGGTGGTGAGGGGAAGCACACCAGAAGTCATTGTTTACAAAGGATGTGGGGGGAAAAAAATGTTTGTTTTTTCTGATTTTCTCTGCTGGCATTGCACTAAAAGCTAAAAATAGCTATATTTCACTACTGAAGTGGTTTGGAGCTCTCAGGTTGTCCTTGCACATGCCTTACATGTCTGTCTAGATGGTGAAGGGTGACCGAAATCATGCTTGCAAGGACACTGTCAGGGCTTACATGCCTATGTGCTACTGAATTATAATTAACAGTAACAAACGCCAGACAAAGCTGGTACAGCATCCTTAAGGAGTCTGAGCAGCCAGGATTTCTTCCCACATGCACTGGCTGCATCATCAAAAATTTATTCAAACCCATTAGCAAGCAGGTGTTACTGGAGGCAGCATCCAGACCTGCACGTGTGCAGCACTCGTGGGACAGGCGTAGTATCTTCAGAGCTTCTTTGCCTTTTCTAAAGCTTTAATGCCAAGTATTGTTTTTCAAAGGAAGTTTTATTTCTGACACATGTACTCCTAGCTGAATTAAAGGCTGGGCTAGGCAAATGATAAAGATTAATGTCTAAAAGAGGCATCTTAATCTTAAAAGGTGTGGAAAATTTGGAAACAAGGAAGTGAAGCAAAGGAGCCCCCACTACCAAAGCATGTGTTTCATTCTTGTTCTGCGGAATGAAATGCCCAAGTCAGCAATGTTTTAAATTTACAACCCAAGCTCCCCAAGGGCTGAGCACAGTGTGTGCGCCCGCACCCTGCTGCAGCTCCCGTGGGACCGTGGGAGCCCTTGTGCATGCGGAGAGGGGCAGGACACAGCAGGGCTCTTTCTGTTGCCAGCGGCTCCCGTTTAGGTTGCTGTGCAGTGGTGGTTGCTCTCTGCTCTGTGTGCATCCAGACTTTGACACACTTCCCAGGCTTAGGAGTGTGAGACAACCAGGACCAGGCTCCTCCTCGCTCCCCTCTGCCCATCCATGGCCAGGACGTTCGTGTTTCCCTTACCCTTGACCCCCTAGTGCATTCAGCATCCTCGGACATCTTGCAGAAGCCACTTTTTAATACTTGGCTCCCTCATTCAGTCTGGCCCTATATCCCCTGGAGGCATACACACGTCTCAGATTGATGGGATGTATCTGAGCTCCCTGGTGCCCGTGGGCTTTGGACAACTGTGTGGATCACAGGGGCATGTTGTGTATCCTGGGCTCGGCTTTCTGACCGCCTGACCTTGGTATGCTGTTGCTCTCCTTGGTGAAGGACGTGTCCTCCCAGGCTGGGAGATCACATCCCCTGGGATGCTGGGGAGATGCACCAGTGCTGGGCACCTCAGAGAGCCTTTGCTTTTCTATTAGAAAGATCATGGCTCATCCTGAGGGGTGTAACCTGAGGAAGGAGCCCCTGCTGTAGAAGAGGAGTAGGAGCCACTTGTGCTTCAACTTCTTTGAGGCACCAGGACAGCCCTCCTAAGAAGGGATATTTGGGTTTTGATATTTACATTTCCAGAGAAAACAAAAAAAAAGTCCATGCGTTGCATCTATTCTGCTGTCTCAGCACCTCTCCCTTGCTCCGTGGTCAAATCTGCTTTGCCAAGTGACAGGAATTTCCCCCACATGGAAAGAAATTGTGTTGGGACCAAACTAAGCATTTTACTCCCAGGATTCTCAGCTTCCCAAATGTATCTTCCTAATACACAAAAGATGCTGATGACCTCATTTCTCATGCTTTTGTACCGCACTGAGAACTAAGGGTTTTGCTTCCTCCTGCCACTGACCATCTATCAGTGATGTCACTTCATCTGTGCTAATTATACATTTAAAATTACAGGGTGTGCACCCTTGATATTTTCCTTGCTTGTAACTCCCTTATATGGAGATGCAGGATCAGAGTCTGCAGCTCCCCAGCCTGCCTCCATAAAACCTACCTCTGTTTTTTGTTGCAGATAAATGACACCGTTTTCCTCTTCAGTAGCCGTGGGATATTCTTCGTGGTGCTAGATGCATGTTCAGGAGCAGTTGTGAGTAGGCGGCACTTTGACACAGCTACTGGTGAAAACACTGTCAGTGCAATAACTGATTATGTTCAAACGTTTATAAAAGAGAGGTACGTAAACAGCTGAGAGCCCGGCTCATGTAGCAACCCATGGCTGTTAGACAAAGAAAGCAAAAAATTAACTACTTTCGTAACCAAACCTGGGCTCTGAAGAAATCTGGCACGGATTAAATATGTACGAATCCCAAATATCACCCAGAAAATAAGAGAAGCAGCATCTCTCTTCCAAGATTGCACAGATTAGAGCAGACAGAAACAGGTTTTCTGGAAAACTGGCGATCCCTTCTAAATTAACCACTCGTTTTCCATCATGGCGTAGATAAGGTCTTTGCAACGACATTTGCAGTCCTGCGCACCTATCCCGGTGTCCAGCAATTTCCTGGCAGCCGATGATTCAGTTTTCCATTTCTGAAACAAGCTGGTTTCTGTTTACTCTTACTGATTGTTTTTGCCTCTTGTGACAGATGAAAATCGTAGGTGTGCCAGATTTTCCAATAGGCCTTTTCTTGGGCGAGCCAATGAATAGACTTGCCTGCCTGCGGGCTCCGTTACCTTGCGTGTGTCCTGGCAGTGGCCTGGATCATCTCTGTTTGTGTCTATCCCACATTCCTTGTGGTTTTATGTGTCGCCACATAAACAGGGAACAACAGAGATTTATAGATAAATTCTTGGCTGCTGGCAGAAGCAGGTCAAATAACCAGAAAACAGGCTTTCAGTCCAAGGCATTTCTGAGCAGTTCATGACCAAAGATTTGAACGCTCCTGAGCTATTACATCTGTATTTATGTGCATGAGTATGTGCATGTATAAAACGTGCAGGAAGTGACATATATGCATACGGTGCCTGTACGTTGGGTTTGGTTTTCTGGTAGGGTGTGTATTTTGCAAGTCGAGGCATTCAGCTACATGCAACCAGTTGCGCAACCTGTAATTCGTTGCAGGGACAATTCGGTGGGGGCCGAAAGCACATCTGTGAGGACCAAAGCTGTGCTGGGGCTTGACTGAAAACCAGACCCAGGATATAGATAGTTTCAGAGTCTCGGGAGTGCACAGCAACTGAATTTCTTCTGCAGCTGAGAGTCCCTCTCCCACAAAAGATGCACTTGCAAATGGTCATTTGTGCTTGTTTTGACTTCGTGTGAAGCCCAGTTTTAATTTAGGAACACTGAAACAGAGGTCTCAACTTAGGAAAGCTTACGTGTGAAATCAAAGGGATTTAAGCATGTTCTTAAAGTTAAGCAAGCTCTTAAGTGCTTTTCTGAATTGGAGCGTAAAGGTCTTGTAGATTCTTAATGAAAGTAATATTTTGCAGTCATGCAGCAATTAATGTCTTTCTTTTCAGATCACTTGTTCTCGTGTGCTCTAGAGATATTGCAGAGGTGGCGGGGAGCTCTGAAATGTCTGTTTTTACCAGGTTAGGTTCAGCAAAGCCTATTGTCTTCCATAAAGAAGGTAAATGTATTTATTCTACCATGTTTCTTTTGCTTAAGAATTACCAACATGTTTCCCTACCAAAAATGTACACATCCTTATCTAGTGCTTATCAATATATTTCCTACCACAATACGCCAGTGTAACCTAGTAAAAACCTCTTGGCTTAGGGATGGTGAGAAGCAGGAGAGTTATTTTGGGGTTTTGACTCTACTTCACCAGTGAGAAACTGCATGCTGCAAATTTTTCTTCTTAAAGGGAACTTGTTTTTCTAATTAAAAAAAAAATAAAATCATTTGATAAGGATTCCATCTCTAAAATTTAACTGCTTTGCAAGGAAAACAATCATAAACTGAAAGGCTGGTGAAAAAGAAAATAGACTGAAGTGAAATAGGAGCTATTTATTTTTTTTGATGGAAGGAAGGTGAAATCACCAGTTTTGGAAGGTTCTAATTACAGTTTTACCTTGGATTGCTGCAAGATATCCATTGGTGTCATTGGTCCAGGAAATCCATGCTGTGTTTCCTACTGGAAGAGTAGGGGCTATTGAGTCCAGGTTTGGATTAATAATTTCGGTGACAAGGAAATCAGGAAAACCACCGGCCAGCTCAATCCAGATTTCATTTTCTTTCTCTCAAGTGGAGATCAGATGGAGAACTGGCTGTATTTCCAGCTGCTTTTTTTTTTTTTTTCTTGGGGGTTTGGGGATTTTTTTTCCCTGCTGCTTTACTGAAATTTATATCAATTTCTGGTTCAAGTTTCAAAGCTTATTGCTATGACCATTCCAGGGGAGGACAGCATCATCTTTACAGCAGTGATTTCACTTCAGTGCCTGTTTGATTCCTGAGAAGCTGGTTTTTCTTTCATCCTTTTAAAAGCAAAAATTTGAGGTTTTCTTTCTTGTTTTTGTCCTGAAACTTCATTGCTTCATTCTTTCATAAAAGCCTTGAATACTTTTGAAAGGAATTTTTTGATTAAAAAGCAATCTTTTTTGTTTGTTTTGTCAAACTTTGTTCCCTGAACCACCTGTGCCGCTCGCTTGGGCGCAGCGCTTCCAGGTCATTTTGGGAGCTCGGGGCAACCTCCAGCCCCGACTGCTCCTGGGGCACAAAAATTAGCAAGTGGGGCCACCGCCATTGTGGGGACGCGCCGGTTGGTGGCCATCTCCTTGCCCTGCCACTTCAGTGGGATGCTGGTATCTGATGGCAGGACTAACTCGCTGCTGGCCGACCATGGGTCGCCTCTGTTTTGATTTTCCTAAGGGCAAGGGTGTTCACCCGCATGTCTGCCCTGATTTCCAGCCTGGGTAATTATGTTCTGCTTCATGAGCTTTCTCCCACTGATTCAGGTATGTGCGCTATTTGGCTTCAGAGCTCCAAAAGCAATGGCACACGGGACCGGTCCCCGCTGCGTTTCAGGGCAGGCTGCAGCATTTCTCCCCAGTGCTTGTGTCAGGAATAATGCAAAAAAAAAAAAACCCCACCCTGATCCCCTTGACCCCAGTGGGATCAGGGTTTAGGGTCTCGTTGCCTGGTTTTGCAAAACCTTATTTAAATTAGAAGTGTTTACAGGAATAGTCTCGATCCAACCAGCTGCAAATAGCCTTGGGAGTCTTTGCAATGAAAAGCATAATATAAACACAAGACATTATTATTAAAATGGAAGAATACATAATGCTTTTGTACTTTGTGACAGCAGAGGACCAGAGCAGAGTCGACATGGGGAATAGTTTAGGCATAACAGGAAGAAACTGATGTAAACTAATAAAAGTAGGATTCAAAGTGCCTAACTGTTTTCATGTAGTCAAATACGAAAAAGTACCAGTCTTACCTCAAAATAAAGAGTAAAACAATATTCCTGCTAACTGACATCTGGGAGCCCATTTTAGCTTATTGAAATACCTGCAGATCTGTGATGCAATGAGGTTACAGCCAGGCTCATTCCCTCTTTTATCACCCCTTTTCTCTCCTCAATGTTGTGTTATTTTAATCCAAAGCAAAAGAAAAAAGGGCTAAAAAGTTTCCATGAGGTGTGGAAGGAATCCGTGCTGTGAATAAGTGAACCGACCCATCCAGAGGGTCACTCTCTCTATGTCTGTTTTTCAGGGAGCTTTGCCATGCTTGGCTATAAAGGACGAGCCAAACCCTCCTGGATTAAAGTCCTTAATCATGCTGGTTATCAGAAAGCTGCTTCGCTACAGCATTATGTTCCCTTGAGGCTGAAAGAATATCAATGTCCAGCTAACGCCGACGAATCGCTAAAATTCGCTTTTTCTCAGAACCACTTGGAGCACATCTCTGCAGAGCTCACAGTGCCCCAGGATTAGCATCCCTGGGGCAACACCAGCCAGGCAAAGCCCGCCGCTCCCTCCAAAACCTCCTCTTGTTTTCACGGGATTGTACCAAACCGATGGTGTTCACTTGTATATTTTATAACTAATAAATATATTCTCATCTTACCCACTCTGGTAGAGCTTGCTTTATTTTTCAAGCAGTGCCTCACAGGTCAGGATGGGAAAATCCTGCGGGCTGCCCTTCCCAAGGAGAAGTGTTTCAAAATATCCATGATTTGGTATCAAAAGGTAAGTTTCAAAGGCAAAAAACCTGCGCTCTGGTATCACAAGGACTGGAAATGAAATTTGGCGTGGAAACTTTAGCAACATCCGGGGAAACTGAAGAACTTCAGCAGAGGTAGGGAACTCTCCCATCAGTGCGGTTTTCCCTCTGTGAATATCTGCTTTTAAAATACCTGAGTGTCCGTCTGCCGTGGCATCCTAGGTGAAGTCAGTGACACCTGCTTGGTAAGCATGCAGTGATCTCACGATAATATCTTCTCATCGAACAGAATATGTAGGGTGCAACGAGGAGTTATAAATGTGTTTCTGTCTGTAGCTAATGACTGGTGAAATGATGTTTGTCCAGCCAATGTTCACATTTAATTAAAGACCTACAGGAATAAACCCCAGGATAAAGTAGGTGCTGCGTAGGGTAAAGTCTTGTGTTCCTTTCAGACAATGCTTGTATTGACTTTCTGCTCCCATTGAGGACTGAAATACTGCCAGTATTAGCAGCTAATTCTCTTTGATTTTTTTGTTTATGCTGCTGCTTTTTGAAGTAAAGACAAAAACAGAGCTTTGTATGCAAACTGAGAAACAACTGATGACCGCAGTTTAAGTATAAAGTTACCCTGAAATGACAACAGACCCGTTTTGGTTTGAATATGATGTTACTTGGTGACAGTAGGGAAGGCGTGGGTGATTTTGGGCTATCCATGTCTTTGTCGCATGGGTCACTCAAACAGGTAGGTGAAGTCTGTGTTACTAATGTCCTGTTGTTTTTTTGAAATTCTGAGAAATGGCCAAACAAGTTGCTACAGGGAAAGGTTAGTGTTTTGTTGGCCAGACTTATGCTCCCTGGTGAGTTAGTCGCTCTGGCATCCGTGCGCCGGCCAGCTGATACTGTGCCTCTGAGCGGGGACCGAACTCCTCGGCTGGGACGCTTGCCTCCATCACACAGATACCACCCAGTGGTCCTTGGACGTGGGGTGAGAGGACACCTGAAAGGTTTACAGGCAGAGGAGAAGACTGTGGCTCCATCCCTGCACCAGGTAGGAGAGGTGCGAGTCGGGTTTGGCCAGGGAACAGGTCCTGCCTTGCTAGAAAGTGTGAAGAAATGACTGACACTGCTCAGTAAAGGTAAGATACAGAGTGATGCACAGGACATCATGGGCCTGAGGTAGCCCCCGCGGGGAGCGATGGAGACTGATGTCCTTGGTGGAGAGGAGAGGTGGTACAACAGCCTGAGCGGTTGGGACTGACCTTCCGAGGAGCTCCCTGAAGTCCTTTTGAACTCCTGTTAGTACCTAATTGTTATGATTTCTGAGGCTGTGCAGGGCAAGAAAAGCAAGATGGTTTTGGCTTGTGAGCGTAAGCCCAACGTTGGAACAAGCACTTACAGAGCAAGCTTTTAGCTTCTTGGAGATTTATTTGATAATCTGTGACAGGTCCAGACCCTGGATCCCAATAAAACTGCAGAGCTCTAACCCCAGGCTGAGACTAAACAACTGGCAAAGGAAGAGCCTAGCGAAGGAAGGAGAGGAATGTGCCTAAACCTCTGAAAAATCTCTATTTCTCCTCCCACCCCTGAAGGAGAGCAAATGGCAAATGTCCTGGAGAGGAAGGCATGGAGCCGTGGCGAGCCAGATGCAAACAGTAAAGTACCACAAAAGCAAAAAGAAAAATATTTACATCCTGATGCAGCTATTTGGGTAGTTAAAAGCAGCAGTTTGAAGAGGATTCAGGATGCTGTGATCCTCTTCAGCCACTGCACACGCTTTCCTTACCTTGGGAGGGGGAAAAAAGGCTTCAAAACCCGGGACGCTCTGCAGAGGGTACAGCTCCTCCACGGACCCTTGGGGACATTTGAGATGATGTTTTCAAAGGCTACCGCTAACTTGGCGTGCGCCGCCAGTCTGTGTGTGTGAAGCTGCAGGGGTAAGTGTCGCGTGGGCGTTGCATTTGTGGGAAGCTGTCGTATTCCTCCCCGGGGGATTTCCTGAGCAGGAGGAGCTCCACCTGCATGCTGGAGGCCACCACACGGACCGTGCGTGTCCACATGGACCTGCAGTTAATCCAGGCATGTTCCATACGTCTAATGCACTGAGGACATATGGCTGTCCTGGTTGTCCCCAGAGCGTTTCTGCAGCGGGAGCACAGTAGCTCTGGCACTCCCTGGAAGCATCGGCTTGGCTGGACGCTGAGCTGCTGGCAGCAGGCACGGCAAAATCGGCGCACCCTCGACCTCTGAAAATGGGGTTCAGCTTCCCACCACTTCGATGCTGGGAAAACTTCGGGCGGTGGAGGGGGAGTTTAATTCAGTGAAATGCTGAGCACTTCAAAAGCATGTGAAACTGGGAGTCAGTCAGCCTCGGATGGGTGGAGTGATGTGCAAATGATTTTGTTTCAGCTGAGCCAAAAATTGCTTCCTTTCCTTTTCAAGGTCTGTAAGGCTCTGCAAAAAAAAAAAAAAAAGTTAAATCTGACAAAAAAGCATATCTTTAAAATAACTCTTTTTTTCACCTTTTATTTCTGTCTCAAAATAGTTTGCCAATGTTACAATGAATTTGCAAGCACATTAAGTTTCCTTCAATTTATTCATTGTAAAAATTTCTTCTAACTCCTGCTCCTCGTTCAGAATCTGTTTTTATGAACATCAGGAATCAAGGAATTTGCAGTGATGTTTATATACAGAATACCTGAGCAGAACCTTCTTCCTTGTAGGGAAAGATATTAGATAAATTTACAAGAAATCAGGGTTCGTTGGGAAAAAAGTCAGAGTGCTGCTTTTGACTCCGGTATTGATTTCATGGAGAAGTAAAGTCTGCTCCTGAGTTTAATCCTCCGCTACCAGCCAGTGAAAAAGAGCCGCTAATGGCTGGGTGGCGAGCTCAAGATCAAGCTGAAGAGCAGAGGCAGAGACGCTGCTGTCGTGCGCTGGGACTGGGAAAGCATTTTCATTAGCGATCCCTAGAAATGCGTTTGTTTATTTGTGAGGCTGTCTGAAGGCTTTAGCTGTGCTTGTGGCTGGGTGTGCGAATGCTCCCTCCGCACAGGAATGTCACCGTAGCAAGAGCTGACATGTCCTTGGGTCAGAAAGGCAAACGTGCTCCTCAAATCCATCTTCCCAGCTGGGGCTAAAATGTAGAAATTACCCGAGTGGGGTGAGAGGACAGTCGGTGCCATGCCATGTCAGCAAGAAGGTAAGCAGAGGCGCTAATAAACAGCTCCTCTCTCTCTCAGGGGTCAGCTTCCAAATCCACGCTGGCTTCTTTGCATATGAATGAAGAAACT
Organism: Chionis minor; assembly: GCA_013398295.1. Classification (NCBI taxonomy): domain Eukaryota; kingdom Metazoa; phylum Chordata; class Aves; order Charadriiformes; family Chionidae; genus Chionis; species Chionis minor. Next base: position 491,036 of record VZSF01011326.1, read on the forward strand.
CGCAGCAAGGCTTCAGACCTACCCATCAAACCAGTAAGACCCCAGCCTCTGCTGTGGCAGTGGGAGGGTCCGGGTTTGGCCACCCGCAGCATGAGCGTGGCCCTGGCACTGAGCCAGCGGGGGGTCTCCTGGAGCATCTCGCCTTGCAGAGATGGTCCCTGGGGAGCACAGATTTTACTCACAGATCCTCTCAAGTGCAAATTAGCGTCTGCTGAGGCTTCACTCTCCACCAGGCTAAAAGGCACCTTTTCCATCTGAGCTTTTCCAGCCCTGCTCTGGGGATGGCTCTGGATCCCCACTTTGTCCTCGAGCAGGTCTGTGACCGTTCTTGCTGGGCAGCAGCAGCAGCAGTAGCCGTCCAGTTTCTTGCTCCCGTTTGACATCTTTTTCAGGGGAGATCGGGTAGCTGCTGCTTTTCTCCTGTCCTTGCTATATTTGTAATGTATGCTCAATGCTCCTGTGATGCCCTGCTTGACACAGAATCATCACAGAATGGTTTAGGTTGGAAGGGACCTTAAAGATCCTCTAGTTCCAAGCCCCCTGCCCTGAGCAGGGACACCTCCCACTAGACCATGATGCTCAAAGCCCCATCCAGCCTGGCCTTGAACACCTCCAGGGGTGGGGCATCCACAACTTCCCTGGGCAACCTGTGCCTCCCTCACCACCCTCAGAGTGAAAAATTTCTTCCTGAGATCTAATCTGAATCTCCCCTTTTCCAGTTTGAAGCCATTATCCCTTGTCCTATCACTACGTGCCCAGAAAGGAAGGAGGCTCATGAAGGTGCATCCTCCAAAGCGTGTCAAGCTAGTCTTAAAAAGCATGTTAAGATACCATGAGTTACCTTTCTAAAATTTTGGTGCTGGGCTTGGGTGGTTGGCCCAGAGTCGTGCAAGGTGGCGAGTCGAGGTCGGAGCCTGGCGTGTCTTTCCGACCGGCTGGCTGTGCCGCTCCGGGGAGCTCTGCTCTGCCCCCGGGATTCGGGGTGTCCGCATGACCCCACCACAATGCCCGTGGCGATCCAGCTTCCTCAGAGCAGTTCTTTGCCCTTTTGCTCTCGGGATTGTCTGCTCTGTGTTCCCTCCAGCGTTAAAAACACAGGGAAGGGCGGCGGATTGGGATTCCGGTCGATGCAGTGCGCTTTCTAGTACAGTATCGCTGCTGACACCTGTGCTAGCAGCCAGCAGAGGACTAATGGTTTCCTGCATCCACTTTTAGCATTGTCTGCTGCTATTGTTCACTTTTTTGGAAAGATCCAGCAGCTGGGAATCATTTCAGAAAGTCTGCCTTGCCAGATCCAGGGATACGAGTCCCACTTGCTATTGCCAGGCAGCTTTTAAAGGCTAGATGAAAAAGCTTTTCTCGCCCAAGAGAGGAGTCACAGATGGTATTTGAGAAATGCTGGAGATGATAGGCTTAGGAGGACACTTGTACGGCCCTTACGCTCTCCGAGTGCCCAAATCTGCAGGGAGATTTGTTGACATTGCTGGTTACATCAGAGCTGGACTCGGCCACGTGGCGCCCGTTCAAGTGCGCTGTGGTGTATTGCCGTATCCCCACGCGGCTCGCAGCCCTCGGCTAATGAAACAGCTGGCTGGCAGGAGATAACAGCTCCCGAGTCCTCTCCAGCGGGAGACGGGAATGAAAAGAGTCGCTATCTCTTCCTCCTCTTCTATTTAACAGCGCAATCAAACGGGTCGCTCTTTGTGCCTAAGATTTGGGAAAGATTCTTAGTTGAGTGCCTTTGAAGGAAAATTCCTGAGATTATCCTCCAAACCGCGTTTTTCCGGCAGTGTGTTAGTCAGAGCTGAATCAGAGGAGTCGGATCCTCTTGGCCCTCTCGGCTCTCAGCCTTTCCAACCCGCGTGCCAGTTCATACTAACACTGCAATGAACTCGGGCTCGCTGCGAGCCGAATCAAACACCCTACCTCAGTCCCCAAATAAGCAGGATATTCTTTGGACTGTGGCAGATCAGACACTGAAAAAACATTGGAGCCTGGCAGGCAGCTGACGCCTCCAAAAATGACCTGACTTTCCAGTGTCTGATTGCTTGTTTTGATCTCTGCTGATGAAGATGGCTGTAATCAGGGACACGGTCCCTGGTGAGCAGCCGGGGATATAATAGCAGAAGCCATTTTGCACAACCTGATGGTAAGTACTGTGCAGCTCTTGGCTTGAAAGAAAGCAGAGGCTGTGAATTTCTTCCCAATTTGCTATAGGTTACTGTCAGAAAGACGACCATGAGCTGGATGGAGCAGAGATGCTCCTCTGAGTTTTTAATGGGCCAGAGCAAAGAAATTTCTTTGCTACCTATGAAGCAAATGCATGCCATTACTGTCAAAAATTCAGTCCCTTCTTTTTATTTCTGTGAACTCTTCTATCATCTGATTGTACTCGATGACGAATGCCTTGCCAGGTGGAATCTGGCTTTATGCAACACTAACACACAGCTGTGGCCACGCTACCAGAACCACTGTTTATCTGTAATGACCAGTATGTGGTATTACCACTCATTTAGTTTTTCCTCTATTGTTAAAGCAGAATCTAGTGATGGGGTTTGTAGATTAGGCTGTGTAATAATCACTAATAAATCTTGACGTTTTAATGGCGACTGCTGCACTCTGGGCGTACCTCTAATAACGCTCATTTAAAAGAGCACTGGTTTGTCAAATGCTGATGGTTAATGCTGTTAAAATGTCGGGCACGTGCAGCCTGGTTCTGGCACAAACTCCATGGCGACGGTATTGCTCTCTGATAATGTACAGCATTCAAAGTTATAGCACTACTAAGTGCATTCCTCTCTTCTGCTGTTCTATAACAGCATTTCAGCACCTGATAGACTGCGCGGAGCCCTGAGTCTATGCTATTTCCAGAGCTCATGGCTGTCAAATACACTATACCAAAACAAGCAAACATTTTCCTGCTGGAATATTTCCTGACAAATCTGGTTCTAATGCTATTTTTAATGCAATCATTGGATTACATGTGGTTTGAACGTTTTGTTGCACTTTGAGCTATATCACCTTTATGAACAGCACAGACATGTGTTTTGCATATATATACTGTTAAATTTGCTACAGACTAAATCCTGGCTTCGTGCATATCTTTTTCTCGTGTTTTTTTGTTTGGTTTATATTAACAAGTGACATGAAAAATAACATGTGTTTTTTGCCCTAAAAAGAAATTGGGGCACACTGGAGTTTTTTTTTCACTTGCTTTTTTTGGCGTCTAAGCTGTGCGATACATACATTTATCCTGTTTCACCACTGCGATTGTGACATGACAGCTACAAATGAATTCCTTTGATATTCCTCTGATATTGGCTTACATGATAAAACCTAATGGCTCCAAGGACTGCATATGAATTTTAATCAGTGCCTTATGAATACGAAGCATTGACACCTACCGAAGTGGGTGTCCTTGCCTCGGTGTGAATATGCGCGTCAATAAATGGTCATGAGCACAGGGCAGAGCTGCAGGATCAGTCGCTGGAGAGAATCACATTAATTCCAACTTTGACTTTCATGACACTGCTTGTTTGTTTTTTGCTGGGGGTTGGCTACTGAAGAAACGAAAACAACACTAGGTTGACTGGTTTCAAAAGCAGCTTTTGGTTTTGCAAGAAAATTCTGGGCTGGCACATTAAATAGACAATGTTTTCTTGGATCTGAAATCTAAGAAACTGTGCTTCAGACTGGAAGCGTGAGTACAGTTTATCTTGGGGGTTCACAAAAAAACACCATTGCTGAAAACGTGTGGATAGTACGGAGAGAGAGAGGTGTGCCATTGAAAGGTTACTGCATGAAAATTTCTCACTCTGCAAACGCATGCTCTCTTGTGTTTCATTACTTGTGAAATGTGAATATTCAGCCCTAGAGAGTCTTGACACGGGATGTGTTTATACTGCATTCCTAAGGTGGTTTTGGTTACATCTGGTGGTTGCTTTCTGAGTGTCTATTTGGATTCCCAACTGGGTTTATCCTAAACCAAAGGGTGAGGAGCTGCCCTTGGTTTCTTGCTCTGTTTGGGTCGGTCCTGAAGCAGCGTGAAGGTGTTCTCAGGCCCAGAGCTGAAGGGGAGTGGATGTGGGCTGGCATAAATCTGGATATGACCTTTTTTGTGCAATGAATGGGTTTTGTATGAGCTAGGGGGAAAAAAAGTGACATTTGCTTGATATTCTTTCTTCACAGGTGTCCATCCAGAGAATTAAAAATCCTGAAGAATGGCTCTACCTACCTCCAAGTATCTAGCCAAAAACTTCATTTTTCTTCTGTTTGTAATCTCTTCCGTAAGCACAGGTAAGTTTTCCTGCCATGGGGGAAAAGGGCATTGTCTGGAACACTGTTTTAAATATAGACATTGCTGGCTTAGATTGAGCAGCTTTTCACTCTTCTGCATGTAAGAAGAGTCAAAGGACAGAGCAAAAAGCAGTTTTCTGATGTGCCAATATTCCTGATCGGGGGCAGCTGGAGTGGCAAAGGCTGAAATTTCTGAGCAGGTGAAAGCGCTCTCAGGAATCCCTCAGACTCTGCCACATGTTCTTAAAACAAACCCAGATCCAGCAAACTGCCACAAAGAAATTACAAAAGAAACCTCAGGTCGTAATAGCTGTGGCTGTGGGAGGTGAAATCGAGCATTTTGCTGCATTGCCCAAGCCCAGATGTGGAGAGCAAAAAGCTCTGGGGTGGGACATCACTGCCCCTTGGGGTTTGCCTCTTTCAAGCAGCCCTTTTCCTAAACAGTTAGGGAAAGGGGAAAAGGGAGTCTCGATATAGGTGTTCTAAATAGAGCTAATTTGAGGGTTTCTCTTTGTTTAAAACAAAGAGACCATATACCTTGCCCTAAACGCTGCAGCTGCATGAAGCAACCTTTCATTGCCATGCTCAGCCTCTTTTGGGCAAGAAGCAAAATGTTGAGTTAATTCCTTGGGCTGGGTAGAAGTTGCACTCTTATTTAAAAAATGGCAATGAGAGCAATAGTCCAAGCTGGCGAGGTAGCTGGACCAGCTGGCAGAAGATGCTCAGCCCTCCCGTGTCCTTGGCGCAGCGGATGCGGGTGCTGTGCACGGCTCCTGCTCTCTGGTACAAATTGGTTAATGAAATTGGGAATTTGGGTCCTTCGTTCTGGATTGCGTTGGCTTTTGCTGATTGTCTTCCCAGTCATCAGAGTAAATTCCTCTTGATTTCCCCTTAGGCTCCACGGTCTACCTCTCTGTTTCTAAATAATGAATTTTGGGGGCACAAGTCATCTTTTGAGACTGCAGGAAGCTCTTTTGGACACTAGCATAGCCAAGTAAATGGAAAAATGAACAAGCTTTTGTCCTGTCCACTTAATCTAGTTGATAAATGTACCTCTGCATTTGAATCGATTCTTTTGGTTTTATTTAGCTTCTCATTATGAGCAAACTTTTCTATTATCCTTATTCCTATGGGAATAACAGCTCATTTATTTGAATTTGTTGTCAGTGAGTATTACAGTTATATTTGAACAGCGATTTACAATGCAAGTCTCATATTCTACCTGAAATATTCCTTTTTTCCAACTCTTATTAATTCTGTGTGTCTTCTGTAGGAAACCAGAAACTCCTTATTTTCCTCCATTGCTGTAAATTGGAAAAGATGCCTCTGACATTACTGATATACCTCCAGTTTCCAGCTGCCACAAGTGGTATTAAAATCAGTTCCTGGATGTTTATCAGTATTTGACTTATTACCTGGTAGATTTTTAGCCCTCTCTGATTTGATCACTTCAAGTATATGGAAAAAGTTTGCAGAGAGCCAAGGCCTATGTTGCCCGCATGAAATGTCCCTTGTTTCCCTTGACCAGCTGTTATTTAATGGGTCTCGGGAGACATTAGGGTAGTGGCTGGTCCAATTCTATTGTCTTCTTAAGACCTGAAACTGGTAGAGGAATCTGAGAGGGAACTAAATGCAGGTGGACAGATTGTATTTCTATTGCTGTGGAATTACAGATGTCCCTCACGTTTCACAGTGGCAGCACGCAACAGCTCCCTGTCAACTACACCAGCACTGGGACACATTTCCTTGAGCGGATTCACATCATTCTTCCTTCCATTAACTGAATGCATTGATATCTGTGGGGCAAAACCCATACAACTTTACTACAATAAGCACCAGAGTCATAACCCTGCTGAAGTCAGGGGGTTTATCCCATGCCTATTATCATTGATTTGTGGATCCTGTAGTTTTCCTATGGTGTTTTTGTTTTATGGGATGCAAACTGGAGAGCTGGTGAGAACTCCCAACCCTTTCTGATGGCACAGGGCTCATTGTTCAAACTTCCACTGACCTCAGCTTCCTGGGATTAGAAATGTTTTTACCCCCAGAAAATATGCATCCCACATGGGAGGCTCACACTCGCGGTTCTGTTGATTAGAGTAAGATGTGAGGCTCACATATCGACTGAGATTATATCAGGGAAATATTTTATCTTAAGTAAATACCTATAACATGAGACTCTTGGATTTGGTATGAGAGCCGTTTAGACTAACACGTCATGACAGTCCATAATCAAATTTGTGCATGGAGACTGGTGATGTGTGAAACGAAGGTGAACAAATCCTTATTGCTTCTGCCTAGAAAAGCTCACAAACCCAGAGTCCCTCTCTTGTGAGGTTCTGGTTGCTCTCTGTCAGTGGGTGGACTGGTAAATCCTTGGTGCTGGGTGTTTTCATGTTAGTTTGAGCACTTTTACCCTCCATTTCCTTTGAAAACAGAGTATGCAAACATATTTTAATGTCTTTACGCTAAACAAAGCTTTTCAAATCTCACAGGTATTTGGGGGGCATTTTTAAAGGTAGTTGTTGTTTTATCCTTTCATCAACATCATCCCTGGGCTTTTGAAAGGCTTTGTGTCTGGATGGTATGAACACAGCTGAATGGCACTGCAGGAAGGTCTCAGTTACGGCCTCTTCTCGGTTGTTTGCTGGAAACTGCCTCCCTTGCAAGGCTCCTTTGCATCAGGTAGCGGGTTTTTCCATGCTTCCAGAAAACTGAAAACCATATAGCTTAAGCTGTTGTTTATTTTCTTTCAGTCATGACCCACACGAACTCTGTTGCACTGAGATATTGCTGTGTTCCAGGGAGTCAGCAAAGGGGGTACTGAGACTGACACTGTAAAGATGCCCAGATATGGAGCTTTCTGTCTTGCACCAAACAAATGGTAATTGCCTTCTCTCTCCATCTCTACCCAGCAGAAGCTGCTGCGACATGTCCTGATAAAGATCCTGAGCTAGAAATCTGGGACCCAGGTCACAACAAAGAAAACCGTGTTGAAATCCGTAACGGCAGGAAGCTCCTTCTCTCTTCTTCTGCCACTGTTCACTCCATCCACATCACTGACAGAGGTAAAATGCGCTGGTGGCAAGGCTGGGTGAAGTGTGCTTTCCACTGTGGCTATTTAAATCACTCCATCTCATGCTGGGAGACCTTCCTGCTTCTTGCTGAGAACTGGGTGGCTACTGGACAAGCCCAGCTTTAATTTGGTGCACGGGTGGGTGGTAGCTGAGATGCTATCGGTTCCTTAGCCATTATAATCAACCTATTTGCTGTCCTTTCTGGAGAATTTACAAAAGTACCTCAGTATACTCATTAATTCTACTTCTGTGATTTGCTTCAAAAACATTTTTTTACTAAATTGCTGTCCCGATAACATCATACTGCAATAGTTGTGTTCTCAGGGTCTCAGGACAGGGCAGATACATACGTGCCTCTTTGTCTCCAGGGACAGAGTCGTAGTGTTGCTGGTGACTGCTAGCATGAATAGCTTTTATTCATCTTAACTCTGAATTTCTGTCTCGCGTTTGAATGAGTCCTCTTTCCCACAAGTCTTAATTGCATTCTTCAAGAATCGGACTGAATAAAAACCATGTAATGTCTTTAGGATATGTATGGAGAGCTGTTTTGGGGAGGATGGGCAGGTTTTTTCAAAAAATGAGATGGGAGCCCAGCACTGGGTTTAGCACAATGGTATCACAAACTCTGATGAGCTGCTGTGTGTTAAAGCAAATGTTGTAACCTTTTCTGCTTAGGAAAACTGGTCATTAAAGATGATGTGCAGCCTATCATCTTGCGTACTAGACATATACTTATTGAAAATGATGGAGAGTTACATATTGGCAGTGAGATGTGCCCTTACCAAAGCAATGCGGTTATCATCTTATATGGGCGGTACGTATGCATGATAGAATATTATCTTAGAACCTTCTAGGACCTCTCTTCCACAATGGGGAACAAAATATTCCTTAAAATTACATTTTCTCAGCTATACTTATCATCAGTGCCCTGTGGAAAGTTCGGTAGCTTCTTAAACAATCTAAATGCCCTGTAAAAATTGTTGCGGCTTTGGTTCTGGTTTCAAATACTACTGGCAGATGAACGCTGGGGTATTTAGGCATGTCAGAAATGCACCTTGCCACCACTCAAGCTGATTTTCAAGAACAGGCTTAAAGCCCAAAGACTTATTTTATTCCAAAAATTCTCCTCCCTAAGCATCCTTTCTTTCTGCATGAAAGTGGTGAGCCAAAGTATAATACCTTTATGTCTTGCAGATTGCTACACAATCTTTTAGACTTTCAAGAATGCCAAACTCATATTTAACAACCACTAGACCTCCTAGCTCCTGGTTAGGCTCCTAACTTCCTCCAGAATTCAAAAACACATTCAGTCTGGGCTTCAGGCCTCTTCTGGCCTGGATATAATGGAAAACATATATAACCTGAGTCCCAGATTGCTGCTGGTCTTCAGCAGTTGCTAGCATTATTTAAAGGACTGTTTTCTATACAACATGAGCAGTTGCTGATCCTTGGAGTAGTTGAAAGAAATACGTTGCAAATCATGATGCTTCTCTCCTTGGGCCGTCGCAGCACAAGGATAGAGGCTCTTTGACGGTCATATACAAACCCCAAACTGGTTCCTTTCCTCCCTTCCTGCTGCAGAGCGGATGACGGCAGCCAGCCAAATCCCTACTTTGGGCAGAAGTATCTTGGAGTAAGTAAGGGTGGCGCTCTTGAGATCCACGGAAAGAAAAAACTGTCCTGGACTTTCTTAAACAAAACTCTTCATCCTGGTGGCATGGAAGAAGGTGGATATTACTTTGAAAGGAGCTGGGGCCATCGGGGTGTCATTGTCCATGTTATTGACCCAAAGACTGGAGCAGTTGTCCATTCAGATCGGTGAGTGACTTTTCAACTGTCTAGACGGGAAGATCTTTGGGAACAGGTTGGGGGCATCATCTCAGCAAGCCCAGAAACACACATTTTAGCATCTTGTTCAAATGAGTGCTGTTGTATGTATATACAATTCTCTCGAGATCAGTAATCTTGAAAACCAATGAGTGAGTAGTGATACTACCTTGCTATTCTGTCAACTAGAGTTTAATCAGTATGGCTTAACAGAAGCCCCTAATATACCCTGTTAGACAAGGGCTTTTGCAATGAGATAATATCATTACTGTAAACTACACAAAAGAGTTATTTCTTTATAGCACTTGCTTTTCAGAACATAAAGCTGCAATGCTCACTGAAAGAAATGTTTTCGGGTGGTTTTATCACTTTAGGTTTGATACCTACAGAGCAAAAGAGGAAAGCATACGTCTTGCCCAGTATTTGGGCAGAGTTGCAAATGGCATGATCCTGTCGGTTGCAGTGAACGATGAAGGATCTAGAAACTTGGACGACTCGGCCAGGAAAGCAATGACCAAACTGGGCAGCAAGCATTTCCTCCACCTTGGCTTTAGGTATGTGCCAGTCCCGCTAGTTCTCCCAGCACAGAGGCTTTATTATGCTCCTGAGATGTCCAAATAATTCCACTTTCTCAAAGGCACAAAGTTCTTTCACATAGAAAAAACAAAAAAAAAAAAAAAAAAAAAAAAAAAAAGAGGCAAACTTCTCAATGTGAAGTTTAAGCAGTTAATTAGATAGTTTAAGATGGTCTCAGTGTCTATATTTTTATTAGCAGATTGAGGAATAGTGTATGATTCACATTAAAAAAGATGTTTTTCCAAGATATTGTTCCCACAAGTTACTTATTCCAACTTATTTTCAAGCCATACCCCAAAGATTTAAGAAGCATTTCTACAGACACACAGTGGATTGTATGGGCCGAAGATTAAGGAGGGTAGAATAATAGCCATGTAACCCTGGCTAAGTACATATAGACATACGTACAACATACTCTTCAGCTTGCCCAATACATATCTGGGGACACGTGCAGCACAGAAATTTAGCATGCATGAATTTATGTTGTGGACTGTAAATAATTCTGTGGCCAATACAGTGTCTATTTTGGCACACACACTGTTGAGAATATTTGCTATTTACCCAACCATAGCCATTATATTTTTTGTGTTTATCTGAATTTATGTAGGCTTTTTTTTTTTTTTAAGAGGCACTAAGAGGGTCGCTGCACAACACGAAAAAAACCCAACCTGCCTTGAAGGGAGAAGTGATTGAATACAACAGTCTGTGTGAACAGACAAGTGGCATCTGCACACGTGCAGATGGAGTAGGATTTGGGGTGGATGATGAAGAGGTTGTGTCAAATATTACAGGGACTCCTGTGCATCAGATAATGCATTTCAAAGAATCAATCAAAGCTGCAGAAATAATCTCCAAACCCAGTCTATCTCCCTCAGTGCAATGCTTGCTCTCAAATACCCAGAAGCCATATTAAAGCCCAGTAGCCTGCTGGGTTTCTTTTCAAAGACTGAAATTAAGGAAACAGAAAAATATTTTTTGAACATTATACTTTTTTTTTTCCAATTGTGCAACAGAAAGAAATTGATGGGTTTTGCATATGTTTATAAAAGTAAAGTGTACTTGATGTTTCTAGGCTGCTGTGGTGTTTTAATGATAGTTTCTCACTTCCTTGCCATAAATGCTTATAATGGAAATACCATAGAAATTCATCCATGGAAGTGTGACTTTCACCATTGCTATTGTTTGCAATCTTTGCAAGCTCATCCTTGCCATGCTGTTATCTGAAATACCACAATATTTCCCTATATAAATAATAGCGATGTTGTGGGTACCATAATGTGGTAGTAGTTGGTAAATACTGTCTCTCACCAGCATACTGGTATGTGGAAAAATACCTGCATCTTGATGCATTATTTAAAAGACTGTATTTTTAGGAATGTTTTCAGTGTTTAGGTTCATCAGCTTTCAAAAAAACCCCCTTGTCTGGATGGCAGCTGGATCCAGACTGACTAAGGCAATTAGGTGGCAAAGTGAAAGACGGGCAGCTTTGTCAGATGTATCCAAGCTTTTCTCCTTGCGCAAACTGAACTTCTGCTTCACTTTAGTATAGCAAGATTTTGACATATTAGTTTATGTTTCAGACACATCCATAACTAACTATGAATAAGGAGGTATATACCTGACAGGTGCTTTTCAGAAATTTTTGGAAGATCTTGAAGAAAAGAATGTGCAGGATGAGAAAATTACACATATACACGTACATACGTTAACCCATGTGGGAAAGGAAGGCTCTGCCAGAGGGTGTGGATGGATTTTTCTTTCTAGCATGCCCATGTACATGCTCTCAGCTCCCTGCGGGTGGCTGGGGCTGACCGTGGCATCACCGAGACAATCATGGTGCAAGCCCCAGGTAGTAATTTGGCTTAGGAAATTTCTTTTTCCCGTTTTGCGAGGTGCCACTTGGGTCAGGCTAGTCAGTCATAGACTGGGTTGTTTTCTCACTGAGGTGTGGTGGAGATTATATGGACAAATTCCTGTCTATCTCCAATTGCCCCATATTCAGCCAGACTGTAAAGCTGTGCAACTCCCCCTTGCTGTAGAGAAGCCAATGAGCAATGCTGATTTAACCAAAAATGTTTCTGTGCTCCTGGCATCTCTTTCAGTTGCCTATTTGCTGAGTTCAGAACATTAGGAATGAAAGGAAAATCTTGCATTCCTCCTCTATTGTAGGCCTTTTGAAAAGTGAGTTTGCTCTTTTAAGCATGAGCGCTTTTTTTTTTTTTTTTCCCACCCCTTTCTACTAATAAATTAAAAGAAAGCCTTTCAGGACTTGATGACAACAGCTGTTCTCTTTGGAATCCCACCCAAATATCACTGGTTTGGCTCTGGATTTACTGGCCCCTTCATTTCGTACAGCCCAAGTAGATTGCATGTGTCCTTATGTGTTAGGGTTGAATGACTTTAAAACTATTTTTAGTGATAAAACAACTGAGAGAAACAAGTATTTTAACGCACAAAATTGGGCCAAACCTTGAGCTGCAGAACTAGCTAGCTTCTTATTCTTTAGCTTATTTTTCAGATTATTTGGGGGCCATCATCTTTTTGTCATTTGTTTCAAATTTGATGACAAAAAAATCCAAACCAAAACAAAAAAATGTATCTTGCCTGCTGAGTGATAAAGTGTCCTTCCTGCCCCCATCCCCCTTCTCTCCTGGATGGAGATCACAGCCCGGCAGTGCCTTCGGCAGTTGGCGCACAGGCAAGTTTTCCAGCAGGAGCATCTGGCTCGCTGGCAGGCTCCCGAGGCAGTTGTGCTGGCAGCTTCTGCTCAGCCTGTCCTGCGCTGGGGCCGAGGACACGCCACCGGGACTGTCTCCCATCGAGGAGCCGTGTCCGGTGCCTGCGTGGGACCTCGGCATGGCACGGGGTGCACCAGTTCTCCCGGAGTCTGCTCCTGACGACCCCAAAGCCCAGGGCTGCGAATCCCAGCAAAGCCCAGCTCGTACCAGTGGCGATTTGCGCGTGTTTTAGTGGCTATCTGTCAATGTACATGTTTTCTTCTGAAGCCCCAGCGTGGTTTATAACTTCGCTTACACCAGCAGATGGTAAATGTAAGGTGGCCTGCAAGACTCAGGGGTGAATCTTGATGCAGTTGAAATCGCTGGGTATTTACACTTACAGAGACATGATTTAATCTGCGCGACTGTTTGCTAAATTCAGGGTAAGGGTGACAGTATCCCTACCACCCTAAAAGCATATTTGTTATTCTGTTACTCGTTAGGGGCAGATATGCCTGAACTTCTTCTATTTCAAAGATAAAACTCCCTCCTGACCCCAGCTAATTGGTTTCACCTCCAAGGCTGGGAGGCTCTTTAGTCTCCATTGCGTACTCACCCATGTGGGTCGTTCTCCGGTGTTGCTGATAGCTATTGAACCTCCTCGACCAATAACCATCAGGCGGTAACGAACTTACTTCTGACATAGGATCAGATCTGAACAGACAATTCAGACTCATAAAACTTTATCCCCGTTCAATGTTCAAAATGAGGAAACAAGATATCCAGAGACTATCTAGGTATTTTTTATTGCCCTTTGCCAGCCAGTCTGTCTATTAGAAATTCTCATGGGTCGTTCCAAAGACAATCGTGACATACAAGGTTTTGGCATGAGCTAAATTTATTTAGGCAGAAGGGTCCTCTTTACATATTCTTTAGTGCGTGTGCATGCACGAAAGGTTTTTGGGCTCCCCGAGGAATTGCCACTGTCCCTTGAGTCTGTCACGCACAGCCTCTTTAAACACTCATTTAAAAGAGAAACACACTTGTTATAGGAGTGTATTAACTGGGGATTTGTCTTTGAAATTCCTACTCTTCTGATATATTTACTGAAGAAATGTAGCGTTAAGATAGTTTTAATATTAACTAAGCTGCCTGTCACACTAATCAGACTGTTTTGAATATGATGCCCCTGGGAAGTGCAAACATTGTGCTATAAAAAATATGCACCTCATACATGACATAACGTGGTCATTTCTCATCTTCATTTTCCAGGCACCCATGGAGTTTTATTACCATTAAAGGAAGCCCCTCCTCCTCTGTTGAAGACCACATTGAATATCAAGGTAATTCATGCACAAAATGCTGGCTTGACATTATCTCGGGAAGTTATGGCTGAGATTAATTTGGTTAATGCTGTTTTCACTTGACGCTGCATTACATTGAAGCTGTGAGCAACTGATGGTTGGACATATTTAATTGAATGCTCTCTGTACATATTGCTTCTTCCCATTAAAGCAGCTGAAGCAGCTGAGTAGGGTATAACCTAGGTTATCCAAACCCCGAGAAAAAAGGTCAGATCCTGCACCAGTGTAAATCCAGGTAACTCCGCTGAGCTCGGACTCTGCCTCTCTTTGACACAATGCTATGGAACAAACCCAGTTCACACCAGCTGAAAATTTAATCAGTGTATCCTGTGTTGGTAACCTCAAATACTCCTGCAAAACCATTTTCTTGCAAGCTGAAGACTTTTGAGGCTGTGTCTTTTCGTGACATTTTCAACAGCAGCTAACAACATGGCTTGCTATAGCATCAAATAAAAATAGCAATATATTACAAATATTTTTCTTTTTTTTTATCTTCTCTCAATTTTTGAAGATTTTTTCCTCCTGACTATCCAAGCAGTTATAAAAGTGTCTGAAGCGTCATTCCAAAATCAGTAAATTTTTCTGGAAGCTGTGCGGGGCTAATTCTGGATAAAGTAGCCAAAACATGCAAACACACACGTGGACTATTACCTTTTCAGTTCTGGCTGTTACCGATTACATTCAGGGATTTTACCAATGTTTGGTTTTTACAGGTCACAAAGGGTCAGCTGTGGCCAAAGTATTCAAACTATTCAAAGCTGAGAATGGAGAACATTTTAACGTCTCTTCGACTAGTGAGTGGGTTCAAGGTAAGAGGTCTGTGTGCCATTTAACTCGGTGGTAGACAGCTGATAGATAGGGTGAACCAGTCTTTTTATTGCAATAGTTTTCCACTTGGGAAGAGTGAACTTGCTAGCTGTTATTTACGCCGCTGCTAACCTAACTGAAGAACCCACACAGATTCTTTCCCCAATTGTCTCCAGGACTCTCTGAATAACTCGGATCCTTTTTCCTTTACTGCACTGGTATGAAATTCCATCTCTTATGATCTAAGCGATCACACACAACCTCATACTTCTTTTGACTGCATAGTCATCGTGTCCATGTTTCAGACAACATACAGTAACTGGTCGTAACTTGATCTGAAGACCAGAAAAGGCAGCTACGGAGGACACAGATCCAAAATCCATACCTATTAATAATGCTCATACTGCATACCCCAATTATGTAGCTTTTAATAACTCTGCTATCCCTTGGCTGGTTACACTTCACAGCATCATTAAAGGCGGCTGACAGACTGGCAGGAAGAGGCAGGAATCAGATCATCAGTGAAGAAACTTGTGAATGATATCTGAGATCATATTATGCTTCATGCATTTTTGCTGCATTCATTAAGCCTGACTTTCAAATGACTGTTCTTGTTTGCACTTGTCTCCAGATGTAGAATGGACAGAGTGGTTTCAGAAGCCCGATAAAGCAAGATCTAAGGACATGGAGAAGCTCTCTGACTTCAAAGCTGCTCATCCTGATAAAATCTGTAGGCAACCCATTGACATCCAGGTAGGCTAGCTTAGCACTCGCTTTAGAGGGGCAGGTCCTCTTTGGACTGACACTGAACCCCAAAACAATTGTGCTTGTCATAATTTTTGTTTCTAAGTAAAAGTCACCGATTATTTTACTGCCCTAACACATAACCAACAAGGTATCCAGTCTTGTATCATTCTGAGACAAAAGTTTATAGAATCGAGCTCCTTTCAGTAAATTCTGGCTTCTGGCATGAAAAGGACTACAGATGGAGTCATGGACAGCACAGATGCTATCAGGAAAAATGTGGTTCCCTGCTGGAAGATTAAAAGGAAAAAAACACATGAAAAATTAAAAGTTTTTAAATGGTCCTGGAATAGACCCTCCCTAAAAAATTAATCACAGAAAGTAATGAGATGGTAAGGCTACCAGCTGTAGTAGGTTGGAAAAAATATCGGTGAGCTTCCAGCCATTTCTTGGAGTCAATTTTTTTTTTTTTTCCTCTGGGGAAAGAAATTTGAATTATGTTTGGGCCTAAACATTGTAATTATGCCGTCAGGCCAGCATGCTGAGGAGAAATCATAGACCTTGTCTCAGACTGCAAAGGCCTCATTAAGGACAAAAAAAAAAAGAAAAAACATAAACCCCAAGATTTTTTGGCATATGTTCACCGTATATTTTATATATCTACCTGGTTAAACCACTACAGCAGAAGCATAGCCTAGCAAAAGAGAATAAAATACTTCATATCTGTGCGAGGCTGAACCTAAGCTTCCTGCATACTCTGAACCAGTGGAGTTGTCCTTATACACAAGAATGCTGCCATTGAAGTAAGTGGGAATGCTGACAGTATGAGTGAAAGTTTCCAGGGCTAGATGTTATAAAGAATCTCCTCTTGAACAGAAGGGAAAAAACTGCCCTATAATTTTCTGCCAGGTCTTAGCAAATCCACATTCATTTCTCCTTCCTGATACATGCATTAGAAGTGACAACTTAGTTCAAAACAGGGGTCAGATGTTTGTTATGATACAGTCCCTTCTAGCACGCGCATTAAAAGGGAAAACAAGAAAGATACTCTTCTGTTCAAGAAACAAACCTTCTTTTTTTTCCCTCTTCTGTTAAATGACAGTTACTTTTTTGTCCGTGTATATCAAAAGCGAGACAACATTTTTCAGTTTATCCGGCAAATCCTCAGGTAGTGTAACCTGGTGTTGCTCATTGTTTTCATAAAGTTACGCTGATTTATAGCAGCTGGCCTCCTCCAGCTATGCTACATACAAGAAAACTGAAGATATGATGATAATAACAGAAGTGCAGCACAGCCAGAGGCGCATTCCTTCAGCTGACGGTGCTAATCCTATACATGGCAGCAGCGTGGATGCATTAATAAGGAAGGTTTGCGTGAGTGAGAGAGGCAGGATCAGACCCTTCACTGAAAGATGGCTTATCTCCTGGTGCCTTCTTAAAACGCACGTGATATTTGGATTGCCCAATGCAACGCATCACATTTTTGTGGAGGGGTCAAGAGAACTGCAAGCTTTAGAGCCGGACTGTGAAATTTAACATGACCCTGAGGGGTGACGTTGCCCCAGCAGGAACACAGGAGAGGCTACCTATGGCACCGCTTCTTGGTATGATGTTGCCTTTTTTCTCAAGGCAGCTTTACAGGCTGGTATTTGTTCTGTGAGAAAAAGCCACCTCTTGTTCCTTTTAGAGCAACGGGTATTGGAGCAGCTTTGTTTTTTCCTTAGAGAGACACTGATCCACGCAAAGAAGAAACAAGACCTCCACCTCTTTCTTCCGCAAGGTTCAGGCACATCCTAGTCACAAGCAATGGAATGAGTGCAGTCAACAGGCTTGAAACCATGAGTTCATTTGGGTACAAGCATCTGCATTCAGTGTGTTCATCTGCCCTCAAACCAACTGCAGGAGGAAATCTAGGGCACCAAGGCAGATATTAGAGAAGCTCTGAATACTCCTCCCAAAAAAGCACATGATCTTAATATAGATACAGGAGAAACACATGCACCTAGCAATAATCTCTGCAGTTTGTGGATAAAAATAGCTGTATCTGAGCAGCAGCTGGAGCACTGGCTGGATAACGGTCACCCCATTTTGTTACACAACTGTTGTGCAGCACCCAAAACACAGCAAAAGCCTCTTCTGATGGCAGCAATGTTTTGGTGAAACGTCTTCACCTGAAAGTATCACCTGTTTTATATTTCTGTTCTCATTCCAGGCAATGACGCTTGACGGAGCTAATTTAACAACGGAGGTTTTCTACAAGAGTGGCCACGACTACAGGTTTCTGTGCCACGGCAAGGACCAGACAGGCGAGGGCTGCCAGAACTACCGAGTGCGGTTCCTGTGTGGCAGATCTGGTATGTGTCCCATGTTTGAAAAGAGAGAACAACAACTCTACAACTACCTGAGAGGAGGTTATAGCGAGGTGGGGGTCAATCTCTTCTCCCAAGTAACAAGTGACAGGACAAGAGGAAATGGCCTCAAGTTGTGCCAGGGGAGGTTTAGGTTGGATAGTAGGAAAAACTTCTTTACCGAAAGGGTTGTCAGGCATTGGAACAGGCTGCCCAGGGAGGTGGTGGAATCGCAGTCCCTGGAGGTATTTAAAAGACAGATAGACGTGGTGCTGAGGGACATGGGTTAGGGGTGGTTTTGGTAGTGTAGGTCATGGTTGGACTCGATGATCTTGAAGGTCTCTTCCAACCCAAGTGATTCTATGATTCTATGAAAAGCAGAAATACAGTTTTCCAATGGCTGGCTCTTGTTCAGTGTGAGAACAACTTGAGTAATTCCCCAACCTAAAACTTCGGCTGGGCTATTGACACACACACAGATAAAACAGCTGAAGATTTATCTCAGGAAAAATTCCTGAGCGCTAGCAGAGGCAACAGGGTGGTGGCTCAAAAACCCAGCAAGGCTATGGCAAATACTTGGCAAGTCCCTTCCTGTAAATATCTCTCTTGTCTTGTGCTAAAGCATTTTGGGATGAGGTAGGATTAGTCAATCAGAGTGTGCGAAGACAACAGGCTTTGAAAGTAATACTTTGTTTTGCAGTTATTAATTCCAACACCGCTGTCCCTAACCTGCTCATTAGACAGGTCGTTAGGATTCTTCGGTGCTCAGCTGGCAGGAAAAGGAGGGTGGAAGACGGGTGTTTTGCTGGAAAAAATAGTCATTACGTTAAAGACCACTTGGCTGCTGTAAATAACAGTGCCCAGCGCCCACAAGTGCTGCTGCTAAGTGGGTGTGGTGAAAATGAGCCACTAAGAGCTACATTTAAATTTAGTCCTGGGGTTGTGGAAAATCCACCTGCCTGCAACTGAAGGAAAACACTTTCCTGTTTGCTTGCTTTCCAAGCCAAACCCAGAAAAAAGCATGTTTGGAAGCATGTTAACTATTTTTTGTTGCATGAGGAAATTATCATTTTTGGTGGTGTTCCAGGGAAAAAAAGGAAAAAAAAAAGAAAAAAAAAAAAGCAGCAAGCATTTTCTGGTAAGATTAACTGAATTCTCCACCCGTCCATTTTGGATTTTCAGTGAAACCAAAGCTCACGGTAACCATTGACACCAACGTGAATAGCACGGTGCTGAACCTGGTGGATGATGTGAGCTCATGGAAAACCGGAGACAGGCTGGTGGTTGCAAGCACTGACTACTCCATGTACCAGGCGGAGGAGTTCCAAGTGCTGCCCTGCAGAACCTGCAGACCCACCCAGGTCAAGGTAGCAGGTAAGGTGCTTCATCTTGCCATGCTGATATTGCAGTACCCAAATTCTGTCATTTGCACTGAGATAACTCCGTTAAGAATTACAAAGATTTGAGAGACACCTGAATTTGATGGCTAGTTTTTAGATGCTTTTGGGAAATACACGCCTTTCATGCTTGAAAGCCATCTAACTTGAGTTGGGTTCCTTTCTGCCTTGCCTTTTCATAGCTGACTCCATTTTTTTGTCCCCAAGCACGCTATTGGATGGATGTATTTATTTAGGAGAAACAAATACAGGTCATGTGTTTGAAATGTCCAATTTTACATGACTGTATTTGAAAATGCATCCTAGAAAGCAAGAGATGAGCACAGCTGATCTGAAGAGTGAGCTAGGGCAGGAGCAGACCATGAGAAACTGTAAGGCTATGAAGTAATGTGCAGCTGGCTGTCTTCTGAAGAAAGTTAACTTTAACAAGAATTGTAATCTTACATTTTAGAAGTACTATTTTGTACTCTTGAAGCTACTGTTTCTCTTT
Source organism: Chionis minor (assembly GCA_013398295.1). Classification (NCBI taxonomy): domain Eukaryota; kingdom Metazoa; phylum Chordata; class Aves; order Charadriiformes; family Chionidae; genus Chionis; species Chionis minor. Next base: position 510,679 of record VZSF01011326.1, read on the forward strand.
TACAGCGTCTCTAGGCAGCATGGCTTAGCGTTGATGTATTTGCTGAATGTTTCCAGTATCACGTGGCCAGTGGGTTGTCCTGAGCCCCAGTGCTGGGGGAGATGGGGTTGGTGGAGTGCTGCCTGCGTTGGTCTGAGCCGCTTGGCAGAGCCAGAGCATTTTGCTCTTGAAGGTGACTAGCTCAAATCCAGAACAAAATGCCTTTGATGAAAAGACATTGCAGACTAGTGGTTGTAAAGTGGCTTTCAGATACTAAGTTCAATTAAGCAGCATAACCTTGATGAAGCATAGTTTATTACCAATATGAGCATAAAAGTGAAAAATCCAGGGCGGGAGATTTGCATCTCCACTTGTGTCTGAAGTGGTCTTTTCCTTCTAGAGCTAGATTTTGGCACAATGATAAACAGAGCATGGAAATATACATGAACTGCCTCTTCTGTGAATAGATCAAGAACTTCTAGTTGCTATAATTTACAAAAGCAAAAGTTATTTTACAATAAAAGAGTATGTAACAGCTGAGGCTGTATTTCAAAGACAGCACCTGCCTGGTGGCAAATCATGCACGTTAGGTTATCTTTTGTTTATGCAGTGGCAATTGCTCTAGGCAGAGGTTTTGTCTGCATTTACAGTAAGATCTTTCTGAGAAACCATGAGGGCTCTTGGAACACACAATGCACTAGGGAGTTTGCTCAGTTCTGTGAAATGAGCTACTTCATCATTATCTCTGATGCAACATCTTCTGGAAGGTACCAGTATCCTTCCTTTGGCAACTGCCCACAGATCTCTAGCCACTCATTGTTGGATGGCCTTGGAAGAGAGATGTTCATCAAGCCAAGAAAAATGTTATTCACAGTTTGAATGTATGATAGACTTATGACTTAAAATGACTAGCACTTTCAAGGAAGACACATGTCCAAGTTGAATATTTTTCTTGAGCAACTTTTGAGCTATTGGAAAAACTGTACCAGACTAGTATGATACAAGCCACATCATTAAGATGATCTTGGAAGATTGTCAATAAAAATAAAGATGACACAGGAATATTTCTCTTAGGCTTCCCATAATCTAATGAATCTGTGAAATTCATGTAATTACATTTATCTTCTACAGCAATGGCAACTAAGTTAGTTTCAGGAAATGAATAAAGGGTTAAAAAAAACACAAAAGTTCATGTGAATTTCAAGTAAAGAAGCAGTGGAAACACTTGTTAAAGTAATTGTGCTCTTGGTCTCCAATTACTCTTCAGGAGAATTAGGACATTCCTTTTATTACCACAAATGACATGAACACCAGGGCCAAAGTCTGCCCTTACTTATATCCAGGCAACTCCATTGACGTCAATGGGATTTCACTGATTATATAAATCAAGGCAAAATCTGGTCCAGTAATAAAAATCACATCCAACTTTCTTGTAACAAAAGCACATTCACACCAGAAAATAATCTGCTTGATTCTAAGTTCAGCCCAGCTGAAATAAAACCTGGGTAAGGCTGAGATCTCTCCTGTCTTTAGGAACAGGAGGTCCCTGAGCTGCTCTATGCCCAGCCATGGTGTAACGTCATCCATTGCCCTGTGCTGTGACATGCAATTAGCCAAGAATAAGGAGTGCTAATGAGCTAGAGGGTGGATGCTCCCCGTGCCTCCTCCCCTCCAAGATGCCTGCAGCTTGCACAACTCTTCCAGCACCCCCCAACCCTGCCAGGTGGGCGGCAGTACCACGGCGGTGGGTTTGACATGGGCTCATCGCTGGAGGAGGTGGGCGCCACCGCGCTGAGGTCTCGGCTCGCACTGAAACCTGTCTGCGCAGGGGCATGCGTGTGTGAACCTCCCAGAGCGCTGATTTTGAGGAAACTGGTCAAGATTCAATTAATTTACTTGTCAGATTTCCACCCCACCGTTAAGTAGGGCTTTATTTGTCCCAGCAGCTCAACGTTGAGGCAAGCGGTGGGGTGGCCACTAGCCTGAGCGCAGGAGAGCAGTCCCTGCACAGCCTCTGCTCACGCGCCTGCAGGAGGTTCTCCATCCCATGCAGAAGACATTTGTGATAGGTGTCTGCCTGCCTTTCCCTGTGGGAGACAGTCAAGGTTGCTTCTTCTGAAAAAACCCGACCTCCATACAGATGCATCTACATGCATGGATGCCATTTGTAGTAAGTGGAATGGCCTAATTTTCTGAAGAGGTTTAGTTTAGCAGCTGAGAACTCCAAAAGTCTGCCCTTTGAAAGACAAATGATAAAACCATTCCTACCCATGATGGTTTATTTCCTTTTTAATCTTTTTTTTTTCCTTTTCTTTTTTTTTTAAACAAAACCTAAATGTCATGTCTGAACTACTGAACAGTCTCTTTGTTTAAAACAAGGCAGAAAAACTGCTTTGTGGACAGACAATTTGGTGGAGCAGCCACTTGGCATACCAAGGTTTAATTATAATTGATGCTCTCATCATTTAATAATATTTTAATAGACATGGTTTAGTGCCTTGTGCCAAATAAGTCAAACTCGTTAGCTCATGTCCTATTTATATTTGATACTTCCTGCTGAAAATTCGTACTTGCTTTGCTTGCTAGAAATGGATTGATTAGAGGCTGATCTTCTCAAAACAGCTTAAGAGAGTTAATACTCCGTTTCCATCAGGTTTTAGTAGGATTTAGACGTCCAACCGTGGACTTCTGCAAATCTCAGTGTAGAAAGGGAGCGAGGGCACCCAGGTACTGATCTTGTGCACTCCTTTATTGGGGGAATTGCACTGATGTCAAAATTGCTGCTCCCACGAGTAAGCGTGGTTTGCATGAGCACTCAGCTCTGCAGGTCCTGCTCCCCGTCAAATGGTCGCGCACTTAAATGGAACTTTTTTCCCCACTCGCCTCCTTTGTTTAACTTTTTTTCGCTTGTCATTTCTGTGCCTAGATTATTTTCTCTGTGGGAACCGATTTAAACTGTTTGATCTTCCAACTTCACAAGGCCTGGGGAGGGACGACGGTACAGGGCAGAGGGAGGGAGGAGGAAGGAAGGAAGGAAGGGTTGTGTTGTTATGATAGAACTGGATAGTAGGAAAGATCAAGTATTTTGTCTAGTTTCCCTGGGAAACAAGTCTTATCTGCATCTTGGTTGCTCTGTATGAAGTTACTAGCAAAGCTGATAAGTTTCACCATGGAACAAAAATGATGAAATGCTCTTTTGTGCTCCTATATGCTCTTGATAAAGTATGAAAAAACTATTTGTGCCTGGCATAATTACTCCAGTTATCCCAATTATAATGGTGAATCTATGATTGCAAGCGCACGTATCTTAAATCCTGCTTATTGGGTTCTGAATACTATAGAGACATGGAGTTTACTGTGATCTTGTTCGTGCAGAGAACTTCGAATTCAAAATGTGAATACTTCGTTGTCTGACAACTTCACAGCCTGTCTCAGCATTCAGCTTGCACTGTAAAGATGCGAGAAGTTACTCCACTATCAAAATTCAGATTTTCTTAGAGAGTTAGGGGATTCTGTTCAGAAGTTGGCGTCATTGTGGCTGGAACTTGCCAGAAGCTTTTTTTTAAGGCAACCCTGGTGCTTGAGGGCTGGGCAGGAAATGTCATGAAATGGCCCTTTCTAACAGTCTTTCAGTGCTCTTTCTTCTACCTTTGGGCATTGCCTAGAAGCAGAGTTGGAAAAAACATACTCAATTTACATAATGGTTTGGAAGGGTTGAGTTTGAGCCCGATTTAAGTAAGGATTTGATCTGTTTGTCCACCAGACCTGCCTAATCTTCCCATCCCAGCTGCAAGAACTTCTATGTCAGGATAAGGAGAGGAAAAACTAGAAGGTCAGAGGGGGAAAACCTAGCATTTACAGAAGTGTGTCAGTAGATTGCCGGGTGGCTGCTGCAGAAAGAGGGCATGAGGTGGGACACGAGTGGGCTTAGGAAAGAGCGGGAAGGAGGAGAGGGATGAAGGGCTATAATAGGATGAGTTACCCAGCAGGCAGCTGTTTCAAGGCTTACTTAGCTCTGAACTCCTTATAAAATTTCATGCTTTCTGCTGCATGTCTTTTAATGGAAACTTCATATTCCGTGTAAAAGTTATGAATTTGAGGAATATTTATTCGTTAAGACACCAGGTTGTACTGCATGACTCAAGAAACTGGTCAGCTCACCCAAACCATGCTGCGTTGCAAATACAGGCTTGTGGCTTAGGGATGCAATAGCAAGTCCCATCAAGATAATTCAGAATAATGAGGAATTGACAGGATGCCTGTGTGAACATTTGTTGGCTATTAAATATAAGCAATAGGGGCATTACCACCAGTGATGACAAACGTTTGGCAAAAACACTAAATCTGACAGAGGTCTGGGCTGGCATCTACAATGAGTTGCACTGATTTCAAAGATGCTCTGAAGGATTCACTGTCACTGGATTACATGGGTTGAACAGACAAGTTTGTGCTTAGCATTTCCTTTAAAAACACTTTTTTAGGAAACATTAAAAGACCATGAGAGAGAAGGTCTTAGCCCTAGAGAGCCCAGAGGAGAAGAAAAGACTCTTCAGAGGGGAAAAAAAAAATAATCCAGGAGCATCTTGGCTCCACTTTATCTTCACCAAACCCAGGCTGTCAAGTGCCTGTTTCACTTCTGAAAGGGAGATTTAGCAGGTTGTGTCATTTAGAGGCAAGGCATTTAGGAATGCATGAGTGTACCTGGGAGGGTTTTCAGAGACAGCTGTGTAACTCGCCAGAGCTGAGCACCCTTCCACATCTGTAGCAGCTGAAATAGTTTTAAAATTCCACCCTTCCTAGGTCTGATAAGGCCTGAGACACAGGTTTTATGGCTAGGCTCAAGTATGGCAGGTTTTCCTGGGGCTTTGAACAGTTTGGAGAGACTCTGAATTGCTACGTTGACTTAAGCGTGCCCTTGATTAGTGGATCACCTATGTTTATCTTACTGCATGCTTTCTTTTAATAATTACCTTGTTCTTACCAGTAACTGGTGACTTTAATAGTCACTGTCTTGAGTAATAAGCATGGAAATGTGCTCGTATTTTGCTGAATCAAGACTTTTACCAGGCAAGCCCACACATTAAAGAAGTCATTCCCTGTAAATATACATTTTGCTAACTGGAGGCACCGGTATGACAAATAGAGCAGCAAACCCAGGGCGTTTTTCCTAGTCCGTCACACAGGCCTGTTGTGGGAAGACGTAATACATGTCACTGCAAGGCTTTGTTTGGTTGAGATTATAACATGGCACAGGCCAGGCTGTCTGGTGAGGCAACATCTGTCTGTGAGGGAGGCGACAAGAACGAGCCCAAAGGAGGAGATGGTGAATCAGTGATCCCTGGGTTTGTTGGCGGTTGGGCAATCACTGGCATGGGCTTTGATGCTGAAGCAGCAGACAAATTCCTCCCACATTCAAAGCACAGTGTTGCTTTTTTAGTATCAAAACCACTTCAGTGCCACTTTGCAAACCCCTGGCTCGGGTTTGCCCATGGTCAGTGCCCAGATGTTGCAGCTGCTCCCTGGGAAGGCTCCACGCGCTGGCTGTGAGCAGCAGCCTAACTCCAAATTTGCAGCTCTGCAGAGTGAGATGCTCTCGTCCCTCTGTGAACTCCCTGAACTAGCCACGGAGCAGACTCTTTTCTTGGTTTTGTTTTTTTCATGCCCATCACTAAACATGCCCCAGCGGCTGCCTTTGAAGTGCCACATATCTGTCGTGGTGCTCCCAGCCCTGTGGGAAGTGCCCAGGGCTGGGGTGCTGGTTTCCAGTGGGCATTTATAGCACCTGGGGGCTCCCGTGCCAGGGTTTGTTTCCCATGAGCCGTTTCAGGAGCATGGCTCCATTACCACGGGGGGGCTTGAATTTCTGGCTGCCTTGAGGAGAGATTTGGTTTTCAAAACTCTGTTAAAGGAGCTATTATTCAAAATGCACTTCTACATTGGAAGGGAATTGCTTTCCATCCCTCCTTTTATCTCCAAACAAGTCAAGTCAGCAAAAGCACAAAGTGAAAAACATGCACCCAAGAAGTTATATTTAGAAACCGGTTAGTCCGTATTTAACATTCCTGTCAGTGCTTACACTATTTTGCATGTCTGGACTGGTGTTAAATTAAATTAAATACATGCAAGCATGACATTTATTATTCTAGAGCTCAGCACATGAATAACAAAACTGCCTATCTAATTTCACTGCTACAAATCCTGGAGATCTGACTTGAAACAGGATGTTCTTATGATTAGCTGAACTTCTTCCTGCGTTTCAGTAAATCAAGGAAAGGTCAGCTTCGGGGGAAAGTGAAAAATAACAGCTTAAAAACAGTTTCATAATGAGAGGCTGTGTTGCTTAGCAGACTCACTCAAGGGTCCAGCACAGAGTATCCTCATAGGGAGGACACTCACTGCAGTGGCTCTTTTAATGTATGTGAATAAGGGAAGTGAAGTTGCTTTTTGGCTGGGTTGGGTCTGGTTTTGGCCACACACCTGATGAGCCTCAATGGCTTCAGAGCAACAACCCGGGAAAACCCAGGGTCTTTCTAGGGAGGCAAATACAAAGGTGGGCTAGGTGCAAACTTATGGCCCCTTGTAGCCCCTCATTTCATGGAGCTCGGGGGAGCCTCATCTTCCCACCCAGCCCTGGGTAAAAGCATCCACCTGTCCTGCCATCACCACGCCTCTAGTTAACAGTGTTTTTTCATGTGATCGCATTATTTTGAAGGTGGAGGTGCCAAGGCAGAGGGCACACGTAGTGGCATGAACACAGCACTTTTGGAGCAAGGCAGAGAACTCACCCTTCCCAAATTCCAGTATTACTATCAAACTACACTGCTCACAGCTCCAGGAGAAAGAGGGGGTGAATGGGTTTTGCTTATCTTTGTTATAAAGTCAAAGCATGTTTTGGTTAAAAACAAGACTCTTTCAATGTTGAAAATCCTCCCCTCGACTTGGCACCTCTGCTTAAGCATAAAGTGCTTCACAGCGATAGCCAGGCTTCAGGCTTGCCATTTGTTTCTAATTACTGCTTTGAATGATTCCATTGAAATTAAATACATGCAAGTGTAGCATTCCTTAAAGTTCAGTGTTTACTTAAAGAGTTTATTACTTATTTTTACTGGAATAATACAGAATGTAGTCAGTAAGATGAACCTTTTCCGAACTGCATTCTCTGCAGAAAACCGCGGAAGCAAGGAGAGAGTACGAATATGTTTGAATGAAATTACAGCAAAGAGATTATTTTGCTTTCTAGACACCCGCACTGCCTGGACTTCACCCCTTTCTGGTCAGGCCAGGGAAGGCTTTCTGTGCTTTTAACCCCTCCATGGAGCCAGGTGTGTGTGCGGAGCAGGTTCTGAGCAGCCTGGCTTGGCAAGAGGAGATGTGGCACGGGGTAGATGGAAGATCCCACCGACTCCAACTACACCAGGGCAGAGGGAAGCCTTGAGAGCTTGTTGGAGACACACAGGCAGATCTAAGATTGAGAGGTTTGGGAGGGCAGGCACCAGGAGGTTTTGCAGCCCACAAGCTGGGTGAGGGGCTGCAATTGTCCCAAGCCACAATTTCCACAAGGCTTCCTGGCCAGTCCTCTCCTTGCTTAGATTAACAGCCATGGCGCTCGCAGGACCAGATTGATGGTCTCCTGCAGGCAGTCCTGTAGGGCCTGAGCAGCTCCCAGTGTCTCACTATAGAAGTGCTGTGCTGACCTTGGGGATTTTGACTCCTCAGTAGCTACATCATCATTTTTCTTTGTATTGGGCATTCATACACAGTTGATTGTTATCCAAAGTAAAAAGTTCTTCAATGATCTCGAGTTCTTGAGTGATCTCAGTCACTCTTAAAGGTAGGCAATGTGTTTCATCTTACAGACTGTCAGTTTAACTTCCTGGCTAAATGAAGCAACCCAAAGACCAAATATCCCACTTCCTCTGTTGCAACTATCTCAGCAAGACCTTGGGTGGCACCTGTGTTACAGCCTTCCCTCCTTTGAGGAGTCAGCCAACAGTTTTTGCTGACTGAGTTATTCCTTTCATTATCAAGCTAATTCCACCACAGGAAGCACAAGGGGAAACCAGCAGCATTGGCAAAGTAACCCTGAAACTGGATCTTGTTCTTTTAGGGAAAGCAACCTACCTCCACATTGGCGAAGTCGTTGATGGCGTTGACATGCGGGCAGAAGTGGGGCTGCTGAGCCGCAACATTGTGGTGATGGGCGAGATGGAGGGGCGGTGCTATGAGTACAGCAGCAAGTTATGCTCCTTCTTTGATTTCGACACCTTTGGGGGGCACATCAAGGTAGGGCTGGAGCCATCTCCTTGCACTTTCCTTCACCCAGCCACACCTTCACATACCAAGGAAGCCAGGAAGGGAAAAATGCCTTGTGTTAGCGGCTGACCAAACAGCCTCTCCCCACGGCAGATCCACCCTGCTGCTGCTGTGTCTGTCCCTTGGCTTTGATGTGCACCTCACCGCTCTGCAGATGTTGCTCAGCTAGCCGGGCTGCTGCTCAGCCCATCAGAGATACAGTCTCCACATCCTAACCCCAGTTTTCCCCAGATTCCGGTGGTGCTCAGCCTAGAGAGTTCGATTAGAGCCCATCTGACTGAAACTCATGGAAAACATTCCCCTTCTAAAATTAAGTCAAATGTAGCCATGGCAGCAGCGGTGGGATCACAGAGCAACTATGGTCCCCTTACCCACCATGACCTTCTTTCCCTTACCCTGCAGCCATATGCTCCCTCCCGCACAGTAAATCTCTCTGTCCCTGTGTTTCCCCTCCTTCTTGCCCTCAACGGTCTTTTATGTTTCTTGAATGATGTTCTGTTGTTCTTCAGATTGGCCTCGATTTTAAGGCTACCCATATTGAAGGTCTGGAATTGAAATATATGGGCCAGCAGACAATGGGACATTACCCAATCCACTTCCATATGGCTGGAGATGTGGATGAGAAGGGAGGCTACAACCCTCCAACGTACGTGAAGGATGTCTCCATCCACCATACCTTCTCCCGCTGTGTCACAGTCCATGGATCCAATGGTTTACTGGTAAGAAGCCCCAACGTCTACCTTAGTGATCGAGCCACCAGTCAGAGTATTTCCTCATAGCATGAATGCAGCTTCGTTATCGCAGGGAGATGTGTTTTATCGTTAGAGGTAGTGTCTGACTCTTCCCCCCGTCCTGATTATGTGGCTATATATTCCAGGCGCATTTCAACCTGCATTAAGGAGGAGGACAATGTGGCACTGTAGGCTGTGTGTGACTCAGAGCAGGCAGAGCTTTTGTCTGCGTGCAGCAAAGTCTGCAGACCAGCCCATCTCTAATGAGTAGTTGGATCTATCTATAGACAGACAGCTTGCTATTTAAAGAGGATAATCAAAAGGTTTAAGTGTGCTTCATCTTTCCTGTAATGAACATTTGTGTTTGCGATGCCGGTCACAAAATTAAGCACTCGCCAAGCTCTGATTTGTCAGAGTCACTCTCCAAAACAAGAAATCCTTTAGGATAAATCTGTAAAATGTCCTATGCTTACCAGAGAAGTTTCAGCACGCCAGAGATGGTAAGAACATGTTCAGATTCTCCCCAGAGGTAGGGTTGCCGCCTTCTTTGGGGTAAGAATGCAGAGGGAAAACAATGCTACCTTACTGGGCATCCTGGAGACTGGCATATAACCCCAAAAGGCTTTCCTCACTCTTAGCCCGCCTCTGATGGGTTCTTACCCATATTGAGGAAAACTCGCAGAAATCTGTCCCAACAGCAGAGCTGTGTGAAATAAACATCAGGTTTGACTCTTAAAATGACATGATTTCTGTAGGCAAAGGACTCTCACCCATTCAGTGAGACCGTGGTGTATTCCGAAACAAGACAAGTGTATCAGGGCCCTGAAGAGGAGCATTTTTCCAGGCAATAGCCCTGCTAGCGTATATATAACAGAGTTTTAAGAGCAGTTGTATCATTGGCAGTTGTAACCTGGATGGTCACTGTGTGTTAGGAGTTCATATCTATACTGCTGGCTTAAAGTTGCTGTACCATCTCATAGTGGGAGCCTGTAAGAATCTAATTTCCTTGAACTTGTTAGGGGAATAGCATTCGCTTTCGACACCTGGCTAAGATGTGATTTTTGCCCTTTGCTTGCTGATGAACGCTTCCTCCTGTACTGACTCTAGCACGCAGAGGGCTTCGTCTTACAGTCTTCCTTTTGGCAAGCACTGCAGGCTACAGTCTCTAAAAGTGGCCACACTGGAAGGGAAAGTCACAGGCCTAATTAAAATGCACAGAAGTTGAAGAGGGCATTGAAATGGCAGCTCCACAAGCAGAGCAGCTTTTATCTGCTATTTATGAGTCTGAGGTTTTGGTTTTGACCTCCGTCCTTCTAAGTTTATAACATGGTCCGAAAAACCTACCGAGCAAAAACGGCCTCTGAAGGAAAAAGACACCCTACTATATAAATTATATAAGGCTTTCAGGGTCATATGGCATCTTCCTAATTCGAAGTCGCCAGTACAGGGGCTCAGTATACGATAGATGTGCAGAGTGGAACGGCAGCGTTGCGGGATTCATTTGTCAGACCATCATGGGCTGTTGGCCACGATGGCACCATGAACACATTCTCTGGCGGCACAGCGGTCACGCAGCCGTCGATGAGCTGCCGACCAGCTGAAGCCCTGCTTCTGGATCTGATGTGAGATCTTCATTCCCTGTTGATTAGTACTTGCCAAAGCAAATACTCAGAGCCTGGTGTTTTTCTTATCAGTCACATGGATGGGTTCATATAGGGCATTTGGAAATAGTTCTGTCTCTTGTGCTTTCTCCAAGTGACAACTGTGCCATAGGGGATCCATGGCACAGGGACCCATGTGCTCAAGCTTTTCCAGCCAAGATGGCATGATGAAATTTAGACAGGCTGATGTAGCTGATGAAAGCAGCTTGATTGTCTTGCTGTTACTCAACAGCCACAAATCCCTAAATGACCATGCTTTGCCTCCATGACAAGGCACGCAAAAGAAATCATAGAATTTAGGACCTGTAATCTGAGACGTTAGTCAAGAATTTAATCTCTGTCGATTACAGTTTATCAAAATGTGTGAATACTAAACTGGACTCATAGTACTTGACCTGTTTTTTATTTTAACGGTATAGTTATTGCTGACAGCTGAAAAGAAAGCCCCAGTGAAATAAAGCAATCTGACCAAGTTTGTTCAGTTGTGTCACAGAAGACATTCTCCAAAGGTTGCATCACTTAAATGTTGTTTCATTGCTCTGTGATAGACATCTGCAGTCAGCGGCTCCATGCCTTGATTGGTCAGGTGATCCCACCACAATCTCCTCATCTGCTTTCTGACTATTTTCCTTCCTTTTCCCTTCCTTCTGCCCCAGATACAGTCACAGACACCCACGTGTGTCTCGGGTGATTACAATAGTTGTTCTATACATTTCCTAGTTGCCTATTATCTTCTCACTTGGGCAACACTGCCTGTTTCCACATGCATGAACACCATTTGAGCAAACAGCAATGAGCTCCATCTTCCCCCAGGTAACATTCATCCCCTCTGAGATCAGGTAGATCCAAACCATACTTGACTGAGGGAAAATTTGCCTTGATGATGCACACAAACCATGCTTTGGAAGTAGCCATAAAAAAAATAAATAAATCTAGCTGGGCTATTAAACCTCAGCATAGCACAGCACTTGATGATGTCCTTAACATTAATCCATTGATTTCAGAGGGGCTTCTTGCATGACTGTGATTGAGTAGCTGTGCAAATGCCTTAACAAATGGGAGAGGGGCATCAGTCATTTTTAAGCCATTAACGCAGGCTGGTAATTTACATACAGGCTTCCCTGCTTGCTTTGCTATCGCTTTTCTCATGTCATTTCAGAGATACTTGTACTGAAAACACTAGGAGAAAAGAGTGTCCAGTTATTCCTGATGACAGAATGTTTTCCTGTGGGTCTGTACAGTGTGCTAAAAGTCTCACTATCTCAACATTACCTCGCTTCCACTGATGGGCTATTCTGCACTTGTCTGCAAATTCATACTCACTGGAAGGCACGGAGGGTCCTTCTGGAAGCAAATCTCTAGAAATTCTTTTCTCACCATAATTATTGTTTGAAAATGCAATAATTACCCAATATTTTCTTTAATATATTGCCATAAAACCACTTAGTTATGCCACTGCAATCCCACAGATGAACCTTTGCTCTGATTCCCACTCTCTCCACTGGATTCCAGGGTGCAAGCTAAAATAGAAACAGCCATTGGGGATGGAAATTAAATGGAGGCCAATAAACAATCTGGCAGAACCCAGGGGAGACCTGTACTTCGTGGAATAAGAGGTTGTGCCTTCTAACTGCTTCAGTGGTATCTGGTTTAAGTAATCCAGCTGTACTACACAGCAGTTAGTTTACCATGAAGGGCATTATCTGGCCCTAAATTACTCATGGTTAAAATATGGACTATTAGGAAGGTTTTAAGCAAATCAAAAATTAAATCCATTGGAAAAATGATTTTGGAACAAGCATCTCTTTTGCTATCCAAGCATTTCAGTACTGGGCTTGTGCATGAAAACACACACAGGAAACTAAGTCAGAGCTGACCGAGAGATGAGATATGGGGAAAGTAATTAATCAAACGGAGGGTGACAAATACATTAGGGACCAGGTCCCTGGCTGATAACTCTGCATGGTTCTGTGGGCTTTCAGGGATGAGAACAACGGGCGTTTGCTGGCTCTGAGCCCCTCTGCCAGGGCTCCCTCTCTCTCTGCTTCACTCCTCTCTCGCCGTACTGGGAGATGCGTTCCCCTGCGATGTTACTCCCCATGCACAGAGCTGGTCTTTACCCCGGCTGTGGTCTGGTCACTACAGGTCTTTATGTCCCAATCTTGGTGCAGTGTTGGGCTGCCTGGAAAGAGAAATGGTCATACAAAGTGGCTAATAGTTCTCTAAGGAAACCTTCTCCATCATCTAAGTGTCACAGCACCATTACTTAACGCGCCTTTCCAATATTACTGTGTGTAATAGATTTCGGTGGCAGTTTCTGTGTGACATCTCTGTAATTAACAGTTCCTCTACATGTGGGAAAACAGCTTCTGAAGATGGGCCACTCTCCTGAAGTGTTTTCCTGTCCTGTAAACAATTACGAGGCTGGGACAGCTCATGCTTCCAAGGAGTACCTACATAGTTTTACACCTCAGAAAAGAAACCTCAACCTTGCAAAAGCTTTCGTCTAACTAGATGTTAGCAGTAACTTTCGGTGAGGTAGTTTAAAGGAATGCACCACTTTGCAGGTCATTTTAGCTGTGTTTAATTTACTGTGATGACTTGTGTTCAGAGATTTGAGTATTTATACTGGAACAGGGATGATACATAATAGATGTGTGTGCAGATGTAAGCTTGTAATAGATTTGGCAAGAGAAGTGTTCTTTCTTATGTGAAAACATATTTGTAATCATTTCAACACTAGTCCTGGGATTTTATTTGAAATTGGTGCTCCTTGCCTTGAGAATTAGGCATGAAGATGACAGAGGAGTGTCAGGCCTGTTTACAAAAGTAATTCAGGCATTCAAGCACCCAGGTCTCTCAGTGACACCGTAAAGAATAGATCTTCCAGCCAGTTTAGTATTGTCTTTTGCCCCTTGGCGATTGCTGTTTCATCAGAAACATTTGTAGGAACACATTTGTGTCAGGCTAAGCTTTGCCAGGAAGGTTTCCCAAGTCCAAGTTGGTTGATGGGCCATGGCTGATGGGAAGAGCAAGGAGAGAGCTCAAGAGAGCCAGCACTTCACCTGGCCAATGGAGACCTGAAATTAATTTTCCATACCCCAGACATATCCACTAACAACTGCCTTGCTGGACATGGTGTGTCTGAGGGCTGTTGTTTCCCAGCCAGTCCTAGCCTTAGGCTTCAAATTCACATATCTGCTCCTGAAATTGTTTTCTCAGATCTTTCAGTGGGGTGATGGGTATTGTTCTGGCCAACACAACAGTGTCCCGATGTTAACAACATTCAAACCAAAACCAGAGCAGCCCTGATTAACACCAGCTGATTTGTCTCAGGGTCAAGTAAAGCTTCTGTCAACAACTTGGAAAAAAGGATCAGGTCAAACCTAAAACAAGCCAGCCTGTCTGGAAAACAACTTGCCACCTCTCTGATAGCCTGAAAAAATATTTTTTCAGCTCAGCTGCGTTTTTCAGATGCATTTTATGTAGCTGCTCATGTAACTCCACATGAAGACGAATGAGCCCAGATGTGATCTGAACATCCAACATTCTCCATTCATCCCCCACCCCGTGTATTTTCCAGCCTCACGCTAAGACAGTCTCTGATTTCACAGGCAGACAAAAGAATGGAATGAGCATTTCCTAGGTGATGACAAATTATAATTAAATGTGTTAGAGTTGTTGCTTAGACTGTAAGCTCTTAAGAGCAGAGAGTGGTCTTGCTTTTGTTTTTGCTGAGTTCAAAAGGGTAGTGAGGTGCCATTGCTGTAAAGTTTCTTCTTATTATACGGTGGCTGAAGCACGAACCTGAAACCTGAACGTTGACCTTTGTTTGCTACATGCAGGTGAAGGATGTTGTGGGTTATGATGCCCTGGGCCATTGCTTCTTTACGGAGGATGGACCAGAAGAGCGCAACACGTTTGATCACTGCCTTGGGCTGCTCGTTAAGCCTAGCACTCTGCTCCCCTCCGACCGAGACAGCAGGATGTGCAAGCTGATCACGGAGGGCGCTTACCCAGGGTACATCCCTAAACCCAGGCAGGACTGTAGGTGAGTGGGAGCCTTCCTTTTCTTCTTTCTTTTCTTTGCAGGACTTAGCCATAGCAGATAGCGTTATGTGTGTATGATTACGTAGTCGCCTGTAGAGGTCTGGGCTGCATGCCCCAAAAATTGGGAGAACAGTTTCCTCGGGGTCTTTATACTTGTGCTATTCAGATGCCTACACGCCTAGGGTGTAATTTTCATTTTTAGCATAAAGTCAATTGAGATGGTCGCTGCCTCAGCTGTTGTAAACCTCTCTTCCAAAGTACATGATGATGCCTTGTGCCTTATGGGGTTCTTGATCCCCATGGGTCAGCAAAAAGTTGCTGAGTTCAGAATGGGCTGGGCTCTGACATTCGTGCTCGTGTCAAATGGCAGCTGATTTTGAAAATACTCACACTAATTCAGAAATCATTATTTGCAAAGTACAGACACCGTTTAATGATACGGTATTGGCGTTACGCACTCATTTGGCAAAATCCGCCCAGATTGTGAAGTGAAACCAAAATGATATAATGAATGCAGTTTAGCACGGAATTGGAATTTGACAATAAAAGATCAGAGACTGTATATACCCACTGCATCTCTAATAGCCTGTCTATATGTGAGCTCATAAAAATGTTTCCATGAGAACTTCTCAAAGCTCCTATTTGCCCCAAACACTGTATTAAACTTGAAAAATGCTGAATGCCTTTCATCTCCCTTTTTGCCAGATCCTTTCCTCTAAGTGTACTTGCAGATCTGCCAACTGAGGTTTAGATGAGGATTATAGAAGCGTTTGCAATAAGAAGGGATTTTACAAGTTCTTTTTGCAGTTCTGTTGCCTTGTAGAAAAAATTCAGGTGAAGTGTAGAAGAAACACAACCAGCTTGGCCACACAGTTAAGCATTAGATTTTTTTCTTAGAGGAATTCATGGGTTCTTCATTAGCAGTAATTTTTAAGTACAGGTTAGAGAAATGTCAGTCACAAATACTGTAGTTGTAGTCAGTCCTGTCATAAGGCAGGGTATGGGCTCGCTGAACTCCTGAAGGCCATTCTAGCCCTTCTTTCCATGGTTTTCCAGCTGGTTTTCTGCCCCAAAATCAAGGTGCACAACCTAGGAATATGATTTCATTGCTAACTGCTGGCTGTTCAGGGAACCCATTAATTTTGATGCATATTGAGCAGCTAATTAGCTTTCTTTTCCTTCCCCCATCCTCCCAACTCTTCTTGAGGGAGTGCTAAACGTTAAAAGTAAAGCCTGTGTTCTTAGCAGCTAGGCGAGCAGATCCCCAGGGAGTCCAGGGAGCATAGCAAGAGCTCTGGAGCAGATCTGTGGAACTACATTGTTTTCAGAGTGTTTTCCATTAAAAGCTGGAAGTCAAGCTTGCCTTTAAGACTTTAAAATTGATGGTGGATCATCTTGAGGACAAGACCCCTGTGCAACAGAATGGGAGGTCATCCATGGTGAAGATTTGTCTTGAGGCCACAGGGCGCTGGTGCTGCGTTGAAACTCCTGGGAGAAGAGAACACCTCTGCCTATGGTCCAGATTTTTCTCCAGGATTTTATTCTGCTGTAGTTGGAGGGGGAGCAGAATCTACAGTAAAAAAAAAAGCTAAATTTCTGACGGACAAAAAGTCAAGGAGAAAGACTCTGGAGCCAGACGTCCATCCTGAAAATGAGACAGTTAGAAGCTGATTGATGCCTAAGAGCTAAAAATCTTCGGGGGATTTCTTTTATTTGGAAATACTCTCAATCTGCTCAGGCTGTATCAGTATCACCCATTCTGTCCTCAGAACAAACTGGGGTTTTGTCCAAAGAAACATATTTTTAGCTTTTTAGCTTGGCAAGGGAAAGAGACAAATTCATGCAATGCTCTTTTTCACATCTGTGTTTGTTTATAAATTACACTTAATGTCTCCATTCATAAAATAAGAGTTAATCAGACATTGTGCTCATTTTCCACTGATAATCCATTTAATAGTCAGAGGGACATATTTTTAATGTCACTTTGAAGGCTGTTGTATGAAAAACTACTAGGAATGATAGGCAGAGGTCTAATGAAAAGATCCTTCAGTCCTTTCATGTGTGATGTCTTCCTTTAGAAAAGAATTCAAGGTCTGATGAGAAAAATAGCTAATTTTGCACTGGGCTTATCCAGCCTGCAAGTGCATGAGTACGGTAACGCAACCCCGGGGCAGGGGCCAAGGCCCCCAGCACAGGAATGAGGGACGAGGGACGAGCACCAGCTGTGGCTCCGTCGGCTTGGAAGAGGCAGGCAGGCAGCCGCTGCCAGAAATTAAGACAATAGGATTGTGCCAGATGACACAGTAACCTGCCTAAGCCACGTGGCTCCGAGGAACGGGATCAGGCTGAAAGACAGGTCACTGTGGAAATGCAGTGTCCTCGCCCGTGCCTACGCAGCAGGAGGTCGTCTATAAATAATCTCAAATTGCTTCTTTCTAGGCCAGCCCCATGCTCAAAATAGAAAAATTTTGTGGTGTTTTCACGATAAAGTCGCACAAATGGAACTTCATCTTAGGCCAGCAAAATCAGTTGGCCTAAAGCCCCCATGAAGTCCTTCCTAACAAGGTTAAACTAGACGTAAGAGTCCTGTAGGTTCATCCCCTGCAGGAGGGCGGATCTCACCCAGCAAATTTAGGGAGCCAGCCTGCTGCTTGTAAGCGCTGGCTGTTTACCTCCCAAAGTTCATGTGCCCGTTGGTTAATGAATCCTGTATGTCACAGGACGGACAGTGATGGATTGGCCTTTTCTCCATGATGGGAATCTTTCAATTAAGAGTCTTTCATGTGCATTAGACAAACGGAGTCCTTTTGTCCCCAAAGAAATGCATAGGAGGGTGGGAGCAAATAAAACTGATGAATCACAGCAGCTCTTGGAAAAGGCAGGTACCGGGGTACACTTGGACAGACCTTAAGAGGCAATTTGTGAGGTCCCTTGATTAAACAAGTCTCTAATGAACCTGAGGGCTGATTTGGGGGCAAAGTTCTTTTCTATGACTTGTGCAACAACGTATTTACCTTATCGTAAAACATGACTGACATCTGACAGCTTCATAGCAGGCTTGGAATTGCAGTTGGAATTCCTCATTTAATACTCGGGGTTTGAAAAGATAAGGCCATGCTCTCTGTCGAACCGCAGAGGACACATGTGGTATGAGAAGAGAAAACAAAAAAAACCCCATTCCCTCTGCCCCCTAGGCAGGACCCCTTATCTGGGGGGTTATCGGCCCTCCCTGTACTGGGGGGAGTTGATTGGTGACTCTGGGGTGTGCTCGGAGTGTCATTTTCATGTTGTTCTTTGTTTTTCTGACCTGCAGCGCCGTATCCACCTTCTGGATAGCCAACCCCCACAACAACCTTATAAACTGTGCAGCTGCGGGATCTGAAGTGAGTGCAGAAGTTTCTTATTTGGTAACAACTCAGACCGGTTTCAGCCCTGCAAGGCTGAGGCTCTTGCTGGAATAAAACCTGCTTCTGTTACTCAGGCATTTTTTGAAACTGCTAGATCGAGATGTATATTAATGTGGCTAGTGCCGCCAATAAAAAATAATGCTTTTCCTTTTGCTCCACACTCTTGTCACTTGCTGTTTCTGGAGCTGGTGGCTTTAACAAAAATTCCCAGCCTTTGCGCAGTGTGCAGCCTGAATAAATTAAATAAATGTGACTGCGGAGTCCCAGGGAAGTCTTTGGCAATGATTCTGTTGATTGCAGTACAGTAATGGTGCTCTGAAATTTCAATCAGCGCTAATGCTAATTCCACAGGAATTCTTGGTCACATCAGGAGCCTTTCTTTTCCCGCTAAGACAAATAAACAAGAAAATGAAGCCTTAAACAAAGAGATGTAGTCTTTCCGAAGCTTCCAAATCTGAGCACCTGGAGTTGGGCTCCTAGATAGGTTTTTAGGCAGCTAAATCAGAATGAACTGATTTTTAAGATCCGCACATGCAGTGATGGGAGGACATCAATGTGTATGTGTGTGTGTCTGTGCGTGTGTGTGTCTGTGTGTGTTGCAGAATCCTGAAGTCTCACTTCTAGCTTCAATATAGGTGTCAGAGCTTAACTTAAGGCACCTTGAAGATGCTGGGCAGGAGAGTGAATGTATGTGTGGAGTAAACTCTTCGCTGCATATAGTTCTACAGGTCAACGCTGCTAGCTGTGATTTTCCTGAAATCTTCTGGCTTCTGTCTTGTGGCTTTACTGATAAATCCTTGGGCTAATGTAGACCAGCAACGAAGTTCAAGCAAAGGCTGAAGTGTCCGTTCTCTTTCCTAGGAAACAGGCTTTTGGTTTGTTCTGCACCACGTGCCGACGGGGCCCTCAGCGGGCATGTATTCCCCCGGCTACTCGGAGCACATGCCGATGGGGAAATTCTCCAACAACCGCGCGCATTCCAACTACCGGGTGAGTCTGCACGCAATGGGAACGCTGCCCTCGAAAAAAACACCGTCCTCTCGCTCCAGCTCTTTGGGTCTGCAAGCTATTAATGCCTGTGCTTTCTGTTTCACTAAGTTACTGCAAACTTGTTTGTGTTTGCAGATAAAGCAGCTTGCGAGCTGGCGTGGGAGCTCTCGGAGTCAGCCAGCACCCGCTTCGCTTGGCTCTTGGGCATTCAGAGAGGCTCTTCCCTCTGCTCAGGCCGCTTCTCTGCTTCTGCACTCCTAAAATAGTGCCTCTAGGAGCATCTATTGGCAGCTTGTCTAATTACAGACCTCAACTGCCAATGTTAGCAATTAACTGAACAGCTTCTAGAGGCATAAATGCGGGCTGCTGTGTCTAATCGCCTTCTCTTTACTTATTTACCCTTAGCATGCCATGTTGTAGGGCTGTGTGTTACTGGTACTGACTGCTTTAGACCGCAGCAGGGTGTTTATGCCTATGGGGACACATGCAGTTACAAGAGAGGTGCTGTTTCTGGAAATTTGCGGCAAGTCCGGGTAGTCCTGGCAGCCCTCTCTGTCACAGGCTGCTGAAAGAAGCAGTTGTTAGGATCGTGCGAGTGACTTGGGCTTAGAACAATTGGAGGCAGAGCCTGGGGATGGAAAGAACTGTAGAATATATAAATATACTGCAATATTGCATTTCTCTTTTCTTTTAGGCTGGAATGATCATTGATAATGGCGTCAAAACCACTCCAGCCTCAGCCAAGGACAAAAGACCTATCCTGACACTGATTTCTGGGAGGTAAAGTGTTTTGCAGAGTTTGGTTTGGAAAAGACCTCTCTATAGTACTGATTGAAAGCTATGAAATTGCCCCCAGGGAAGCTGATGGGAATCATTGCAATCCCTTTGGGATGGCTCTTATTGAGGAAAGGTCTTCACTTAGATTTAGAATTTTCTAACTTCATCTTCTCTGTTCCACTTCCTAAGGGACCCCCAGCACTCACACCCCTCTGGTTTTGTCCTTGCTCCTCAGCTCCGAGCTGAGCTGGCATGGATGCTACATCTGCTCTAGGGTGTTCTGTTGACTTTTTATTCTTTGTACATAAGCAAGAAAATTGGATGCTGTCTGATCAGCAGCCCCACTGGGCAGAACTTGCCGCAGAATTTCCCAGGAATAAGAAGCTACCTGGGAATGTTGTTGCTTTTAGGACCTGCTTGAACAGGGAGAGCTTATGTGATGGAGCTCACACTTCGATTTCAAATTTCGGTCTAGTTCCAAATCCGACACTGTGATAATAATTACAATTAAATACACAGAGTGACCCTTCATCCCTGCTGCTGTGCACAGCCTCTGTGTGGCATAATGGAGTTATTTAGAAATATTGGAAACCTCTCTAGAGAGTGTATCGTATTGGTGGACCTACCTCGGTCTGGTGGCTTCTGAGAATCCCCACTTTCCCCAAAGTTGACCCTGGCGAGGAGGCTGATGTAAGCAGAGGGCTTCTGGCGGGCAAAGTGTAATAGCATAAGGACCGCACTTGCACCCTTTTATCTCATTAGAGTTTGAGTCTGGCTGTTAACTTAGTTGTCTATGCCAGGGAGAGAGAAAGACTTAAATATTCTCAAGTTTCATAGTCTTCTTTCCTGACAGACCAATTGCCTGCAGTTGCATGCAACCTGCATTCCCCCACAACTGGGTTTCTTGACAGAAAAAACCATGCAGGGAAGAGAAACCTGCTGAAAACCCCTGCTCAGCAGGGGAGAATGACCGTTTTTCCCTTTTTTCCTTTCCATCTCTGGGGTGTGGGTTACCCAGATTGCCGTAGTCACATGCTGGGCAAGCATTGCAGAGGTGGGATCCATCCTCCTCCCCAGGGGAACCCAGCTCAGCTATCAGTTATCCTGTGATCCACATCACTCCAGTGCCCTGCCTGGCAGTTGATGCTAAAAGATGTTCAAAATTAATATTATTTACATTATTGCAGAGCTCAGTTAATTGAAATGATTAATTCAATGATGAAAGTAATTGCTAAAAAAATTGCTCGATAAGAGCAGCCTGCTCTGCAAGTAGCTCCATATTTTCTTGGGAGCCTGATGCTACCATATAGCAGCATATGGAAAACCATATCGCCTTGGGAAACTGCCCTCTGCCACAGGCACAGTGAGTGATTACAAAAGGCAATTTGTCCCTTGCCATACAAGGGCAGGAATGACCCCTGGAAGCCAAGCAATTCATAATCCAGTCATGTTTGTGCTTGGGGATTACCCACCAGCACAGGCTGCAGCTCAGATTATTTATACTGTTTTCCACTTTTCACGGGTCGAGACTGAAAGACTGAATAAATGATTATAGCTGGACCAGCTGGGGCAAACTTTGAGGTAGACTGGGCAGTTACAGAGTTGGAGCGATTATTCTGCATTCTGTTACAGCATTAAATATCTGGGCCAAATTCTGTACTCTGTAGTGTTTCTCCAGTTGCACATGGATGTGAATGAAACTGGAATCTATCTCAAAATATCTGTATTTAACAATGTCCGGGGAATCTGCAAGGGCTGATACTAAATCTCTCTCTGAAAGCAAATGCACAGTGGTGAAGCTGCCAAAGCAGTATTCATTTACTGGAACCCTATCAGCCTGATGCTCAGTTTTAGATTGATATGATGGCTTATTAAGCAAAGCAAAGCGCTATTGAGTATCTGTTAGCGATTTGACAGCTTGGCCTCGCTACCCATTGTTGAGGCATGAATTTTAATCTCTGGAGCGTCCGTTGCTGGCACTGAATTGGATACTCATCTGTCAGGTTTTCTAAGCTGTGTAGTATGATGGAAGATGCTCCTTCAGAAGCAAAAGGGAGAGCTGTGCCTCAGGACCGGGTAAATGACAGCCGAGCTCAACATCACCCTGGCGAGCCAGATCCTTGCTCCCATCCCGTGGACCAGGCAGTGGCTGACAGGCAGCAGCCAAGGGCACGTGTTGCTGCAGTTCCCACTTGTGTCTGCTTTTTTTCCTGCATCAGGCAAATATTTCATCCTACTTGAGAACTTCAGAGTTAACAAATCTTGTACGTGTGTCCTGGGTAATGTGCAGTGGGAATAGTAAAGGAGATACTCTCAGCCCCTCTCCAAGATGTTTTAATTCCTTTCCACAGCAAGGAAAATTTGGCAGCGGTGGTCATTGACACAGTAGAGCCAAGGTTAGGAGATAAGAATGCTCAAAAGGGAAAACAAAAGGGTATTTATCAAAATAACAGGAATATGCTAAAGGATAACAGTGAGGGATTAAAAAATATCTCAGACTTTTGGGAGCAATAATAAACTTTCCATGCTTTCAGCAATACAAGAATGGAAGGTGAAAGGAAACTTGGAGCGGGTCTTCACAACTGCCTCGCCTGGACCGTCCTTCCTTTGGCAGTTGGGTCTGGCCATCGCTGCTTGACTAGACACGCTACTTGGATGGACTGTTGTCCCAAAGCTGTTCCTGAGTTAGCCGAAACCAGATGTTTCGCAGTGCCGTGCACTGAACAAGGCTACCTTCCCTCGCCAACCTTTCTTCTCTCCTTCTGGTTGCAGATACAGCCCACACAAAGATGCCGATCCTTTGAAGCCCAGGGAACCTGCAATAATTGAGCGCTTTATTGCCTACAAGAATCAGGATCACGGGGCCTGGCTGCGGGGTGGAGATGTGTGGCTGGACAACTGCCAGTGAGTTTTGCCTTATTTCAACTCTCGGAGTTCAGCCTGGTGTTTATGGCGAGCATAGCTGTGGTTCAGACTATTTATATTGCTTTGCACCTTCCGTATGGCCAAGATTGAAATAAAGATGAAACGTTAAGTAAACACAGCATTATTTTACACAAACAAGACCTGCTTTGTCTGAACTGAAGATCCCTCAGATTGTTTCTCTGTGTGATGCTAACCAGCATTCAAAAATGGTCACATGCACGCACAGAGACATAGACGGAGGCAAATAATTTAAAATAAAAACAAATTTTTAGCATGAAAAACGAGGTGCTTTGAAAAAAAAGCAGCAAAATCTACCACCTTCCCTGGCTAAGCCTGGTCACAGATCAGTTTTATTTGGTTCACTCTTATGCTGAATAAGCGAGTACTGATGAAGCAGACATAAAACTATGCATCATACCAGCAAGGGAGAGAGAGACTGGGCAAGTGCATCTTGTGCTCTTTGAAGGCCTTTTCCTGCACTGGTCAGAACAGATATTTGTTTTGCACTTGAAAACAGATGCTCTTCTACAGTTTCTTTTGCTGAGCCAGGCTCTTAATATCAACCTGAATGAAGAAAGAGGAGAAAAAGGAAAAAGCTACTTTACAAGGCATATTGTGATAACTCCGGTAGCAATAGCTGTCATGCCGTTATCTGGTGTCCGATTCCCGGCCAGAGCTGCCTTACATCTGAGTGACCCAAACCTCTTAAAGCACCCAGGGGTACAAGCTGGCTCTGGTAACTGCTCAGGTTGGCGAGAACAAGACCATAGCAGACGGGTCAGAAGTGGAATATTGAGTAATACAGTTTGTGCTTCTTGTGAACTTACGAACCAGAAGTACCTAGGGTGCTCCATGGCCAGCAAGCACTGTCTTTGCAGATGGCGTTCATGGCATTGACACATTTACATTGCTTATGGAGCAAATGCCGCGTACGGAGGTTGCTAAAACACCGAGTACTTTTAGCAATTTCCAGCAGCAAACCTGCGAGTGTACGTGAGTTCGAGGAAGCAGTCATCATATTGTAATTGTCTTTATAGCCACAGTAATTTCCTTCTCTGTTGCTGCAGAAAGACCTATGCGTTACATTAACAAACCAAATGTTAATGTGGCGTGAGGGATATAAACCACGGCGTGTGTCGCTGGGGCTGGAGGAAGGGCCGGGAGGCGATAGCGTGTAAAGGGCTGCCACCTGCAGACAGAAGCAGGACGGAGCTGGGCTGCCCTCTGCTGCGGAATCCCCGCTCCTGGCTTTGCTGGGATTGGTGACAGACGTGTAAAAGAGTGACACCAATGTGAAGATGCCACCAAAACTTAGTCATGCTACTGTATTATTTATAGCCTTCCTGTAAGCAGGAGTCGGGGACTGACAGTTGTGATTGGAATTGCAGCAAAATGGAAAAACATTTTAATTTTTTTTTTTTTTATAAGAAAGATCGATCTCTATCTTCCTGTTGGTGAAAGAGTAGCCAAGCTTCTCTGTTTTCATAACAGTTCCTCTTGTAAAGTTATGTCATGGAAGCAGTATGTGATGCATGAACGCAGGGAGCACAGAGGTGTTCGCAAGGCAAAGTGCTGTTAAATAATAAAAGCTAGTTAGAGTGAGAGATAAGCCTGATCTTTTTACCTAACAGTAAAAAGAGCGTGGTCATTAGACATGGGCAAAAAGCTTGGTCAGACAAGTAAACTACGCCCAGTAATCACCGGTTTAACCTCAGCTCGGAGCAATCAGGTGCATGTCTGCTGCTTCACATGACCTGCGTGTACTGCATGATGTGCCAAAAAAAGATCTTCCAAAACCAGACAGGGAACAAACCTGGAAAAGCCTGAGCCTCCCCATGGGCATGGGTTCAGTAATTAAGCCCTGCTGCCCTCCACCTCATTGGCTTGGTCATTTCAGTTTGACGTGATAAAATATAGCAAAGCCAAACCTCCTCTGAAGCATCCCTCTTCCCTTTGCAGGTTTGCTGACAATGGCATTGGCCTGACCTTGGCGAGGTAAGTGCGGCACCAGGCGAGGTGCAGTGTGGGGCACGGGAGGTGGGGATGGCCGTGAGCAGCCCCTTCACCTCCGGCCCTTCCTTCCCAGTGGTGGGACTTTCCCTCACGATGACGGCTCAAAGCAAGAAATCAAGAACAGCCTGTTTGTCGGCGAGAGTGGGAACCTGGGCACCGAGACGATGGACAACGAGATCTGGGGCCCTGGTGGTCTGGATCACAGAGGAAGGACCCTGCCCATCGGCCCGTAAGTTCCGCTCAGCACATCAAAGCGCTCTCTGTTCCCACTCTCAGTGCAAACTCTAGAGTGGTTTTTTCAGCGCTGTTCGGTTTAATAACCATTACACAGAAAGGATTTGGTTTCACGTCTCCCGATCCCAAGGTCCTCACTGTGCAGCTGCTGCTGGCAGGTACAGACTTGCAGGCTGCCAAGACGGCATCAAACTCCTCTTTCCTTCCCCCTCCCCTCTGCAAACAAAGTTTGGAAGACAGCACGAGGGCTGAGGTTGTGACAGTCTCCATCCAGGTCAGCTTACAGAAGCCCTTCCCTGGGCTTGGAGTGGACATAGATGTGGTCATAGATGTCCTCAGAGCTGCTGTTACTGCTGCTGCTGCGCTGCAGGAATGTGGTGCCTTTGTTAAATAGTTTTGAAATGGCCAACGAACTTTGTGTGTGGCCTCTTCCTAGACTTTAGTCCTACAGGTTGGTTTGCAAGTGCAATAATGCTTTGTTGTGATTCCTAAAAGCATAGTTATTCCAACAGTAGCTCTACAGTGAATAAACAGCTCAGCTGATTTTTTTTCCTGCCATATTACACACCTCAACTTTGCCTGTCAGTAGCAATACAGGTGGCTAATTATTAACTATAGTAATAATGACAACCCAATCTGCCACAACTAATATCCTTTATGTATATATATGTGGGCATATTTAATCTTGGGTGTTGTGTACAGAAGCTCAGAGGGACAGAACAAATGCACAGGAGCAAGCAAGCCTTGTCTAAGGGAAACCATTCATATGAGGAAGGGATCAAATTTATTTATCATAACTGAAATTTGAAACATCTTATCTTAGCCTCTTAAGAAGTTTAAGCATCTCGTTCACTTAGTGTGAAAAATGGTGTTGTCTTTACCTTGCAAATGATATCAGAAAAGGTTGTTGATAAAGGGTCATTGGTCTGCCCCTTCACCTCTTTTCAACCCTATAAATTGTAAGACCTTTCCTTGTTTTCAAATCCATTTTTTACCGCGGTTGAGTTGTACTGTTTCTCTCCAAGTTCCTTTGAAAGATGTGGTGGGACTTCTTTTAGCCTTGCCATTACCCGACCCAAGGAGTCTGCACGGCTCTGACGAGATTCAGGTTTCAGTGCTGCGAAACTCATTTCTGATGGCAAATGTGGATTTATTCATTTTTAGGTCAATGCTTTGGCATTGCTGTAAGTTCCTTCCCTTGCGGAGCACAGGCCAAATAAAGATGATCTGTTCAGACACGAGAGAACGTGAGCTGAACTTGCAAGGATAAGAGGACTTCACAGACCTAGGAAGGAGGGAAACCCCTTCTCTTCCAAAACATGAGCTTAGGAGTCATCTTAAGGGCTGTGAAAATTGAAAGCAGCTGAGAAACAAGTGCTGTGGGACTGTACATGTCTAGAATACATTCTCATCCTTATGCTAATGTGTCATAACCAAGTCTCTGTCTCCTCCAAATGTGTTTTAGGGATTTTCCCATTCGAGGGATTCAGTTCTACGATGGACCAATCAACGTCCAGAACTGCACCTTCCGCAAATTTGCTGCCCTGGATGGCCGGCACACGAGTGCCCTGGCCTTCCGGCTCAATAACGCCTGGCAGAGCTGCCCCAACAACAACGTCACCGACATTCATTTTGAAGATGTCCCTGTGAGTTATCCTTCTCAGAAAGGCCTTTTCCAGTTGGCTTGGAAATGGGGTCGTGGGCAAAAAGAGTATAGCAGGCTTTAGGAGAAAACACATCTTTGGGAGGTTGCCCGTCGTCTTCGCCAGAAGTTTAACAAAGAGGGCAGCGGCTGAGAAATCGAAAATTGGATGGTAGAAATAACAAGAAAATCCTATTTTCTGACAGATTTGCAGCAAACCAGAAGCAGGCATCAGTTTCAAAAAAATGGTGACATTCCAGTGGAAATCATTTCCATTTCTGTGTGTCTCAGAAACTGCTGAAATAGGGAGAAGACTCTGCCCCCTTATTTTCAAGAGCAGTATAATATTAAAGAAACAACAGAGGGAAGTCTGTTGTGGAAGGTCTAACTTACCTAGAAGCAGAAAATACTGATTTTGGGAAACAGCCAGTGCAACTGAGCCAATGCAGGGTAATTCTGCAGCCCCGCACACCAGGGTCATTCCATGGACTCCAGTTCTGCAGGCATAAATGAGAGCAGAGCCCGGCCAAAAAGGGTCTGCCAAACTCTGAATTATGGTATGAACTTCTGGGTGCTGGTGTGAACCTGTCCTGGGGTCTGTGCTTTTGAGTTATTTTTGTATTTGCTCGCACACATATGTGCTAACTGGTTTGCTGAGGTTCACCTCTAGCAGCTGTTAAAGCCAACTGCCAAACATTACAAACAAATAAATAAATAAAGTGGTTGGGACTGAAATGATCTGGGTTGCTTAACTTTCAAAAAATTAGCAAACTTGCTCGAATGTCAGGAAAAGTGCTGACTAGCAATCCTTGTGCCAAATGGGATGGAAACGGCAAAATTCCCCGAAAAGTGTTGGTCGCTTACTCTCTCACGTTGCACCAGGCAGGCTGGTGACATGACATTTATTTATGCTGGATAAAAATATCAGTCCAAAGTTGCCTGAGCAGCCGTTTCCCAGGAGGTCGCTGATTGTTCCCAGCACCAGTGTGACTTTATGTGGCTTTGGAACCTTAAAAATATATAAGCAGACAATGAGTGAAGTGACTTTAGTGAAATCACCCCGTCTCCTGAACCTTCCTCCAGAATTTTAAAACAAACCTTCTCACAGCTGAGGCTGAAATTCTGGTTCTTTTAGCCTTTCTCCCACAGTCAGCAGGGAAATCTGTGTCTGCTTGGTCTGACAAATCAAACACACCTTTTAAGTGTGTGAGCCAGCTCTACGCTCACTTTAGGCTTAACAAAGAGGCAGTGAGTGAGCGGAGACAATCCTAATACGCCTGTACCAAATGGCGCTGACGTTCCTGCCAACTAACAAGACCAGCTCGGCTGAAAATTATTTTGGTGCTTCCATCTTTGGATGGTCAGTTGCAGCAGCTCATAGTGTTATTTACCACGTTAACTGCTGTCTCAGAGGACTTGCAACCCCAGAATTCATCTGGAGTCATGGGGCCTCAGAGCTGTTGAACATCAAGCCTGCGATATCTCAAGCTAAGCAGCCAAAGTCTGTGGCCATTTAAAGAAAGGTGATGTTAATGCACACTCGTATTTCTTCATGCAGAAGCTGACCCACAAACCCAACACTATTTCTTGTCCAAGCCACTTTCCAATGCCAAATAAAGTCAGTACAGAGCCACTCTGCACTGTGATTAATTCGTTCTTGGAGATGTAAATGTGTTTCACTGTTTTGTTTAGATTACCTCAAGGGTCTTCTTTGGAGAACCTGGACCCTGGTTCAATGATCTGGATATGGATGGTGATAAAACATCAGTTTTTCATGATGTGGATGGTTCTGTGTCAGAATATCCAGGCTCGTACCTGATAAAAGAAGATAACTGGTTAATCAAGCACCCTGACTGCATTGACGTGCCTGACTGGAGAGGTTCCATCTGCAGCGGACACTTTGCACAGGTAAAGCTGCTTACCTTGCAGTATCATTATCACTTTATTTTATTTTAAATTTCTTGGCACTGTAAAGCTTGACCTTCAGAAATGGACTTTCTTCAGGGTGCTCAGGGTTTATTTATCTGCATGTCTGCCCAGGTGGTTTTGAACACGAGGATACCGTGGTACATTTTCAGATACTTTGGCCTTGGCTGTTAGCAGCTCTAACAACTTCTGCCTGAAGTCCCCTAAGAGCTCCATGGGCATTAACAGATTAATATTCATAAATCTATGGGCTGTCAGCTGGTTATTTTTCCTTGATTTATGGAGGGAAGTCTTGCCCACAGCATTATGGGAAATGTGCTGAGGAGTCAAAATTAGAGTTCAGCTCTCATGATCTTTCATCCTGTTGTGTAACCACCAAACCAGTCTTCCTACCACACAAGCTCTGAGTGCTGCTGCCTTCCGAGAGCCCTTGCTTTCCTCTGATGAGTAGCGCCTGTTTTTGTCTTAGGTATTGCAACTGTTGGGTTTTTTTCCCATGTAGTGCCACTAAAGCCAATTTGTAACCACTGAGCTGGTTTTCCTGCTTCTGAAATCCGGACAGAAGGGTCCTTGTTCAGCAGGAGTCAGATGTCTGAGGTAGATACTGTCCCACTGCTGAGGATTGCCACTAACACTGTGAAATACTTCAGCCCTAATGCAAGCCTCTTTGAAGCCTTCTCTGGCACGGACTCTTGAACTCAGTGGATGAGGAAATGACCCTTCTTTTTTTTTTCTGAAAACAGTTTACTTTGTTGGAAAGGAAGCCTAAGAAATTGAACATAAGTGTATGGCGTGCAGGTTGCTGCTGAAGTCGCAGGCCTCGCACCAGTTCATGTCTATTGAGTAACCGTGCCTTTAATGTTTTAGCGTCATTCATTAAACCCTTGGTGACCTTGTTTTCCATCTAGATATACATCCAAGCCTACAAGCCAGCCAACCTGAAAATGAAAATAATAAAAAATGACTACCACAATCACCCGCTCTACTTGGAAGGGGCTTTGAGCAAAAGCACTCATTACCAGCAATATCAGCCAGTCATAACTCTGAAGAAAGGCTACACGATCCACTGGGACAAGACAGCCCCTGAAGAGCTGGCCATATGGCTCATCAACTTCAACAAGTGAGTGATCTGGCCAAATTCCAACATTGCAGCCCAATAATGTAACTGCACATTTTTAATGTGTGAGGTCATCGTCTTAGGAGCTGTTCCAGAATGAACGTGCTTGTTCCAGGAAGTCCATTGAGTTCACCATCTTCCCATTTGACCTCCCAGATTCCTGTTTCCTCCCCCAGGAAGCCCCTCAAGATAACATAGTTCATTTTTAGAAGCCTAGAGCTAATTCATTCCTGGTGCACGGAAGTCACAGGTGTAGAAGTCAGGAGCAGATCTGACCCACATTGCTTAACTAACCCATGGTTGTTATGCCTAATTTACATTGCATTGATTTATCCTGCACCATTAAAATTTTAACTGGCCAGGAAAAAATCAACTTAGGTTTCAGAGTGAATTATTTAGTTTGGCTTCTAGCACACCCAGGAAAATAATAGTCATGTGTCGACTTGCTATCATGTGGGTCTTTGCTATTTTTAGGAACGACTGGATCCAAGTAGGGTTTTGCTATCCTAAAGGGACGACATTTTCCATTCTCTCAGACATCCACAATCGTCTCTTGAAGAAAACGTACAAAACTGGAACCTTCTATAGAACCTCTCAAATGGAGAAACTGGAGCACAGATATCCTAGCAAAGGGTACTACTACTGGGATGAGGACACTGGGTAAGGAAGCAGGTCTTGCCGATTTGGATTTTGCTTTGAGAAAGCTTCTGGAATCATGAGCTGTTTGGCTAATGCCATTAGCAGGGATGACAACAAAACTAGAAAGCCTTTCTGGGAATGTGACCAGCATTTAATTTTCTTGGGACTCCCACGGCTGGCAGTCATTCATAGCCTCTGCTGCTCTGCCAGTTACTCTGGGAAATGCTTTGCCAAGTGAATACAAATTAGAAAAAAAGACAAAAGTAAAGTGCAGACCATGAAACTGAACTGGAGACACACCCAACCCTTTTTGTTTTGGAAAGCAACCATTTGGAGACACCACGGCAGGGATGCACAGGAACTAAGAGTGTAAAGCTTCATGTCTTCCTTTAAAGAATTAAAATAACGGGAAAGAAAAACAGACCTCAAATACAATCCATGTATTTCTACATAAATGTGTCATTATAAAATAAACCTCAACGGGAGTTCAGGTGTCATCTAATTTCTCTGTCTTAAGTTCCCTGACCTCCCCAAACCGTTTCTGAGACATGTGTCCCCTTTTATTTGCATGTGGTATATTGAGCACTATAAAATGCAGACTGAGAGTTTGCAACACACATTATTGCATTAGGAAGGAGCCCACCAAAACTATGAGTTAGAAATTTTTTGCAGAGAAGTCTCAAGGTTGCTCTTCACTCTTCTCCCCTACCTGCAGGCTGCTGTTTCTGAAACTCAAAGCTCAAAATGAGAAGGAGAAATTTGCTTTCTGCTCTGTCAAAGGCTGTGAACGAATAAGGATCAAAGCTGTGATCCCAAAGACGGCTGGTGTCAGTGACTGTGAAGCCATGGCCTATCCCAAGTACATCGAGACTCCAATAGTAGAGGTGCCAATGCCCAAGAAGCTCTCTAGTGCACAACTGGTAAAGTAGTTGATTTTTTATCACAGAATTATTGCCAGTGTAAATCTGTAGTTCTGGCACATACTGTGCCCACAGACATAGAAAGACTTTGGACCAGGTTGGGTGTATCCTGCGCTGAAATGGTGCAAGCAAGTGTGAAGCTGATTCTTGCACATGTAGAAAGCACAGGTCCTTGAAGGACAGAATCACCCAAGACTTCATTTGAAGTTGGATACTTGGTCTTTCAGGGCTCTGTTGTGAAGCTCGGTGCTTAAAAGCCCAGGGTGAAAAATGATGAGCTGGAAGGCGGGTTGGTTCAGGGAACACGGTTCTGGAGAGACAGAAGGTTTCTTGCCTGGCCTCCACCTCCTCCAGGCTGTAGGAACATCAGTGTCAGACAAGGGACTGCATCGCTGAGTGTCTCATTCGCCTGAAGGATTTTGTACAACACTGTCTCCTGTATAAAATTCAGTCTGGTTCTGGGGATGGGAGGGGAATATTTGTCTGATTTTTGTTTTTTTTCACTCATCACCCTTGAAGCGGGAATGCACAGCAAAGCCTCAGAGAATTCTGTGTCAGCTCTGCAAAGTGAGAGTCACTTCCACTCTGCCATTTGGTGAAACAATTTAAATGCTGACGGGATGAGCAGAGAGGTTACTGTTGCGCCCAGTCTCATTAGTCGTGTAATTTGGCAAGTCATAGCTTATTATGTAGCTTTCTTGTTGATTGAATTTCAAGATTTAAAATGCTTTCTGGAAATGCAGCATTCAGGTAATGGACATCCTAATTAGAAAAACTGTTTTCTCTCCTTTTTATTTGTTTGTTTTGTTTTGTGGTTTTTTGTTTCTTTGTAGACAACTAAGGACCACCTACTAGAAGTGAAAATAGAAACTTACAAGAAACAGTACTTCCACCTAAAGGATGACTTTGCATACATTGAGGTGAGCAGGTCCTTTCAGTGAACTTTATGGGATACAATTCTAAGATGTTTGCTTCATTTTTACGGAAAACTTGCTTACAGCATTACCATGGATTCTGGTCACTTTTACTTTGTATTTTGCCAAAAAAACCCCCCACAAAACCCCACAAAAAAGGCTGTAACTTTTCCGTATTAGCAAAAATTCAGGACAGCTTGACCTCAGAGATCTGGATTTCTGCTCTTTGATAGAAAGAGTAGTCCTGTGTCTCTGCGCTGTCAGTGCTTCTTACAGGTGGTTGTTTGCAGTTGTGTTACCGCGATAGATCAAGAGTGTTTTTCCCTCTGCGCAGGTTGATGGTGCCCGGTTTTTCCTGACTGAGGAGGGTATCCAACTGGTTGTGATTGACGGACATCATGGAGAAGTTGTTGATCGAGCAACATTCAAAAACTCAATTCTACAAGGGATCCCAGCACAGATAGAAAATTTTGTCAACAACATCAAAGATCAGTGAGTAAATAATCTGGTGTCACTAAGGTGCAATGTACGGGGATGCTGTACAACGCTCACCTTTCTCCTGGTGTTTGTCACCCGACACGGGCCAGGCTGACCTGGCCAACAATGTGCCTTTGTACCTGCCGACTCCCATAGAGTCCGAACGTGAGCAGGACGTGCGGGCAGCAGAAGGGATGGAGACCCTGTGATTTAGGAACTGATCGAGCCCCAGATAAACTGCAGAGCTACATTTGATTAATAAACTGCAGATGTACATTTACTCTGTGAGTTACAGACAAACTGCAGACTTAAATTCACAAGTCAACTCTCAGCACTTCTCGGTACAGATGTGCAGAGTTTATGTTTTCCTCTTGCCTGTGTACTCTCTCAAATCGCAGAAAATGCCACTAATGAAATACATTCCTCTTTGCATGTGTTCCCTGCCCAGACCTAAGGGCTCATTGCTTTTATATTTTAAGTATGGGCAGCCAGAAAAGCCGAGTTTTGCAAGTGGGTGGTAAGTAGCCAACTGGAGGACAGCAGGTTCATCTGCTGGAGTAGGATTGGGAACAGCAGAAGAAACCCTGTAGGCAAAGGGGTTGTTCTCATGTTAGTTTGTGGAGCGCTTTTGGGAAATGAGTGTATTTCATCATTATTAAATCTGGTTTGGTTTGAAATCTGGTATGTAACATTTCATACAAATATAACAAATATGCTTTGTTGATAAACCATTTGCAATAACTGCGGGCAGATTGACAGGATATTGTTCTGGCATTTATTCTAGCGACTTGGGGGAAGTTTCCGCAGCGTGCCATGCAGGTTCATGCAGATGTGTTTCTACTGTCTTACATAATTCTGAAGGTTGCAAAAAATATGTCGAGTAGTTACTGCAGAGAAGCATGGTACTTGCTCACTTTTCTTTCATAAACAAAAAAAAAAAGACATCTTTTCAGACATGCCACCATCCTCCTTTGCAAAAAATACACTCTCAATCCTGGCTAAATCCAGCTCCTGGATTCTTTTTTACTTTAGACAATTGAATTGTAATTGGACTTTTAGGTGTATTTAAGTCTTTCTGAGCCTAATTGTCTTCTCTGGATTAGTGTTGGAACCAGATTAGGATTAGGATTAAGACTAGAAGTTGACCCAACATGGTCAGCACCTTCCAGGTCTCACTCAGCCATGTCTTTGCATGGACTGAATGTGCAAATTATTATCCTTCTTTCACCAAAATTTTTCCCAGCCCATCCCCTGCAATCCTTTCCAATCTGATAGGGCAAGGGCTTCAGCTACAGCCATGAGACATCATCCATCCATTTGGTGGATGAAGGTGTTGTTGGCCGGATGTGGACACGGTGCAGACGGTGGGACTGTACAGCTTCTTGTCCCCTCTCCCTGCCGTGACACGGAGCACGGGCTGTACAGAGACATGGTGCCACGGGACGGGAAGGGGCCCCACCAACCCCACCAGCTTCTCGTGAAGAGGCCAGGAGAACAACTTCTAGGTTTATGGATTTGGGGGTGCAAGAAGAGGTATTTTGAGCAAGAACAAGCCTCTTTGTTCATCTAAGTAACTCTCTGCTGGTCAAAGTCCTTTTTTTTTTTTTTAATTAAATCCACTTTTCTGCTGAGTTTCCCAGGGATAAGAAAACAAAATACCTGGTGAATTTATTTTAAACTTCCATAGTGGGTAAGGCTTAATAGAAAGTAGTGATTTTAGCGAACCGAAGGAAGAAAAAGAGGTGATTCAGCATTCGCAAAGTCCTCAAAACCAGCCTGCCAGCTCAATCCACTCTTGTAAGCACTGGAGTATTTTAACACCTCAGGTTTATTCTAGGAAAAGTCCTGATGACTCTTAACTCTTTTGCTTCTCTTATTCCTCTGCCACCACCCGTGGCTCTTTTCCCCGGAACAGTTCCAGTTCCAGCTGAGGTGTTAAGATGTAAGTGCTGTGCGCAGTAGCTCAGGGCTGGAGCTCTGCAGGAGCTGTTGCCTAATTAACTTTAGCGACTTATGTCCGCCGTGCGGCAGGAAAGCAGACCCAGCAAGGCTCTCATTCGGTGAGATCGCAAATGCCATTCAAGTTGGGGAAGTTTCATTCATGGAAACCCTGCAAGGTGGAACGAAATAATTTCATCTAAGCGTTGGCTCAATTAGTCTCTGATGCAGCTTTAATTAGGAGCTGAACAAGGGTGATATCCCAGCTTCACTGAGCTTAATAGCAAGACTTTCACTGAACTCACTGGAGCAGAGCTCTTCTGCCATACGCTTTGAGAGAACCATTGGAGGTGACTGTGCCTCTGGTAGGAAGCAAGGAGGTTCACGTGCTTCTCTGTGGGCTATTCTCACTATAAGATTATCCCTTGGTGTCTAATTTGGGGTTTTATTCTACGCTCTTAGAATTAAGCCCAGGCAGTTACTGGCTTTTATTGAAGCATTTACAGATTTGCATTAACTTAACACACCAACCTCATGTCTTTTGTTTATCACTTCGCATTTGTAGAAGACCCTGAGAATTTTGAGGTAAAATAGAGTGCATGCAAGTAAGGTAGTAGTAACAACAACAACAATAATAATAATGATACGCTTTTTAGACAAAAGCACAATGAAAATGAAGGAAAAGCTTCAGGTCAGCAAAAATCTCAAAGAATTTAATTTCTTCAGGCTTTATCCTCCTAATGATGTAACAACAATAAATTATTTTAGACTTGCTCAGAGCATACCAGGGAGAGCATGTTCCTTTCTGAGCAAAGCAGGATGGAACTGCTGGTTGGAAACATTTACATCATTCTAGAAAACAGTATTTAAAAAAAAAAAAAGAGGTGACTTCTGGTGGCTCCTAATGGGTTTTGCATGACTGGAAAAGTGAGGATGTGACTAAGCTGTTGGAAAGCATTGACAAAAGCCAGTAAAGCAGAAACCACAGTAGTCCATGGGTGTCTTTGAGTCCTGCAGGCAGGAGTTACCAGTGCTCGAGACAGAGAAGTGAGGAATGTGTTTTGACTCTTCATCTGTTTATAAATGGCTTTGTTTTCTTCAGCTCCATAGTGCTGGTGACATCTAAAGGAAGATTCATTTCAAGAGGACCATGGACTAAAGCACTGGAGAAACTTGGAGCAGAAGAGGGTTTTAGGTTAAAAGGTAACCCTTTTTTTAAAATGCAATTCTAAACGCCTTTGATCTATTCCCCTCCCATGGCTTTTCCCCTTCTTCTAAGCTGTGCCTTGCTTGTTTCTAGCAGCATGTGCTTAAACATCCTGGGACCAGTCATTTATTTGTTCAGTGAGGTTGTATCCACTGCAGCTTTGGATAACAGTGCTCAGTTTGATACTGTAGATGGAAGAAGTGCTCTGGCAGGGGGGTTGATTTTCCAGATTCATTTTAAATAAAAAGGCATTTTAACAATAGGAATATTGGACTTTTTTTCCCCCCACTAAATGCCCCCAAACAGGATTTTTTACTTGTCTGAGCCTATTTTTAGCTAGTTTTCTCTTAAAACAAAAATCCGACTTGATGGCACAAAGCATATCAACTTCAAAGCATCACACACTGCACGAGAATATTGCTCTATTGTGCACCTTGCTCTGATCAGCTCTTTTGGCACACTTTCCTCTTTCGTGTGGATGTGTTATACTCGCTAACGTAGGTCTTGCCTGTTGTCCTGTCCCTCATTATCCCCCCACCTTCCCCAAGCAGGAAAGGGTTTTGAGTATAACTACTGTGCAAATAATAATAGCTTCAACAGATAGCTCAAGCTGCCTGCTAGGAAGGGTTTTTCCATCTCTCTTTCTCCTCTGCTATGTATCACACGTTGTTAATTAATGGAAGCATACAACATGTGAATAAGATTTTAATTAAGCTTCACTAGGAAGCTATTTCTTTAATATTTGGAGAATGCATAATTGGCAAAGTGTGTGTGCACATGTGTGCTCTTGTCCACCTGCATCCACCCAGCCATCAGGTGTTTTTCTGGTGCAGCCCTGACACACTCATGTATTTGCTCTGATTTGCAGAAAAAATGGCTTTTGTCGGCTTCAAAGGCAGCTTCCGCCCTGTCTGGGTGAAGCTGGTCACTGATGAGGACTCAGCTAAAATCTATCAAGCACTGCCAATTCCTGTGGTGAAGAAAATGAAATTATGAGGACACACTGCTCTGCCTTCTGGCTGCCAGCACTGCCCCCGTGGGACGGACTACTGACTGCTCACCGCAGGCGCCCTGCCAGCCTGCTCCAGAGGTGTAGCATTTTGTTGTTGTCGTTGTTGTTCAAAAAGAACTCTTACTGTAACTAGCTAGAGTGGCCACACGTGACAGAAGAGCCTTCCTCTGTGATCAGCATCACGTTCTGCAATCACCAGCTCCTCGCCGGTTGACTTGCTCACTGATGCCATGTTGACTCTCGTGTTACTAAGCAAGGGTTGACCTGTTTTACAAGGTGCTGGTTGTATCAGCACGCCTCTGACAGACTAACTTACCTGCTGCCTCCCAAAGGGGGAGTTCTGGGTCTGAAGGCCATCGAGGATTATTGTTTTTACCAGCCCCTAGGTTGTCCAAACGCTCTTTTTTTTTTTTTTTTTCCATGCTGTAACCGCACGTGGAATGCCAATTTGAAGGCTGGTTGAAAATCTAAGAGAGAAAGAGTATATTTGAATGAGTCCGTAGATGCTGGGAAACATAACTGGACAGTAAGAATTTATTCTAAAGCTTTTATGATGTTTGATCACGTTCTTCGGGATCTGCGTTGTACATGCTAACCCGCGGCACATAGTTGGGGAAGAGATGCAAGAAGGAGAAGGTAAAAGATGCCAGTGGAGACTGATAAACTACATCTTTCTGCTTGCTCAGAAAACTGCGTTGCTCCTATGGATCAAGGTTTTTCAACAGTGGTTGCTCAAATAGGAAGTTTTCCTCTTAGCAAGCAGCTGTAGGCTAGAAGGAAAGCAATGTCAATTAGCATATATATATTTTTCTCAGCCTTTCCTGTACAGCCCCTTCATAGAATAATGTTCAGGATTAGTCTGGAGGGTTTATGGTAGACAGTCAAAGAAAGCATCCTGTTCAAGGCTTCCAGTTTTTAACTGGGAATACTGGGCCTCACCTTATTCAGCCTCAAACAGGATGAGCAGCCCTTGCCTTTCCAGGGAGGTCAGAGGGAATGGGATCAGACTGCTCTGCTGTGTGTTACTTTCCGATCCTGCCTTAAGGGCATGAATGTCTTGGTCCTCCTGGAAGAGTTACATGAGATCTGGATGGAAGGCGACAGAGGTGTTGCCAAATAGCTGAAGAATTAAGAGCGGGGATCCCTGTACACTAGTTGGATGTCTTTTACCTCCTTTCCCCCTTCTCCAAAGCGATATCTGAGTAATGAAGGCAGATTAGTGTGAATTGTGACTCCTGCGGAGACATCTCTCGAAGCTGGCAAATTAAATGTTATCTTGTAAAACGTTGTAAGCACTTCCAGTGTAAGTGTTCAGTGATGCTTGTGTCTCTTGCTCAGGAATGCCACGAAGGCATCTCCAGAGGCTGTGGCTATTCTAAGAAATCTAAGAGGGGATAAAAAACAGGATGAACACCTTTTCAAAGCACGTAGGGTGTCAGTTTTGCCAATAATAACTGGGTTTGTTTCCCCATTTTGTCTCTGCCTGCCCCTATTGCCGCAGAAATTACTCGAGTTGCTGACAGTTACTTCATTTTGCTCTCTTTTAATTCGAGCTCATGTAATTAAGTTGGGTTTTTTTCCACAGTACCCAAAATGCTATCTTGCAGCTAGATTGAAAGAGCAACCATTTTGTGTGTCATTCCAAAGGCTGGGCAGATGTTGCACTTCGTAAGCCTGGTTTAGATGAATCGCTCTGAAAGTCAAAGCAACCACAAGCAAAATTCATGTAGTACTGTAGGTTACATTCCCCTCGAGCCTCTCCTGGGTTTTGAAACTGGAAATGTTCTTTTCAGTCTTGCTATATAGTTGTTCTGAACTTGCTGAATGTCATGTGGATTGTATTTAAAAGAAAGAAAAAAAAAAAACAAAAACAAAGAAGAGCCAATCTTTCCCTCCCTTGCTTCTCACCAAGAGTCTCTTAATGAATGATCTTTAGGCATTTGTGCCGTTTCCATAATGAATGAGCAATGCTTGTAAAAGGCAGGTAAGGTGTGGGGGGCGCTCCCCAGTGTCTTCTGATGGTTTGGGGTTTTCACAAACTATTCCTTGAAAAAGTCGGTCTTGCTTGTGGTTCAACCGTGATTAACCAAAGGTGGTTTATCTAATAGCCAAAACAGAGCCAGATCCCTGAAGTTGAGCAAATAGGCTGAAAAAAGAGTCCCTTGAGTACTTTAGTCTGGGTTATCTAAACCTCTTCGCTGTCCCGAGGCAATTCTGTTGATGTCATTGCACCGGCGTTAGTGGAACACACTTGCTTCCAAGAGACAGACCAAAGCAGGAGTATTTCTTTCATGAGCACTTGACAAACAGTGGGCAGGAGAGCCGGGCTCAGAAGGTCCCTGGGTTGGGATTCGGCTTTGTACAACCCCCGGAGCAGGGGTCGCCCTCTGTGGCCACCAGCCATTTCCCTTCTCCTGCCCTCTGCAAGCTTGGGAATGCCCGGGAGGATCATGCCGGGTGGGTCTATCCCCAGGACCAGTTTGTTCAGCTTCTAGGGGCACGCTGCCTTTGTGCTAAAGCATAGCTTCTGATTTTACGATTTTGGGAATTCTCAGGGTGAAATTATAAGTCTTGGCTCTAGGAAAATCTTTTTCTGGGGTTTTTTTGTGGGTTTTGTTTTTTTTCTTTTTTCCCCCTAAAAAAATCTTGTCTTGTTAAGAGAAGGAAACTTTTAAGTAGCTTATTCTATCATGCAAAGCTTGTCACATGGGGCCTGTTTTGGAGCTGGGGTGGGTGTCCCGCTGTGAGCAGGGAGTGCGGGATGCCTGCAGCCTGTCAGCCAGCCTGAGGGTACCGGAGCATCGCCGTGGCCAGGGGCAGCCTCTCCTGGCAAACGGGAAGGGATCCCGTTGACTTTTAGGGGAGGGAGCCAGCGCGTTGCTCCGAGGACAGAAGGAAGCCGGGGACCATCGCCGGTCAGCAATAGTTTTGTGCCATAGGATTACTTTTTAATCTTTGACTGTCCTAGAAGTTTGCACGTGCACATTTTGACTCGTGAATTACCCGACTGCTTGTCCTTCGTACATCCTTTCAACAGTCCCCGCGCAAGCTGCAGTCAGCCTCTTCGTAGGGCTTATTACTGCAAATCTTTCCGGGTTTGCCTACACAGTTGCCATTGGTAGAGTGGGGCTTTTTGGTTGCATTCTGTTTGTCTGTCTGTTTGTTTGTGTTTGGATGTTTGGGTTTTTTGCCTCTGTTCAAATGCTTGTTTTACCTGTCGCCGAAATAGCTGGTCCTTTTTCGGAGTTAGAAGTTTGTACATTTTCTTATAGACTTTCCAATGAAAAAAAGATATATTTTCTATTAATTTATTACAATGGCACTAAGACAACTAAATTGCAGGCATATGAAGCATTTTTACTGGAGTTTAGCATTGTCCAGGTTGTTAAGGAGGTCAGCAATATGTCTTTCCCGATAATCTGCTTTGCACTTGAAAGCTCTCTGTGTCGGCAGAGCGTGGTAATGCATTGACTGGTTTATGATGACAAGAGCTCTTGGGACGTTGGTTCCAGCAGATTGTGGCTTACAACTGAAATAACACGTAGTTGTTTGGAGTACACAATGTTTATCAAAATAAATATTCAATGCAAAATTCTTATTTTATTTCCATCCCTCGTCTGGTCAGTGTATCTCTGTAGCAACGAACCGCTGGAAGAGCTGCCGTGTCACCAGCTTGGTTTGTTCAGGCTGTTGCAACCAGAGTGTCTCAGCTTCTCCTCTCACAGGAGCTTGCTTTGCCCCGAAAATATGGCTTATGCCATCACCCGGGGTCTAGAGCGGAGACGCAGAGCCAGGGGGATGGTGAGGGATGGAGATGGGGGTGTGAAAGGGGATGTTACAGTGGGCAGACGTATTTGGGGCAGGTGGGCGACTATCGGTAGATTTTAACAAAAATCTTGTTTCCCTATTTGCAAAACTTTTTGTTCATTGAACAGGGTGAACATGGAGTAAAAATATATGTAGAAATAATATATAACACATGTATAAACAAGCATTTTTGTAGTGGGTGGCTATTAAGGCTTGCGAAAATCTCACTGTCAAGTCAAGTGTGACTTTGACTGTAAATTTTGTACCCTGGGACGGTGCCAACTGGGCAGACCCTGCTATAAAACTGTCTGGGGGCTCCAAAACTGGAATGGGCTTTTTCGTGGCAGTGATCAGCATTTCCTAACATCTAACATATTTTTTAATCGAGTGTCAAAATAGTAGCGAGTGGATTAGAGGAGATCACCCACCCAAAGCCTCCAGACCAGGAAACCAAAAATGCACCCTGCCGACTCGTGGCAGGTTGAAATTACTGATACGTCGGACTTTGGCAGATCAACTCTGTGGGGGAAAGAAAAAAAAAAAAGGAACAAAGCTGAAAGTCAAGGCAGAAACCTCACACCACAACACCAGCACCAGGGGGAAAAAAGTTTAAAAAAAAAATTTAAATTTTAAAAATTAATTTAATTTAATTTTAATTTAAAAATTTAAAATTTAATTTAAATTTAAAAATTTAGTGGTACTGTAAGATCAAAACTTTCTTTCCATGTTGCGGGAGCAGGGACAGAGCTGGGCTTTCCCCTCCAACTGCGACAGGAAAATGAGGAGACGCTCGGGGAGAGCCAGGAGGGCAGCCCGGAGCCCCTGGAGCCTGGGCAGCCCCGCAGCCACCCCAGGGGGGTGTCAGGCACATGCGCTCCCACCCAGAGCCTGTACGGACACACACAGGTCTTACACATCACACACACAGCTCTTTGTAGCTGCACACACACATGCACATACATATGTACACATCTTGCACACGCACACACGTGTGTGTCTGTGTATAAGGGGGTGGGTGGGGGTGTCTGTGTGTGGATATTTAAGTGAGTGTGTTTGTGTGTGTCTATGTATTTGTGTGTGTGTGTGTATAAGGTGTGTGGAGATGCACCTGTTGTGTGTGTAGGTGTCTATGTACACACAGCCGTTAGAAAAAACTTTAAACAAACTCTACCTGACCATATGCAACTCCTTAACTCAGTTCTAAAATTACCACGTAATTTTTAGTGGTATGTATATATTTAAATATACACCAGATACATTACCTCCAGGAATATGTAAAATACACTGCACATTAAACATATTATCTTCTGTGTGAAAATATGCTTAATTCGTTAAGCATGTTAAAAAAACATTAAAAATATACAAATATAAAATGTTTCTACATTTTTGACATAATATAATTAATATAATATAGACAATAAATACAATATGATACCATAGCATACAATGTAATACATAACATACCACACAATACAATAAATACCATACCGAACCATACCATACCATACCATACCATACCATACCATACCATACCATACCTACAAGAAATACATTACCAAACTGTACCATACCATACTATACAATACATACAATACTATACAATACAATAAATACCATACCACACCGTACAATACAATCAATACCATACCATACATAAATACAATACAGTACCATACCATACAATGCAATCAATACCATACCATACCATACATAGAACATAATAAATACTGCACTGTACCATACAGTACCATGTCATACAATACAGCCAATACTGTACCATACTGTACCATGACATACAATGCAATCAATACACACCATACCTTACATACAATACAATAAAACAAGCATTTACACTGTATAGAGGGTACAGTACTGTACCACACCATACCATACAATACAGTCAAATCCGTACCACACCACACCATACGTACAACACAATAAAACAAGCATTTGTGCTGTACAGAGGGTACGGTACTATACCACACCATACCATACAATACAGTCAAAACCATACCGTACCATACCGTACAATACCATCAATACCATACCATACAATATAATCAAACCCATACCATACCTACAATACAATAAATCCTGTGCCATACCATACCACACATACAGTGCAATAACTACCGTACCGCACCGTACATACACACCATAAAGACGCACCACCCCCCCGGCCCCCCCCCGGCCTCCCCCGCCGCAGAGCGCCGTGTCCCGTCCGCGCCCGCCCCCTGGTGGCCGCAGAGGGCGCAGCGCCCGCTCCCCCGCCCAGCCGCCACGGTGTCCCCGCGGGTCGCAGCGTCCCGGCGGGGCTGGGAAGACCTCGGCGGGAAGCGGGACCGGATGCTGGGCATCCGTGAGGCGGGGAAAGGTCACACAGCGACGGGCTGCCCTGTCCCCCGTCACCCAGGGCACCGCCAGCACCCAAGAGAAGACGACAAAGGACCCCTGGGGTGACACGGGTGTCAAGGGCAAAGTGACGGGGAGGCTGGACTGGGGAAACGGGGCACGGGGAGCCGTGCAGCGTTCCAGCGGGCAGCAGAGCTGCAGCCCTCCCTAGCACAGCTTTGGGTCGATGAAACACTTGGCCAAAGCGGGTCCCAACGGGCCAGCCCGCGCCGGGGCTGGCACACGGTGAGCGCTTCCCTGAGCCGCTGGTGCGGCGTCGGCCTCCGGCCGGGAAGTGCAGTGAGAGCGCTCAGGGAGGGGGCTTGGTGTGTTGGTTTTCTTTTTTTTTTTTTTTTTTTTTTTTTTTAAGATGCTGCTTTGGACAATGGAAAAAAAGAGGGCATGGGTTGAATCGGAAGCCAAGAAAAACCTGGAAATCTTGGCTCCTCCATAAACTCCGTCTCCCAGCATGGCGGTAAGCTCCCAGCTGAACGGCACACTCGTGTTTAGCCCCTGCTGAGCGGCAAGAAACCGAGCAGTCACCGCTTCGGCTCCCAGCCACAAGGTGTGGGGACGCTCCCTCCTTTGCTTCACGGAGCTTTGAGGCTCCCAAATCCACTGGACAACCAGGAACATGGTTCGGCTGCCTCCCCATGCAAAATGCCGTTTCCGCAGCCCTTACGGGTCTTTGGGCTGGCCAGTCCCTCACCTCCACCAGGCGCTGAAGCCTCTGAGATGTGTCCAGACTTTTTCAGCTCCAAAGGACAACTCCAGCAGCCGGCTCAGAGGCTGTTTTGTCACACCATCTTCTTTCTGACCAAAGGATGGGGGGGAGGGACGTGTATAAACCACCACTGCAGCTACACCCTTCCTTCCTCTTGCATGTCTTCTGCACAAAACACACCTTGGGAAGCTCCTCCCTGCAGTGATCCCTTGGCCACAGAGCTGAATCCAGCACGTACACTCACTGTGTAACCTTAAACACAAAACCCAAGGGAAGTCTCCAGCACTTTGCAAATGGAATAATCTGCGATTCCCGCGTTTTGAGCATGGAGTTTGAGCTGGAGTGTCATCTCGCAGTCGGGAGCAGCACCGGGACAAAGCAAAGGGCCTGCCATAAGGCAGCAGTGGCAGGAATCAATGGGAAACTTCTGGAGAACGTGTGTCCCTTCTCCTTTGGCAAAGGGTGTAA
The DNA here is from genome assembly GCA_013398295.1 of Chionis minor. NCBI lineage: Eukaryota > Metazoa > Chordata > Aves > Charadriiformes > Chionidae > Chionis > Chionis minor. The sequence goes on from VZSF01011326.1 coordinate 554,941, forward strand.
TGTGAGCTCATGATGAAATGCCTAACACAACCATAACCTCATCTCACCTTCTAGCACGTTAGTGTGGATAATGTTTCCTAAAGGCCCGATGCCTCACCTAAAACCCAAGGGTCTGTCAGTTGATAGCAGCACCTCGGGAAATTAATGCAGCTGATTGGCCTTCCGGCTTTCCTGTAGTCCTCCTCCAGCATCCAACTGGTACCACAATTTGGGTGCCTCTTGAGCACGGTCTTCCCTGTTACAAACCTGAAATTGATTTTTTTTTTATTTTTTTTTCCCCCCTCATCCCAGAGAGTGAGAGTGTCCTGGCTTATCATTACTGACGGCACTAATAACCTGGCTGAAATATAGGTCAGGCCCTTACTAGGGTTGTCTGAGAATTGAGCGATATGGCTCAAATGGTGATGCTACGTGGGAACAGGGCTTGGGGAGGAGTGGTGATAAGCTGGAAAGTGGCCTTTCCCTGGATAGATCACAGCACTCATTAGACCCCAACAAAATACCTGTCTCCCACATTAAGTGAAGAAAAACATTAGTTTTTAAAAATCTTCTGCTCAACTGCTGTCTTAAGTGCCAAAACACTTACATGTCTATGCTTCCATTAAGTTCCTTGGCAACTCCATCCTAATATAAATGCAATTATCTAAAGTTCACACAGTTACTAACATGTTTCACAGCACCAGAAAGACAACAGCTGACTATCAAGGGTTGAGAACTCTAGGGTCTGGCAGGATGAGTAGTAAAATAGTCATATAAAAGTCTTGTGTAATTTAAAGTACACACTATTTTCGGTACTCATGAGATTTCATTTTAGATGAGGGGATGAAAATGGACTTATTTTTTTTTGCAAAAGAAGTTGAATGAAATAAAACTGCACTGATGACGAGTTTAAAAAAAAAAAAACAAACCCAAACCATACAGGATGGCTCGTAGCAATGGGGCTGGGAAATAATAAGCAATGATCACATGAATACACATATTAAACCTTTATTTTAGCTAGCTGTTTATTGGCTTGGCAAGCACTCACCCACAATGTTGGGGTTTTTTTTCAATACAACCTTGCAATATTCATGTATAACTCAGCCTTTCTCGTTACAAAGAAGAGTTTACTTTAATTACAGCAAGATCTGGGTTACTCCACTCACTGAACAGCTACTTGTCCTTGCACGTTGCAAGCAAATGCCGGGTCCTCCCTGTTCACCTCTTTCCAAAGCAGGCAGAGGCCTGCTGACACGTAACGCTGCCCTCAATGAAGGCACCTGAATGGATTTAAATATTAATGATTTCACGAGTGCTCAGTGCTCTGCTCAGCGGTTTCCACAGAATTAGCTGGCCTTTCACTGTCACAGAAAGCCAGCCAACTGCAGACACTACTCAGAATTAGCTTTTAAAAGCAGTAGGTGTTATAGGCAGTAAGGACAGGTCCACAGTTTTTTGGGGTTTTTTTGGAAGTACCACTAAACGACAAAAGACATTGTATATAAAAAAAAAGTGTATAAACCTCATGGATTAGAGCCTTCTAGTCCCTGTTCTGTAAGAAGCAGAGTTTATTCTGTCAAAATGCAACAGAGCAGAGGCACAATAATTCTGGAATAAGGAAAGAAAAAGTTTCTGTTTCTGAGAATTCTCAAAAAGCGGTGCCCTCTCTTTCCCCGTTTCACTCCACGTGGAGGCCCGGGACGTTGCTGCCAGGATTGTTCCACAGCCTCAGCAGGCACCGAGGAACCTGGCACAGTCACCTCCCTGCTGTGAAAGGGCCGTTTCGGAGCAGCGGCATCTGAAGGCATCCTCGTGGGATGAAGGACAGCACTTCCCAAGGCAGGAAGACTCTGCTGTTAGCACATTATCACCGTCCTCTCCATAACAGAGAGGCAGTGCAGCAAGCCCCTGTGCTGCAGATTCACCTATTTCCTGGCCTTTGCTGGTAAGATGGGGAGGAGGCTGAAGCTCCTTTAGCTGTCCCATTTCTCCCTCCCAAAATACCAATGTCTGTGCAATAATTTAAAAAAATAATCAAAACTATCCCAAATTTTTTTCAAAAAAAAGTCTTTATTACAATTATAGCTGTTAATTTAAGTGATGGTTAACAGCTCTGCTTTTGGTAGTACAGAAATCCATTGATACAATGCCACTGACAACTGCAAAAGCAGGGGCATCCCCATTATCCAGGCATGGGCTCCTTGAACTTCTAGAAACATCCAATGCAATTAAAAAAAAAAAAAAACACTCTGGAAAAGGCAAACACTGTTACTCCTTGAATAGAAAGGGAAATGAACCACAGATAAAGACTGGAAATAATTTCCAAGCTTTACTATAAACCCCATGAGAACAGCAGCCAAATATCAGACAAAAGTAGGCTGTTCTGTATCTTAACAAAACGGTTATTTTAATTTACGATTTCCTTTTTGCAAGAAAATTGAAAGAGTTCAGAAACAGCGACAGGAACGCAGAGTCTTTTCGAAGCCAAGGCTGACCTGACTGTTCAGAGAAATGTTTTGACCACCCAAGTGAAAGCCAGAAATCCTGTCCCGGTTTGTAAATGTGTCCTAACACGCTTAAAGGTGGAATCTTAAAAATGTATGCTTCACCTAGCAGTAAGCTCAGCAGCAAAGCTAAAGGCAAACCAAGAGAAGCTGGAAAAGGCGTGGGAATGATGACATTCGCCGCTGGCAGGTAATGCGCACCAAGGGACGGGCTGTGCAGCAGAGACAGGGCTGGCAGGAGCCACGGTGTCACAGGAAACTTCACGGCACCATCGGGTATAAATCTCAGCCATGTAATAGTGTCGGCACCTGCAAGTGCCATTTTAAAAATGAACATCAACAGTGCACGCCTCTAATTAGTAAGATTGAGTAGTTGGTGAGGATGTTATGAATTCGAACGCCAACATTTATTCATTTACTGCACGAGCTACAGCTCTCATGTCTTATGGGCCCTGGTCAGCATAATTTAAATGTCAACTTTCCTACTTTGCTTGATGAAGTTAAGCTCTCAAGAACAGGGGATGCACTTGTACCCTCCTAGGTAGCAATTTAAATTGATTTTTTTTTTTTCTTCAGTAAAACAGATAAGGCACACCAACCAAACAAACCGACCAACAAACCCCCAAGATATTTTTTCCAGTATTTTATTACATAAGAAGTTGATTGTCCATTGGAAAATACTCACACAGTGCAAGCACATCTTGCGTAGTATCACTGACAAACCGTTTTTTCTGAGGACAGCTGCGTTAAAAATATAACGAGAACTTAGAAAACTTAGTTATGCCGCTGGAACAGAGAAACCACTACTATGATGAGTGGAGAATGGCAGCAGACATTTGGCCCTCATGAAAGCAAATGATTTTCCACGTACCTTGGTGTAGCAGTGAAAAAATAAGGAAATAGTAAGAGCTATAATCACCACCCTACTGATTGAAATCCGTTTTAAAGCTTGTATCTGAATTGCCTGTATGAAGAGCCAAAAATCTACTATTGGAAGTCCGATGAGACTCAAACGCAGAATCTAACACCTGCTGGGGTACTTATCAATTACCTCAAGCAACTTTTTAAAGATATATACTTTTTTATATATATAAAAGTGATATTGTGTTCAGGCTTCTTAATCATTACAAAATAACATCTGCCTATGGAACACTGCAGCAGTCTGAGCGCAAGGGTCTCCAAGACTCACTCGTTTTAGAAGGGAACATAAGCTGTTTTGGAGTTATGAACTGCAATACTGGAGAGAGACTGGCTGGTGAAGAAGTTCCTGACAGACTGCTACATTGTACTTACTACCATATTTAATTATTTGTTGAGTGTAAAGCATGAAAAGTGGAGAAGAAAAATGGAAGACAAAAAAAAAATACTATAAGGCAAAAAAGCAACCTTCAAGTCATTACTCCTATTAAAAACCTTAAAAAAAAAAAATCCAAACAAAAAAACCCCACCACAAACACTTTAAATAAGCTAAGCGGTACAAAACAGGCCTGCATTTGGCACAGGCAACTTAATAAATCAAAACACCCCAAAAAAAACCCAGTCAATTGGCAGGCTGAATTTCAACAAAGCTGCCCCCTCCTTTTACCTATATAGGGAAAAGACCCAGCCTACTGTAAATGTAGATTTATGAATGATTTAAAGTATCTATTCTCAAAATTGGGCTATAGCTATACTGTAGTGTTTTTTCCTCCTTGGCTAATTTGCTTTTTATAATTTTCATACTGTTTTATACTATTATTTAGCCCAGGAAGAACCCAATTTGATCAAAAAATAAATCATGCTTGTGTTTCATAGTATTAGGAAAACTGCAGAAACTGCATCTCCACGCTTCTGATCATAATCTGAATTGGCATCTCTATACCATAGATTTAAGTTGTAAAAAGAAAAGCCTCTTACTTACAGTATTGTCTGACCACTGTTGATGTCTTGAAATGAGAAGAAATATTCTTTAAAAAAAAAAAAAAGGGAAGTGCAAACCCAGAACACTTGGTAAAATGATAAACTACTTATAAGAAATGGACTGCACATCTCTCCTCAAAGCAATGGGACGCCCAAATATCTACAGAGACTCTTCTCAACTCTGCTACAAATTTGGGTTAACAGTGGAATACAAAAGCAACAGAGTTAGACCTGAAGAAATAACGACTTTCATCTTTTCACTCAAACAGGCAAAGGCCCGTTTAATGAAGTGTGGCAGGAAAGGTTTCTTGAATCCTAAATTCATAAAAACATAATTAAAATTAAATAAAAACAATCACCTGGAACCTTCATCAACGTCATTTAGTCCTTATGTACAGAAACCAAAGACGAGTTAGTTTAACTAATGAGTAATTATTTAAAAGGTTTTACTACTCAGTGAAACAGTAAGCTTAGTGACACCTTTTATTTTAGAACAAGCACTCATTAAGTCACTGTTTCCCACTTTTGATACTGAAATATTCCACAAGATCAACCATTATGGTTCAATTAGGACTTTTTATCCAAAACGCTTGGATTTTAGCACCTTAAATAAAGAGTCAAAGTAACATCTTACTAGTATCGAATGAAGACAGTTAATACTGTGCTCATCCTCTGGAAAATGGTGTGGACCACACATACTAGGTGCATTTAGTCCTTAACAGGTATTAAGGCAGAAGGGAAACAATTCTAAACAATGCATTTGACTGAATACAATCTGAATAACAAAACCTTCACAATTATACAAAGTCTTTCAAGCAGAAATCAAACTTGCTCCCACACATCAAACTTCCTAGTATTTAAATTCATTGACAATCAGCCATATATCATTCAGGAATCCATACCCAAAACATAATCCGGTTATTAAAAAGCAGTAAGTGATGTGCCTAACTCAGAAGTTTAACTCTGTGCCATAACTAGGGCTTTGTCAAAGATTTAAACAAACCCTTAAACCAGTAAAACAAATTAATTTCAGAGTTAAAGCTATTTCTTCTTGCTCACTGTCTAGATAGCGGGGCATATGTAACATTTGCTTCCCCGGGCACAGTTTTTTGGCAGCCGTAGCAATGCGAATGGCATGAATCTGACTTTTCCCTTCACCCCCCCACTGCTCATGTGGGTACTGCAGCTCCGTTAACACCCCAGCACCACTGCTGAGGGGTACGGAAAGCTCCTTTCTGCACCGATTTGGAGCGCGCTAGCCAGATCTCCACCTTAGCTTCTACCATGCTGCTAAACCCTTCCATGGATTTCTGGGGACATAGAGTTTTGTTTATTTTAAAGTAGCAAGCAGTCCAACCAGACATGTCCTAAGCCCTGTAATTTCAGGCATCTTTGGCCACTGTAATACTATTCTTTGCAATTTTAGGCAGTTTTGCCAACCGAGTCCAGCAAACCAGCTTCCACAAGGATCTTTCAGCACTGCGCTCTGCTCCCTAACAGCAGCGGGGAATCAACGACCCACCTGCAGACCCAAGATGGATGCGGCTACTGCTGATGAACGTTGGTGTATTCTGAGACCATGTTTCTCCTTCTCCACTTAAAATTAAGTTTGTGATGTTAGACACACAGATTTGTATGTTAATTCTAAACAACAACAAAAAACATAAAAAATTACAAACTAAAGTAGTCAATCACTGGTATTAAACATTACCTTTCCTGTAACTAAACAAGTGGACAATATTAATAAGTAAACTGGTGAATTTCAACATAGAAGTCTGGTAAGCCCAGTAATCTCTGCTTCCTTCCTTCCCCCCCAATAAAGCCAGGAATTGTATGGAAATTTAGTGTCCCTTTAAGGAACAGCAGAGCAGTATTCAGTCTGGTTAACGTGTCCGTCATAGATCCTCTCTCTGTTTGGTTGCTCGGTTGTCCTCTTTGATGCTACTAGATTTCTTGTCTGCATCTTTTTTCTTCTTTGCCTTTTCAGGTTTTGTTTTGTTTTTCACTTTCTCACTTTCTTCTGCTCCTTTGCCAGGATAAACCTGACCTTCCAGAGTAACATCTGCACACCTTTCTTGATTTATCAGAAAGTCTTTGATCTCCCAGGCGTAACCGCCATCACGTAGCATAAAGATGGCACGATTCGAGCCAACAATAAACCTAGAAGAAAGACAGAAGTTAGCTCCACGCCTTTCAAGCACTACAACATTTTGCTTAATTTAGAACACCTCCACAACCGAGGGATACGTTTAAGAGCAAGAAGTTGGTCGTCTTCTTCTTGTCTTGGGATTGGGACAAGAGAACAACTTCCTAGCACAAGTAATAATATAGTGTATTAAGTTTACGATTAACTAAGGAGGAGTACGAATACGAAAAAAACTTAATTCAGTACTTTGTAAAATCCACTAATGGGCATTAAATTTGCTTCATACGCTTGCTGCAACCCTTCCCAGCCACAATTCGAGAGCACAAAATTCCTCTGTTTTGAAATAATCCTCTCTCTCCGAGAGAAAAAAACGCATTTTTCAGCCAGGGGAACAAAAAGCCTGTTGTGGTGAGAAGTCTTCCAAGTGTGATGTGTTCCATCAAGCACATAAAGGCAAACTACTGCAGCTAAAACTAGTAAATAGCTGAGATGTAATGAGATAAAAAGAAACTAGGCTATACATCCATCATATGCACCACAGCACAATTTTTGTAGCATGACTTAAAACAAACTGGTATACAAACTGATACGGAAACGAAGGAAAACTGAAGGACAATGGAGGTGCAGAAGGGCCCAGGATGAACAGTTGAAAAGATTTTCAGGAAGAAATAAACAGGGGTTCTGTAAAAGCAAGAACTTTACCCTTGCGGACAACAGCTTACCTTTGCACATCATAGTTTGCGTTGAAAAGACTGCCCTGCCACAAGCTAGTAATTTCTTCCGTCTCCTTTTCTGTGGGATTTCCCGACACCGTGACAAACATCATCAAGGTCTTCCCCTTTTTTGTCAACTTGAGGATGCTTTCAGGCTTGCCTGGATCAATTTTTGAGAAATCAATCGGTGCTGGAGGCCTCTTGTGTTCGGGAAGATCCCCCTCTTCAATGTCATCATCCTTCTGTTTTCAAAAACAAAAGGAGGCTTTAAACTCAACTATTCCACAAAGCTGTTCTTTTTTGAAATTTCCCACAGTTTGAAGAGTAACTCTGCTTTGATAAAGTATTTTTTTAGTTTAATGACGGACGTTCTCAAACCAAAAGAAATAATGAGTTTTGTTTCAGGATACTTCACCAAGAATGCTCTTTCCCTTTATAACCCTCCCCTCAAAACAATGCACATTTTCACATGACAGGCAGAATCTCATTTTACCACGTACTGAGAAATATTTCAGCCTCAAGGCCGAATTCAATACAACTCCACCTAGGTACTTAATAAAATGATGCTCTTTTTCTTCACAGTTTCACAGAAATTTATTAAGCACACAAGACAAACTCAGAAAGTTGCACTAAAAAGCCTCATACACACATAAATAAAAAAAAGTCATTCATCTGCATATTGCTTTCAGAGCTCAAAACTCACTTCTGGGAATCGTGCAATCACTTGAGAATTTAGTATTCCTTTCTTTGTGTCTTTAAACAAATAAAACCACAAGAATTCAGGATTTCAGTGCTCACGCCACAGGAAAACTTTTATTAAAGGTTTCATGACTTTTCTAATGCACAGATGCAGCTCACAGTCTGACAACATAATCACTATAAGTAAATCACTCCTGGAAAAAAGAAAAAACACTCTTGATGCCTCTGCTAAGGTTGACAGGCATTTAAATATTTGGAAAGGCAGAATTCAAACTGCTGCCCCTTACAACAGCTCGTGACAGAGAGGAGTGAATACAGTGACAACTTACACTGAGACAGAACGTGATTTTTTAAATAGTATTTGTAGCATAGAATTACAAAGCAAAAAAAATAAAAATAAAGAACAGAAAACCCCAGAAGTCTTATACTGGCATCCACCTAAGCACTAGTAAATCAGCAGGAATTATGGTAGATATTTTAGGTGGTGTTTTGTTTTCAAGCATTTAGTAAAAACACGCATCGCCTCATTAGGAACATGACCTGTAGCAGTATCTAAAGATATTCCCCTTCAGAAGCCTCAAAGGTCAGGAGCTGAGCTGGATTTTTAGATCCATGTACGCATTACCTTCTCGTCTCTGCACACACATATGTACAAACACATCATCCTGTTACAACATCCCCCTACGGAGAGCATGCCATACCTCTTAAAGGTTGCTGAGGGACATGGTTTAGGGGTGGTTTTAGCAGTGTAGGTTTATGGTTGGGCTTGATGATCTTGAAGGCCTCTTCCAACCCAAGTGATTCTATGATTCTAAGGTTAAGGTTTTATACAAGCGACCTATATTCTTTTCCCATCTCAACTGCATGGAGTGTGCTGTCTTTCTGACAAGAGAGTTTAGAATTTAGTTGCCACAGAATAAAAGTTGTAGAAGCCTCAGATTTTATCCTTTCTTTCCTTACTAATTACGCATATGTTTCAATTTTGCAAGTCTGAAGTGTGCTTTTCAAGTATTTCACGTGCCTTTGAAAATTCTGCATTAAGTGATCTGGGAGCTAAGGGGAGCCCCAGGAAAACCCTTCTGCCCTCGCTAAGTAGGAACAATACTTATCGTAGAGGAAGCTGGAAAATGCTCATATTGATAAAGCTCAGTGAAAATTCAAAATCTTACATGATGGAATGAAAAACGTTCTTCAGAAGTAAAAGCAAACCAATCCTAATTTTAGACTAATTTGGCTAGTGCAAAACAAGCTTATTTCACAGTTTTGAAAGTAAAAGGCAGAAACAAATGTTTCCAAATAAATACTCTTTAGACAATACAGAAATTGACTTTGGATTTAGTAAAAACCCAACCTGCTAACATATACCACCTATTTTTCCCATAACTATTCAACCAAATGCTCATAAAGCTGCATTGTTACAGTTTGAATAGAAATAGTGTAAGAAGCAGTCAAAAGCTCCCCTACCTGACACTTCTTTTCTTGAATTTGTACAAACCGTCATGCAGTTTTATATTTATAAAGCTATCTATGGAGTAAAAGACTGGAAGAAAAGTGTAAGCTTTTGTTTGAAATGTCTCACAGATTCACTCATTTAAACAGCAACATGAGGCTTTAGAGGGAAAGCATTACTCAGGCACAATAACAACTATATATTCCTTCTCCTCCCCTCAGCTCCCATTCTCACGCACTTCTCATCAATGCCCCGGATTTTTATTTTTAAAGATACTAGCAACACATGTCACCTAATTCCTTAGCCTGTTCAATAATCTTAGCTCAGAGGCAAGCCTGAGAAACCCTGAGCTTATAACAATAACAACCTATTTACAGAATATGACATTTCAGGAACAGAAAGACCTCCGGAAAAGATTCTCAGTTCTGTTTCCGGTTCATCTGTACTCAAGGCTGCTGGAGAGTCCCTTCCCATGAGGGAAATCCCTAGGTGGCTTCCTTCAAGCTCTAGTCTTGAAACTGAGCTGCTGAAGCAACCTCTCTCTCTCTTCCCTCTTCTCCACGCTCATTTTCCACCAGATCACCCTCCCAGTTCACCAGGCAGTGGTGCACACAGTTGCACCAGCACAGTGCAAGGCGCAGCACAGGAGCCTGAACACAGAGATGGCTGCTCGTTCTGGGAAGGCTGCTGGAGCCACAGCCTCGCCAGGCTTGTGGCTGGCTGCCAGGATGTTACAGCCACCATCCTCCAATGCTTTTAGACTAATTGCCAGTGAAATTAAAAAAAAAAAAAAGTAGTATTAGGAGTCATCTCACTCAGTTGAAAGTAATGGCATGATTCTGTACAGATCTGTGCCCTGTGCCCCTCACTCCCGAGCATAATTCCTGCTCTCATCCTAATTCATAATGGCCCCTTTGTTTCTCATCCCACCCTATCAAGTCCACTCGTGTCCTTTCTTCTCCTCTATCCTCCAGCCACCACCCCCTCAAGTCTTTCATGTTTCTCATATATGTCCTGGCTACCATCAGGCAAAATGCCATACAGCTGACCGTCCCGAAGACCAAACAACCGTCAATTGTTGAGCCCCTGCTTCAGTAACTTTCTTCTTCTTGGGCTCTGGCTGTATGTGCGTTTCCTCAGTGGCAATGCCAACGCCAGCAGTCGCCTCCCCAGCTGCTCAGCCACATCTGCACGCAACATGGCTACCAGCATTTGTGCAGCACATGGGGAACGAGATCAGAGACCTGCTCCAGCTGAAGAGGAAAAACCCTGAAGAGCCTCCTGCCCCTGCGCGCCACACGGCTGGAACAGAACAGACAGCCAAAGAGTCATGACAGCATTAATTCAAGTCTCCCTTTCATCCAGGCATCTAATTCACAAACGCAGAGATGCTCATCCTTAAGATTTTTCCTACAATGCCAAATGTGGTTGTCAGCCACTAATATCAATCAAGCCTTGATTTTTTAGCAGCTGGGACTATCCGGTCCATGGCTGATACCACTAACAGAAAGCTGAACTTTTTACGTAATTTTATTTAAAATTTCAGCTCAGTTTTCTAAAAATCTCCCTTCCTAAAGGGAGATATTCAGTAACAGTCCATGGGACGAACAAGTCCATGGGCTGAACAAGTCCACAACCTGCCAAGCAGGACCAAGGCAGACATCCTTCTCACCAAAGTTACTTTATCTATATTACACGTACAAAACCTACTTCTCCACCTTGATTTACTGCTGTATCTGGTGTTACAGGAGGCAGAAGTTTTCACTCTACTTCTTCCAGTTTCTGTGCAAAACATTGTAGAGAACAGCCTCATGGGCAAGAATAAAAGACACTGATGAGCGCTCTGGGATTTATCAGGTGACCGAAGGCAAAAATGGTGAGAAGAACCAAAGAGTGGCACGACAGCCACATGGAGAAGAGTGATGGGGCGCTGTCAGAGAAAGAGCTGCGGGCTGATGGGGGTGAAGGGGGGCGAGAGCTGGCCTTGGGAGAAGTCGTCACCTCGAGCAGCGGCAAGGAAGGAAACGCCAAACCAAAAAACCAACTTTACCCTGTAAATGCATAACCAGCATTTCTCCTGCTACCCACCCTCCTGCCGCAGAACGCCCATCCCTCAGCCCCCGAGACAGCAGACACTGAAGTCAATGGAGGCTGCTGACACGGGGGCTCAGGCGCCGGGAGGAGGAAGGGGGCGGCGGGGGACCCCCGGGAGCCCCCTCTGTGCCCCCGCTATGGCAGCGTCCCCCCACCGGAACCCGGAGCCACCGGGGAGAGAAACCGGCACCAGCCACCCTAACGCCACCGGCCCCCCGCGCTTCCCGGGGGCAGCCAAACGTCCCGCCTTCCCCCGGCGGAACGACCGCCCCGAGCCGGGAGCGCGGCCCGCGGGGCGCCCGGCCCTTCCCCGCACCTCCCACTGCTCCAGCAGCCGAGCCATGTCCGCGTCGTTGTAGTCCCGAATGTCCTTCTTCTTGGCCGGCCCCGCCCGCCGCTTCCCCTCCGGCTCGCCGGCCGCGGCTGCCGCGCACAGCCACAGCGCCAGGCCCAGCAGGGCCCAGCCAGCGACCGCCGCCATCTTCTCCCGGACCTCGCCGCCGCGGGAAGGCGGCCCCGGCTGCCTTAAGGGGCGGGGGCAGCGGCGGCCGGGCCCGGGGGGAGGTGGAGGAGGAGGAGGAGGAGCTGGAGCTGGAAGGGCCAGCGACAGCGGCGGCGGGGCGGGCCGGGTGTCAGCGGGGCAGGGACCGCGGGATGGGGTGGGGGCACCGGCCGCCTTCCCGGCCCGGCTGAAGAGAGGGGCGTCGTGCCGCTCCCCGAGGCGTGCCCGGCAGCGAGCCGGGGGTGCGGGCACACTCCCTTCTCCTTCTCCTTCTCCCCGGACAACGGGCCGTTTCAGGAGGCTCCCAGCCGGCTGCGGTCTGGACAGTGCTGGGTGCAGTCCCTGCAGACCTTGGCCCAGGATATCGAATAAAAGATAGACATTGTGGCGTTGGTTGTTTGGTTTTGTTTTTTTTAAAAATATATATATGATGGACTGGCTCCTGGAATAAAAAGCTATGCAATTTCTATTTTGTCACTTTTTTAAAGCAGGATGACAAGTATCTGTGCTCAGTAATCTGCGCTAGGGACTGGGCTCGCTGCACTGAGTCTGCCGATTTTAACGAGCATCTCAGCAATATGAGGGTTTTAGAAGGCAAGTTTTGAAAATAAAGCCATTCTGTTACTAAAATGCAACTCCAGAACATCTCAATAGGCCAAAAAAGTCAGCAATAGTGCTTTTTCCGTGTACAGGCTACTTCTTGTTACCCAAAACAAGCCAAATTACACAGATTGATGCCTGTAGAGCCTTGCTTCACTCTTCATTTTTTTCCTCATGGAAGCCATTTTAATTATAAATAGCCCTGTCTCCTACCTTTCAGACGTGGGCTCCAAGGAGTTTAAACCCGTGACCTGCAGGACACATCACGGCCAGTGCTGCTGGTTGGTACTAGCCACGGCCAATGGCCAGGCTGAGTAGCGAAGGGGCCTTTTTCCAGGGAAGCGTGGAAGGGACTGCCGGCTCAGAGCGGAGGAACTCATTCCATGGAGTGAACGCTTCAACCCCAATTCTGTTCCTGTACATAGTCCTGTAATCGAGCGGGAGCCCCCAGCACGCAAATACAGAACAAGAGCAGCCAGCGGGCAGGGGCGTGCGCTCGGGAGGCTTTCCGAAGCCAGGACTATGGAAATGATAAGACACGGAAGGGCTACGTCGCTCGTGAGCACCGGGGAGACGTGCCACGCGGAGCAGCAGCTTGCCAAGCGTGCGCGCAGCATGAGGAACGGCAGAGGAGGATGTGGGATCCAAGATTTCGGCACCCTGATAAACAAGCAGCCTGGGCTGCAGCCTCCATGCGGAGGGTTCTATAGTTTTGCGACACGTCAGACACTCCGCCGGGGCGCCTGAGACACAGGAAGCAGTTAGACCATAGCGATTAACGGGGCTCGTTAAATGCACAGTAACTGGAACGGGGTTTTAGTCGAGTACCTTCCACAAAGCTGTCCAGTAAGTCACTAATGAGCACATTTACTCAGTGATTTCTCATTAAATATAATGAACATCAGGTATACCGTATCAAATTGCTCTGATTACTGAGGTTTTACTAAAATATGTTTCTGGTAACTTTTGTTATTACTGGATCATGCATACAGTCACTGGGAAAAAAAAAAGACTAAAGATTCAATTTTGGAATGCTGGACGTACAGCATAAAATATTCTCACTGAATTTCTACTGGGAAGTATTTTCTTTAATTCTGTTTCCTCTTACTAGAAAAAAAGCCATGCCAACTTGCAATTTCTTTAATATCTGGGGCTACATTCAGATGTGGATTTCAAAAGTAATCCAATTAAGTGAACAAGTCGTTCAGTGTATCCAGCACCGCACCAAACACCACTATGCATTTCCTTGTCATGCATATACAAGCTTTAATTTGGAAGGGAGGTATTTTTCATGCTTGGCTCCGACCTTGCAACTCTCTCTGTTTAGGCAGAATTCTGTGTCCAGGAAGAACTTGTTCGAAGTCTGCTCTTTGTGGAGTCGGCGGTAGGACGAACACCTACTCGGCCTCTCTCTTCTTCCCCATGCAAGAAACAAAAGCGATGCTGCTAGAAATACGGCATCACTGACAGGGGTAAATTAAATTGCATTTTCTTTTTATTGAAGCACACTCTTTTGTTCAGAGTATCTACAGAATCAGACAAACACGCTTTTTATAGCTTAAGCATTTTCATGCTCCTTAACAGTTTTTATAGGCCTAGCAGCTACCGCTATTACGATTACAATACAGAACACCCCCGATAACAGATGGCTACTTTCATTACAGATTGCAAAAGTAAGGTGTTTAAGGTTTTATCTCGTAGCTTAAAGTCCCATCTAGTCACACCAGGGAAGGTCTCAAGCTGTGGCTGTCACTTTTTCTTTTGCAACACTCAAATTTTATTAGTAGTATTTTCAATTACAAAGTTAAACCTTATCAGAAAGGCAGTCTGATAATCTACCTTCCCCTGTTGATGTAAACTGGCTTCATTATTGAGTAGGGTTGGGTCAAGCTGTAATATGAGAGGATTCAGGATGGTCTAAATTTCTGTTTGTCGTGGTTTGGGCTGGATTGGCCCAACCGGGCGGAACGACAGAGGCTCTCTCTCCTGCCCTGCTTGGAAGGGAGGCAGGACAGACAGAGCAAAAAGAGACTTATGAGTTTACAAGTAACTAAACTACTTTAATGAAATATTAATAGTAAAATAATGAAACATATGCAAAACCATATCAAGCTCCCAGGATGTCGATCATGTCAGCAGCAGGCACCGGGGAAGTCCCAGTGACAGACGGGAACTGGATTCCAGGGCTGGATTCAGGATCGGCATCAAAGACAGATGAAAAGGCAGAGGAGTCCTTGGACACCAGCCATTGGAGAAAGAGGGCTGACCCTTTGATCCCTCAGCTCTTCTACTGAGCGTGATGCAGATGGGATGAACACCCTGTTGGTCAGTTTTGGGTCACCTGTCCTGTCCTCCCCTCCCCACAGGTGCGACCCCTCTATGTTTTTCCGCTTCTGACCCTCCAACGGGGCAGATAACAAAGCTGGCTGCCCTTGGCTGGGATAGCACTAAGTATAAGCAAGAGCCTCTCTGCATCCCATTCCTTGGCACCAGCTACAAACATGGGTCTTACCTCTCCGAAAGCCAACAGTTTCTGCACAACGTGCTGCTAATCTCAGCAGTTAGAAGAGGCCTAGCTAAAAAGTAAAGTTACTGAACAAAACTGGTCCTGTTTTACCTCAAACCAGGACGCTGTTAATGAAGTTTGGGATTCTCTCTGTATTTTTATTTTTTTAATACAACCTGCATTTTTGGAACTGTATTTGTGCAAAAGATACTTCCCATACCATTATTTCTGGTGAGTTACAGCAGGAACATGCATATATATTTTTAGCTGCCAAAAGCTGCCTCATGTCTTTGCTGGTGGTGGGTTTCTTGTGTGCAGTTTTCTATTTTGAAGTGGATTCTCATTCGTCTCATTTTGCTTTTCTTTGTAAAAACAGTACATACAAAAAAGTATTACTATGTGATGGTAGGGTCTTAAAGCTTGTCCCTTGACATTCCTTGGAACGAAACCCTGGAAAGAACAAAGAACTTGACTTCATCAAGGAAAGGGCAGCACCTTCTTGGAAGGACACATGGACAATTAAGAGATTAAACTAACAGGATCAGAAGATCAGCCCCAAGCATGCAGAAGGGAGAACTGCTATCAACACATGCTGCGTCCGGCAGAATTAATTCATTTTAGGAACTCTACTAATACAAAAGGATTAAAAAAAAAAGCCACAATAGTGGCTCAGACGAATGAGGTGTTGCAAAAGGCAGCCTTTTAGTGATGACTTCGAGTATCTAAAACAATTGAGGTCTGGTGTAGAGCTGTGCTCTTTATACAGCCTGACAGGCATCAGAACTGCTTTTGCACCTACCAGCTTACCAAAGGACCAGGACAATATTGTGCTAAGTAATACAGGAGTCTTGCTGAGTGACAGATCCCAGAAAAACTGAAGCAAGTTTTAAGATGACCCAGAATTCAGCATATTCTTAACCTGCTTAAAAGCACTGTCATACATTTCATGGAATGTCAGGATAGTCTGAGTTACTTTCAGTAAAACATTCAAAATTAATGTTTTCACAGGTCAAATTATCTTAAGTACCGTAAATGTTCCCCTGCAGAGACAATCTAATGCATGAGCTCTCATGCAAAGACAGCGCATGTATTAATTCAGACCTCTGAATGCCGTCACATTCAGAGAAAAACTTGAAGGATCAGACCTGAACATGTTATCTTTAAAAACAACAAGAATATTTCTAAATCTAAAGAAAGAAAATATGCTTTTTAATACTGTTACTAGCAGCATAGCAAGAAAATATGGTGTCATCTACAGCATAAACATCCAAATGAATCAGAATAATTCCAGTCCTCAAATTAATTTCATGTATAAAACAAGCACGCTCACTTGCCGTCTATTAAGGGAATGCGGATTTTTGCTCCAGAGTCAGTCAGACCTTGAATTCCTGGGTCCAATTTGAAAAATTAAGTCTTTAATTCCAAATTCTCCCAAATTAGGGGTTAATTATTGTGATTTGGACAGGAAATTCTGATTCGGGTACTAACCTTGAAATTCAGATTCTGAATTCAAGTTTTGACCGCAAAGTAAATCTTGACCCTAAATTTATGTTATCCTGTGCGTGTGCAGTTTATAAATTAACACTTATTGACTGACTGGAGATGTTTGGCAAACAGCACGTTAGCTCTGTAGCGTTACTTATCTGATCAGGTTTGGGGAGGGGGTATGACGCCTGACTGTCTAGTCAGCTGCAATAAAGCTGTACACCCTGATCCTTAAATTCAGAAACACCACAGAATGTTCCTGTTAATACTCATCTTACTGCAAAATTTCCTACAGATCTGGGCTGGTTAAAACTATGTACTGGTTACACGATTTAAAGTTACCCTATTAAGAAAAGAATTATGTTAAATCAATGTCAAAGAAGGTTTACACAGTTCCCACAGGAATTCCATTTATAGTCTAATTTCCACAATCGAAGTGAAATGAATTTTGTAGTCCCAATTTAATTTTAGGTTTACAGGTCAGTTTTTGGCAGCTACATCTAATGTAAGTAATACACTGCACGAAGTTCTGATGAATTAAAGGTGCTAGACGTAAACCGGTAACAGCCAACAGCTCTCCTCACAGAACACACAGGCACAACCAGAGAAGTGTAGGATCAGAGACTCCTGTGAAAACATCTATTAAAATTCTCTCACGATACATATTAAAAAAAAAGGCGGGGAGGGGGAGAACCCAAACCCTTCTGTAGGGCCTTACAGCTGCAGGACAGCGCGTACCACCAAAAGTGCAATTCAGGAAGGGTGGGCCCTTGCACATTTTGTTCAAAATACTGTGTTCTCCCTTTGATCTCAAAAAAACCCAACCCCAACAACAGCCCGAAGAGCCTGACGGGAGGGTCTTGGATTGCTGTTTATGCCGGACCATTCTTATCAACAGCATTTACCACTCGCCCATGAAGTGCTTCTGTAGACGTGGTGCTGAGGGACATGGTTTAGGGGTGGCTTTGGCATCGGTTTATGGTTGGACTCGATGATCTTGAAGGTCTCTTCCAACCCAAGTGATTCTATGATTCTATGAGTTTTAAGCCAACTGACCTACAAACCTGCATCTGGCCCTTCTTGCCCGCTCCAGGGACAGAGAACGGAGACGAGGAGCAACATTGCGCCTAACGCTCTCCTAGGCCTTATAAGACACGAGGGGTGGGATGGATATTTGTACGTGCAGACTGCAGCCAAGAACATGAAGCAGAAAGGCATTATTGGCTGTGCTGACATAAAATAGGGCGCAGCCTTCCATCCTGTGCAAGAGGAGCTTTGTAGCTGCGTTTTCCTTTTCATAAAAACGTCTTTTTTCCCTGTCAATGTATTAAATATCCATGGTAACAGCAGGGGACAACTGATCGATTGTACATGGTAAGTGGTGAAAACAACAGTACAATAAATGGTGAATAAAAGGACAACAAAATAAAAAACACTTTTGGTCTATGATGTTTCAGTTGAGCAACAGGAGCTAGCCAGTATTTTAGACATAACTGTGATACTTACATTACCAGTATCTACATAATGACTCTTTTCTTACCTTTAATACTGTGTTTTTGACTATGCCCTACTTAAAAAAACCCAAACACCACACACACCAAGGTTAAGCTTGTCTGTGAAGGCTCACCTATTATTCCAAAAGCTACTTATTTATAAACAAAATCCTTTTGAATGAAGAAAAAATAAAACTTGCGCCTGTGTGTGCATTTTGCTGTCATGAGTGACCGGTTAACTGTTCCCCCAGCCCTCTAGCTGTCTTTTTTAGCTACACGCAGACCGGTTCTCAGGTTGCATCCCCGGTGTATCAACCATGATTACCTCTGCAGACCTGAGACAGACCCAGACCTCGCAGTCTGAGTCTCTGATGAAGTCAATGGCTCCAGGTACTGACCACAAAACACTTACTTAGCACCAAACCATTTAAGACCAAATAGATCTTAGAACCAATAAACCAGTCAACACACTCGCCTTTCCTTCTGTATGACTTACCAGTCCGCTGCTGCAGGGGGGAAGGCGCAGCTTCTTCCAGCCTCTTCTGCAAAGTCTGCCTCCGTGCTAAATTACTCCTTCCATCAGTTTTTGCCGACTTTATCCTCCTCTGATTTTGAGTTCTCAGCCTGACAAACCAGCTGCATCCCTTGGAACTGGAGCTATCATCTTGCAATTACCACCTCATGGGTTTGGCCTCGTACAGCTGACACAGGGGAACCACTGAATTGCCTTTTATTCCTTCATTAGCTAGCTCCCTATTAAGTTAGATCAATACACCTATACAGAAAAGTAATATAAAGTAGTACAACCCATTGTATAGTAACTTCCTCTCACCAACCTGGCCACATACAGCGTTCATGAAATTATTACAACTTGGTATTCTTCAGCTATTACTCAACACCGGCTACACTGGCAAAAATCAATTCCTCCTTCACAAAAAAAAAAAAAGATTTTTAATAAGCAGTAAGAGGGCCAAGTCCTGTCAGATGATTCGGCAGAGAAGACTTCAGCCTCCAGTTTCTGTTGTACTAAGCACAATGCAAAATAAAGATCAATGTGACGAAAGAAGAGCTCATACAAGTAAGCCAATCTTCTGTACACTACTAAGCCACATTAAAAAGGCTTTTAATCCCTTATATCTGACAATGCCTGCTGTTTTGAGCCCTAGAGAGTTACTTCGTTCAGACTCTTGTCAGTGAAATCTTTTCAAAGCCAAGCACGGCCACCTGATTTTCACGTCTTCCAAGTCTGTACACCAGATCACAGAGCAGCCCAAGTCCTGCAGGTCGCCTTGGGAGTCAGCAGCCATGAAATAAATGGATATGCACACATTCCCCTTAAAAGACATGTGCAAAAGGCTTGTGAAGGAAACACTCACCCCAAACACCACTGAGTAAGTTTCCCCCGAAACCACACAGATGCATCTGCTGGACCTTTCAGCACGTAACTAGCCCATGCTCAATTCTACTCCAATTACTGGACCCAAGAGAATCTGTCTTCAAGGCTGCCGTTTACAGTAAGGCTACGTGTTGATGGTCAAAAAACAACCATGGTGAACCTTGAGTGATCTTGAACCCAGCCAGGCCCGGTGTACATGCGAAGCAACAACGCAGTCTGTAGGAAGGATTTAACAGGCAGCTGCCCAAGAAATGCCTCTTTCATGGTGAATGCGACCACTTACGGTGGTGTTTGCTACTTTTTTTTTTTTCCCCAAACAGCAAGCCAAAAGGGATGGTCAGGTCACTCTTCGTCACACATCTCACATGTAGAAGAGCCGAAAACCCAGGGCTACTGCTGGCGGAAAATGACATTTGGCAACGACTGCCTTGGGGACAGACTGTCCACAAGCAACACCCACTACATGACAGTAATTACCGGTTTTGCCTCTTGTGGCTGATCAGCAGTGGATCAGTCTTGTTGATGGATTAAAGGAGGTCAAAGAATATTTGCTTTATATTCTAGCAGTTACTAAGAGCATTGGTGGCCCTGTCAGCGGGGAGGAGCTGCCCCGGGTCATGGCCTAGCTGTGTTTCTGGTGTGGGCAGTTGGGAGGGCGGCTGGCGGAGCAGCCAGGAACTATCCAACCGAAGGAGCGCTCCGCGTTGTCCTTGGGGAATGGCTCAAATCATAGGAAGCATCACGGTGGGCGGCAGCATCTAAAAATGGAAAAGATTATTAGGTCACTTAACACCTCTTCTAGCCAGGGGTGAGACCTACGTTTCCTAAAAATGAAATCTTTCACATCCTAATTAAATGCAGTCAATCCTCATTAAAAATAAAGTAGGTTAATATTTATGAGAGGCATTCCTCGTGCTAAATAATATCTCTCTGCCTCATTTAAGGACGTATCTGGAAATATTTTGAATTACAATTCAGCTGGCTTCTTCTCCCCATTGATATTTATTTCCCAGAGTATTCTGAAATCATTCCTATTTATAGTTTTGAAAATGAGTTGCTGACAGTAAGCCAAAACTGTTTAGGCCCAAATCATGACCTTCCTTTAAACTGCCATAATCTGCCTCTGGAAAACAGAATGTCCCTCACACGTTCCTGTGAGGAGGACTGGGTGGAGAACTGCCCCGTTTTCGACACACCCAGCAGAGACCAGTCTCTGCCCCTTTCCTCCAGCCTGGCTCTATGGCAAGGGTTCCCCGACCCCCAAACAAACTGTTAACCCTCCGCTTTTTACACCTGTACTCATCCTGCTCACGTCCCTCTCCGCAAGTCAGGAGAGAAGGCCAAGGGTGCCTCCAGGAAATGGGTGAGAATAAATACAAATAAACTTGTCTGACGCTCTTTATATGTCTTGCAGGCCACTAGACGGGCTCTGTTTGTGCGGGGACATAGTCGGATCTGGCCTGCAAGTGAGCAGCCGGGTCCAACCGTCCTTTTTTTTCAAGGTCACTTATACCCCTGCGGTGGCACGAACATAGCAGGATGTTAACGCAACCATGAATTGGGACAAACGTATTTCTGGATGTCTGTAGCCTGCCAAACGCGCTGTAAATGCCGAGAATTAAGAGACTAACTTCAAAAGGAAAGTCTGATTGAAAGGAGCCAAAGAATGTTATTATCTAGCTGCAGCTTAAGCTGCGGCAAAATATGTAGCAAATATAAGATGTGGATTCAACGTGGACCCCGATTATTCAGGATTACATTGATGGAGACACTGCACAACAGGAGAGAATCTGATGTGTGGGACATCAATACTCTCATCACCATCATTTATCAAACGATATATTCCCTCTGGAGGCATCCTAGGCACCATAACTTGTTCCAGCCCAATTAATAGTTTTATTATTGTTTAATGGCATTTACTTGGATGCCTCAGATTTCCTGAGCACATCTTCCTTTTGACAAGGATCGTCTAATAAAGTTCTCTGTGTGCTGCAGAATGGCAACAGGCCAGAGGAGAGACTCGCCTTGGCAGAGGCTTCCCGTGCACGGCCCGCGCCAGCAGGTTCACGTTTGCCGGGCTAAATTCTAACAAATGGCAACCGGCCTTCGAAAACAGCGACAGAGACACGAGAGGAACGTGCCAAGTTCAGGTTCATTGGTTTAAAAACAAAAAAAAAAACCCCCAAAACGGAGGGGTGAAGACCAGCGCCGAGGGGAACCCTCCTACCCGGCCCGAGCGGCAGCGACGCCGCGGGCCGTATTCACAGCGCCGGTTACGGCCAGCGAGAGGCCGGGCCGCTGCCCGGAGCGGCGCGCAGCCAGCCTAACCCCCTCCCCGCCGTCGGGGGGCGGCCCGCCGGCCCCCCCGCCCGCCTCCGCGCCCCCTCACCGTTCGGCG
>VZSF01011326.1:577611-675085 GCA_013398295.1 Chionis minor
GGCGGCGCTTCCTGCGGGGCCGCGGCGGGCGGGCCGGGGGCGGCACATGGTGCGCAGCCGCCGCCCCTCCGGCCCTGGCGAGCGCCCACCGGAGGAGCCGGCGGTCACGGTAGCGACTCGGAGGGCTGCGCCCCGCCGCCGAGTCCCCGCGACCGCCGGGCGTCCCTGAGGCGTTCCGGCCGTTGAAGGGAACTTCGCGCCGGATCCCGCGGCCGGAGGAGGTGGTGGAAGGGAGGGGAGCCAACGTGCGGCAAGGAAAAGGAAAAAAAAAGAGGAAAAAAAAAAAAAGGAAAAAAGAAAAAAAGGAATTACGTTTTTAGCTAAACGATGCCGGATCGGGGCCCGGGGGCTCCCGGCCAGCGCCGACCCGCCGCGGGAGCGCCCTAGGAGCGAGGGCTGGCGACGGAGCGGAGCGGGGCGGGCGCCCCGGGGGAGCTCGCTCCCCGCAGCAGCGGCGGCCCCGGCGCCCAGAGCCCCGTCCTGCCTCCCGGCGATTAATGGAATGATGTTGCGGAAAAGGCAGAGCGATCCTGCCGGGCTGAGTCGGGACTGCGCGGGCGGCGGCGGCGGCGGCGGCAGCGGGGTAGCGAGCGGCATGCGAGTGCCCCCCCGGCGCTATGGCTAGCGGTGGCTCTGGCAAGTCCAGCAGCGAGGCGTCTGGCGGCGGCATCCCCAGCAGCGGGTCCCTGCAGAGGAAGAAGCTCATCTCTGTCTGCGACCACTGCAAGATCAAGATGCAACTGGTGGCCGATCTGCTGCTGTTGTCGAGCGAGACCAGGCCGGTGAACACGGAGAGCCTGTCTGTCTTCGGTGAGTCCTTCGAGAAGTGCAGGGACACGATCATTGCCAGGACCAAAGGACTCTCCATCTTGACCCACGATGTCCAGAGCCAGCTCAATATGGGACGCTTCGGGGAGGTGGGGGAAAGCCTGATGGAGATGGGGGAGCTGGTGGTCTCCCTGACCGAATGCTCTGCCCACGCCGCCTACCTGGCTGCGGTGGAGACTCCGGGGGCCCAGCCTGCCATGCCTGGCTTGGTGGATCGCTACAAGGTGACCCGATGTAGGCACGAGGTGGAGCACGGCTGCGGGGTCTTGAAAACCACCCCTTTGGCAGATATGAGCCCTCAGCTCCTGCTGGAGGTTTCTCAGAACATGTCCAAGAACTTGAAATTCCTGACGGACGCCTGCGTGCTGGCCAGTGAGAAATCCAAGGATAAATTTGCTAAGGAGCAGTTCAAACTCAGTGTCAAATGTATGAGCACCAGCGCCTCTGCCCTCTTGGCGTGCGTCAAGGAGGTCAAGACTTCACCCAGCGAGCTGACCAGGAACCGATGCGTCTTGTTCAGTGGACCTTTGGTGCAGTCTGTCTATGCTCTGGTGGGCTTTGCCACTGAGCCCCAGTTTTTGGGTAAAGCTGCCACCATTAATCCAGAGGGCAAAGCTGTGCAAACTGCCATCCTAGGAGGAGCCATGAGTGTGGTATCTGCTTGTGTGCTCCTGACCCAATGCCTCAGGGATATAGCCCAACACCCCGAAAGTAGCACCAAAATGAGCGATTACAGGGAAAGGTTGAGGAACTCAGCTTGCGCCGTCTCCGATGGTTGCAACCTGTTATCTCAGGCACTAAGAGAAAGATCTTCACCCAGGACTTTACCGCCAGTGAACTCCAATTCTGTGAATTAACCCCCACATCTTCTGTTTAGATCCCAGTCATTGCTAAAGGAAAATAATATCCCACCTCCTCACCCCTTTTTTTGTATACCAAAGAATTTGCTTGGATGAGCCCAATCCTTTGATTTCATGTGGTGAAGAAGCAGAACGTATTCAAACTATACGTACTAATAAAGGTAGCCAGTTTTGGCTTCTTTATGTGTTATTTTAAAGTCAAGCAAGTATCCACAGATAAATTTTCCTTTATTCAACAAGGTCTTCACACAAATGGTAATAACAACTGTTTAGAAGTTTTTTATATTTGGGGAGGTGGGGGTGTCTTAAAAAAAAAAAGGAGAAAAAAAAAAAAAGCTTTAATCGCGCTGGGTGCGGTTTTTAAAGTTTGTCTTGTCTTGTCTTCCGAAATCTCCCTTCTAAATTTTACTGTTCGGTTGTGCAGGAAAAAGGTTACCTCAGTTCTCACTCATTTTAAAAAAATGAAAAAAACCAACAACACATAGATGATGGATGTAGCTACTATTTTGTTTGTTTTTGTTTTGTATGACTTTTTTTTTTTATTTTGCATCAAGTGTTAGGTTAGAAGTGCATTTGGTGTGTAGGAGTGGAAGGACTGGAGGTTGTGATTATGTTTTCCATGTGTTGATTTCCAAACTGGGGGAAAAGCTACTGTGAGTGTTTAAACAAACAAACAAAAAAAATTACACTATAACAAAAGTGATTTTTAATTTTTTTCCAATGTCAGTTTTTATCTTGCATGTACTGGAGTATTTATTTCATCTATTAAAATGTTATGTTTCTCAGATGTCTTTCTGTGAATCTCTTAATACTTGAATAGTTGAACAGCGAGGCCTGTTTGCATTGTATGTCATTTTCCCCAGGGGATGGGTGGTACAAATGTAACTGTAGTTCGAGACAGCAGCACGCAGGCTGCAATTCGGTTCTTTTATTTTTATAAATACTGTCCCTCCTGCAATACCACCCCTCCTCCTCAGGATGCCTCTGACAGAGATACTCCGTTTGTATTTATGGAAAGCTGGGCAGTGCCGTAGGGATTGGGAGCGCTCTTGTCTGCAGAGGGCTGCTGCAGCAGGGCATCGGCTGGCTCTGGTTGTCTTTATCAGCATTCTGTCTTATCCTGGGGAAGTTAGTGTATTTTAACTCGTGCAGACGTGGGCCATATGCGTTAAATTTGTGAGTTTCCGTATTAACTTACGCAGGATTTCTTGAAGAACTCTACCTTTCTGGATAGCCCTGCTTGTTCCGTGTGTCTGCTCAGGAGCGCGAAGGTTTGCTGGACTGGGCCCTTTGATTCCTCGGAGGTTTGTGTTGCAGCTCTTAAGGACAGATTTCTGGCAAATTAGTTCTAGTCTGATGTTGCAGATAATGGGAAAAGTTAGCTAACTTCCGAGGCCTAGTCCACCTCCAGTTGAGTTCCTTGGGCATTGTGAGTGGACCTTAAGGTGTGCTGCAGTAGTTCCCATAATTGCAATGGTGGGAATTGCACCCACCATTTCTTTGGTGATCTTTTTCAGCCTGGTCTTTGTAGACCTGTGGGATCTGTTGCGTTCTATATGTTCCATGAAAGGTAAATAGAGGAGGTCTTCTGGCAGGGAGGCTTTGTTTGTCTGCCCAGCTCCCATTGCATAAGGGGATTGTTTTTTTTTTTTATAGGTCTGCAGATTAAACAATGTTGAAAGCCTTTGGACAATGTACCTTAAAAATGTCGTTACCGTGGTTTAAACTTCTACTGTACAAGTTCTGTCGTATTTATTCCTTTGAAGAAGCAAACCTTTTGGTTTTGGAGATGGAACAGTCCTGGAGTAGTGAGAGGGCTTCCTTTGCTAGCAGTGTTGTTTCTCTTGCGCGTGATGCTTTTACTCAGCTTCGAAGGGGAGTGAAACATTCATTACTGGGTAGTGGACAAATATGTCCTGTTGAAGGAGATAGAAGCTAAGCTTTTATATCCATATCTTCAAGGCTAGGAAAAAATAATTCCTTGACCTAAGTACAGTGTACCCCAGTATTAGGTTTTGTGTATTTTTAAGTGAAACTTTTCTGACTTCAGTGAATTGTATGGTTAGGACTTTGGGAGAAATCAGTCCAAGCTGCATTCCTCTGGGGTGCAATTTTCTCACTACCTTACCTCTGGTGCCGTGTAAGCCTGGCAGTACGTGCTGCAGAGGCACGGATGGCCACATCTGTGTGGTATAGCCTAAAAGTTCTCTCACTGTTTTTTCATAAATAAATAAATATATACACATGCTGTTCTAACTTTGACTTAGATGCCTCCACCGGTATTTCCTCAGAGGCTCTCTCGCGTGTGCATGCACACACGTTTTCCCATCTGGATGGCAGGAACAGCTGTAGGACTCCGGTGGGATTCACAGGAGGCCAAGGCCATCTTCAGGGAGGTCCTGTGCCTCTGTAGCGTTTGCGGTTGCCTGCTCAACTGTCCTTTGTATCTCCCGCCCTTGTAGCCCGTCTGCGTGGAAGCCGAGATACCGTCCCAATCTACTCTTCCTTCTTTTCCGCAGTTGCACTGAGGGGAAGGAGGAAGAAGGGATCATAGCAAACGTAATGCTCTCAGGATGTGCTATCTTCTGTGGCTGCAGACAGGAGGTGAGGAACTGGCTCCACCCTTCCTTTGCATAGATCCTAGATGGTGCAGGACGTGGTGTGGGACGTGCGGAGATGGTGCTGAGGAGGCTGCAGGGCTGCGCCGCTCAGGGCGGTCACAGGTGCTGGGGCGCCGTCCTTGAACTCCGGTTCTTTTAACTTTCCCTGACCTACATTTGTGAGGCTTCCCTCCAGACGCAAACCAGAGGACTTGGAAGGGCAGCTCTGCAGTGTGTCTGACCAAAAAAAAAAAAAAGTAACGTCCCACTGCCTCTTTTGATGTTTTGACTTAATAATTTTTGGCACTGCTGAGCTAATTAGATTCTTTTTTGATGCATTCATACATTATTGAGGTCATATGGATCACAGTGCAGCCTCCTTATTACCTCTGCATATGAAAGGCAATATATTATTAACAATGATAGGGCTGATTTTTGTTGTGTTAAGATTTTGTTTCAAGTGGTTTAGTGCAATTTTTGTTTTAATAAGGATACTGCAGGTTCTTCCCCCCCCCTTTCTGATTATATTTTGAGGTGAAGTACATGCATACATGTGTAAATAAGTATATATCTTTTACCTTTTTTAACACTGAAGGAAAACAATTTGCTCTAGATCTCTCTTTGCTTTTGAGGTGTGTGAGTTTTTTGGGAGGTTCAGTTTTATAAAATAAAACGTGAAATGTAGCCAGACCATGGTTTTAGTTAACAGGCTGATTAAAAAAAATTAAAAATATATATACACACAAATAGTAAATTCACCCAAGTAACTTACTGTAACACTTCAAAATAACAGTAATTTTAACACTTAAAAACGTTCAATCATTTCTTTCCGGAGAACTCACACAAAGGGAGCCATGCACTCCCTGGCCTCAGCACAAGAGAGTATCTGTCAAAATCTGTGCTATTCATATAATTTGCACAGCAAAGTTAAAAAAAAGAAAGTTTTTTTTGATGCAAACAAGTACAACTATTTTTAAGCACTCTGAGTAAATGATTAACAGGAAAAAGTCTATATATACATATGCACATTGTGGCATTTTCTGAGCTGAAAGAGTGTGGTTCCCCTACTGAGTGTGAACATATGTATATTTTTAATGCTGTGGTGCCACATTTATAAAGACAATGTATATTGTGATAATTTATTTGGAATGTATTCCTATAGAATATTAATTCTGATACAAGACATTATTGCAGTAGGTATATTCATGCTGTTCGTCTACTTTGTACTTTCTGGGACAGAAAAAAAAGACATAATAGCCAAGTTTTCAGGGTGCAATTGCGGGCCACATTGAGGTCACTGATTATCACTTGGTGTCATAATTTAGGCCCCTTTTACGCCATTTAGGTCAACAGGTAATGTCACTATTTGAGCGTAGGCTTAGACAAGCATGAGATGTGTTTTTGATCTGGAACTGTGGTGATTTTGACAAAAGGAAACCTATCATTTCAGGGTGCTTACAGCACATATGTCATAGATCTACTCTAATAGTGCATTTAATAAAAGGGTTAACTTATTTCTAAACACATTATGCAATGCACATTTTTAGCCAAAAATAACACTATCCCCACCAAAAGTGAATTTAGCTTATTTTTTAAATGTAAGACTTTTTTTTTTTAACAGGGAAGAAGTTGTCACTTTTATATTGTCTGTGAATTTGATAATTACCTTTGGTTGCTGCTTCATCATAGCAAAGTTCATTATTGATTTAATACAGCAGCTGAATCTTGGAATTTGCGATCGGAACAACGTGTTTTCTGATTCTAAAAGAAATAAGGTCTGTAAGACAACCAGTAAACTAGCAGCAAAATGCTATTGAAAAGGAACTATGCTATTTAAGGGAACTTGCAAATGTAAATCCATGTTATTTTTCAAAACTAAGAAGAAAAAAAAAACCCAAAAAACCATGGGTCAGATAATTCCCTTCACTTTTTACCACAGGAAATGATCAAAGTAGCAGAAAATCTGCTCTTTTTGGCCAAACTTCTGTCAGAGACAGAAGGGGTCGAGCCAACACATGGTGTATGCAGCCTTGCAGCAAGAAGGGATGTGGCTGATGGGAAAGGAGGTGGAACCAGAGAAAATCTGTAGGGTAATACCTCCTATTAAACCCACAGGAATTTTCCTATTCTAGATGAAACAGAGGCTGATCCAATAAAGCAAATTTCAAACAAGGCAACCTTTCTTCCCGGGCTGTTGGACGCTTGCGAATGAAGATGTGAGATTAGGAGAGTTTGGGATGCTCTGCGTCGAGCGGCTCTATTGTGGTAGGGAACCAAGGGCCGCTGGGTTGCCCTAAAACATCTAAGAAGTACAGGCAAAAACGTGTGCCTGCTAGAACAGTTTGGTGGGAAATGACGGGGTTGGTTTTTGGTTTTGTTTTTTCCTTCTTTCTTCCCTATCAGGCTCTTTCTAGACTTTACAAGCAGAAGCAGATGGTAGGGACCAGTACATTTTATTTCTTTGTTCTTGCTGCCTGTGAAAGGTGCCAGATGGGCAATAATAAAGATAGAAATTCTCTTCCTGTAGCCCAGGGATAGCAAAAATGCAGAGCTTCAAGGCTGCCCTATCCTCACAGGATCACCGTGACACTGCTTTCAGTCTGACATTTTGCCAAGAAACTGACAGAAAATCCCAGTGGCAACTTGACAGGGGCATCAAGACCAATAAAATATTTCACGTAGGACACCAAACCACCACCAGGTTTGGATCAATCGCAAATGGGCCAAAAACTATGCAGGCTCGGTGTGAAGCACAAGACCAGATCCTTCATATGAATAACTGGGAAATTTAAATACTGTGTACTCTGAGAGGTGTCTATTTACTTGGGAATTATGAATTACCAAGTTTTTTTATATAAGAGTGGTTGAAAGGTAGCTTTAATTAACATAATTAGCAGTAGAGTTCCAAACCATTTTCTTAATGAAAACAGACACTTATGGACATGAAGGGCCTCATCCATGACTCTATGAAGTCTATGTAATTAAATATTTTCCACAAACTATGTTATAAAAGTTAGGGGTCATCTTGTGTTGCAAAGCGAGGAATTATATATGGATTTTCATTAATTTGAATCTTTTCCTAGAACTGTTTTTATTGTACTAGAGTCCTTTGAACCTAAGAGGGGTTTTTTGTTTTGTTTTTTTTTAAACCACACAGTGTATGATGCTGTATTCCGACAAAGTCTAAAGCAGCATTTCAAGATTAATGCAGAGATTCCTGGGGTCTTTTGTCAGTTTGCCAGACTCTTGTTCCTGTTCTAACTTAATTTTTTATAATTTCCTTTTATGTTAATAAAGGCTTCTTGTGGCTGTAACAGTTGAAGTTGTCTTACTCCATAGACAGCCTGGTTCTTATGTAGATACTATTTAGATTATTTAGAAATCCTGCTGGTTGCCAGATGGAGCTCTTTTGGGTTTTATGTTAAATACTTGGAAAGTTAAATAGCTTGATTTTTCTCTCCTCCCTCCCTTCCTCCCCCAACAAAATAAATAAATACTTGAAAAGTGATTACTAACAAGTTGCTTAACTTTGGTTTTAAAATCAAATTAGTTTGAGGTGAAGTGACTGCAAGTATGAGATACCTCAGCGTAGTTGAGTTTTGGTGTGGTTTTGACTTACCTACCAAGATTTTAAACCAACAGTTTTTCTCCAGGTTTCTTTGGGCAGCAGGAACCTGAACTTTAGTCTAAGGATAGAGAATCCTGAAGAGTATAGAACACGGGCCTGAATCCTGCAGTAGCGTTTCTGACAGGATCTGGACTTCAGATGGAAACGCCAGGACGGTGTTAGAGTGCAGTGGGTGTTAGGATTGCTGGAAATTGCTGGAAGGGTGTGGTGCAGTGGTGGCACTCTGCTGCTGCTGCCAGCTGCCTGTATCCCACAATTTGTTCAACCAGCCTTCGGGTGACCGAGAGTCTCTGCGGGAGCTCCGGTGCCTCTCGTCTCCCTGCTCTGAACATTGAGGTGACCCACTCAGGAGGACAGATTTGACATCAGGCTCTCCATCACCAGCATGGAGCCTTGAGGTTGTTTACAAATCATGCCAGTGGCACTGGGAGCCCGTATGGATGCCAGGGTGGACTCACAGTGGTTTGAAACTGCTTTTATTCCTTCAGGGTGCGTCGCCCTTCAGCCCCTTCAGTCAGTTGGGTTCACCAGGTCTCCGTCAGTGCTCAGAGCATCAGCAGCAGAGCCAGATCAGGTTGGGTTGGTCTCTGGATTGTGGTAGTTGTGAGGCTTCATTTGGAAATTGGGGAAAACTGCTGAGTCTAGGAATGCTTCTCAGAAGAGCAGTGCCTGTTGGGCACTGTGGTGTTGATGAACTGAGGGACCTTTGGTTTCATACTCTTGCAAAGCAGTTCTCTTTCCTGCAGTTCATGCAGAAGGTCCCACTAATCATAATTCTGTCATCATCAGTTGCGAAATGGTCAAGACAGTAATTTTGGCCTCCAGGGTCATGGTTTTGAAGTACAGAGTAAAAAAATGCCATTTCCTAGCTAATTTTTTCAGTATGTATCAATTCTGTCTGGTTACATCAAACATTGGAAGTCTCTTGCATTGGCAGGCATGCTGTTCCGGTGTACTTTGGCCCCTGTTTGCATTCTGAACATGCACACGATGGAAAAAACGTGAGAAAAGTCAGGTAGATCTATATGTGCAGTGTGACAAATGACAGGCCCCGTACCACTTCTGAATTGGCATGGACTTAATGCTCCGGTCTTACTTAAATGCTTCAAATTTAGTCAATGTTTAAAAATTTACTTTCTGTTTAAAAATTTACTATGGAATCAATCTGATCTGGGAACGTTAGATTCACAGTTCAAAAACTTTCACCCCTTTTATCATCTTAAAGTAGCCCTTAGTCTGAAACTTTTCGATCTCTGGGTCTGGCTTTAAAAACAAAAGGAGATTGAGCCTTATATTTCAGTTTTAATATTTTTGAAAGCTTTAAAGCTAATGGGTCGACCTATTTTTAAATTACAGAGCATGGAAAAATGGCGTTCTTTTTTTTTTCATGTTGAAGCGCGCTATTGTTTCTCAGCTCATAATTAAAAACTTGCTTTTTTAGAAATTCAGATTGGTGTTAGGCATTGCAAGAATATCCGTGAGCAAAACTATCTGCATGAAATTTCCCTAATGCTGACTTTAGGCATGAACTCATTCAGGAGCTGTAATCTTGTCTTCTCTTGTGACTGTCATTTTGGAGGAGTTTGTCCCCGCAGCCTATAAATGGAAGCGGTAGCATGGGAAGAGGCTGAGGAACTGTTGCTGAAGTGAGTGGTACGAGCTCCAGAGACACGAGTACTATCTTTGAAACTTGAGAGACATGTGCTGCTGGCTAGGGTACTGCAGGTTGTAATAATACTCATGAAGAGTTACAGTGAAATACAGGACTGGAAAACAGCTATGAGCCAGAGAGGTTTGTTTCAAAGCGAGGGCGCAATTTATAGTTTGTAATGAAAAAAAAATTGGTCAGAACTGTGAGAGTATTTAAGGGCTTAACTTCTATTGGGTTTCAGTGGGAGCTATATGGCTAGATGTTTTGTGGACCTGGTCATTTGTGATGAAGTTTGATTGCATGTGGTTTTGAAATTAATTCTAGGACGCTGTGGTGGAGTTTCACTGAAACTCCATAAAGCTGGGAAATTTGCAGTTGAAGTACAAACGCGGGCCATAATTCTGTTCCTACCGTGGTGACCTTTCCGTATGGGCTAAAAGCTCTTGTTATCCTTGCATACGCCCTGGCTGGCAAATAGCCAGCGGCACAACTCTACCTCATTTGTCTCTTCTGGTTGCCAGATGCATCGTGCATCTTACCTTCACGTCAGAACCGCGGAGTTCAGCTCCCTCCCTCCGCCCTCCGCTCCTGGTACG
The DNA here is from genome assembly GCA_013398295.1 of Chionis minor. Classification (NCBI taxonomy): domain Eukaryota; kingdom Metazoa; phylum Chordata; class Aves; order Charadriiformes; family Chionidae; genus Chionis; species Chionis minor. The sequence goes on from VZSF01011326.1 coordinate 587,775, forward strand.
ACACCCAGCTGTGGAACAGAGATCCCTTTGTACTCCGAGCGCATTATCCTCGTACGGGCCGTACACGCAAAGACAGTTCATGCTAATTGAGGTCCAGATCACATTAGAAATATACCTGTTCTCTCTGCATGCAAATTCCAACTACCTCGATACCACATACACCCTTTGAAAACAGGTCTTGAAGAGTTGCCTGTAATCCATGTTCCCTGGAACTGTGTTTCACACGCAGTTTGTCAAAGAGCTGTAGTGCTACTCAGAAGAAAGAGTAATCTGACTTTAGGTATTTATGAGGTGTTTTTGAGTTGGGGTGGGGTGGTGAGTGAGCTGGATACCATGAGGTGTAGGTTAGTGGCTAGCTTAAAGCTGTAGCAGCTCTAGGTGCCAGTTACCCAACAGAGTAGCATTTGGGCTCTGTCTCTCTTAATTAACTATACTGTTCTGCTAACATTGCGTAGTGAGTTAATATGCAACTTTTGAGTTCGATGACAGAGAGGCAACATCTGGATTTACACTGCTCTGTACAATCTATTTATTGATGAATCTCCTATAACTTTTCTATATTGGACCCTGAGGCTTCTTTTAGTATTTGTCTTGCAAATGTCAAAATTACCTTAATTCTCTTTCCAACTGCAGAAAAAAACCAACAAACCAACCCACCCCTACTTAGTGTATTTATCCAATTGCTTGCCTATCTGCCTTTTATGGACAGTTTCAAGGTAATTAGTTGAAAATCACTTTATTTGAAAAATAATTTTACTCTTAAATTTCCCAGTCTGAAATTTGGGAGGATTTTGATTTGTATGTGATTAAACCCACCTCTGTCCATTGATGTAGAACAGAGGAAAACGCATGCTTTTCTGTCCTGGTACATAAGATAGCAAAAGGCCAAACCTTCTTTGGTTCACTTATGTGATTGTACTGTAGTAGACAAAAATGACTGGCTGCATCAATATTGCTGTTTTGGACGCTGAGTATCCTTTTGATTATAGGCCCAGCATTTTGCAGTCACTTCTATTGGGAAAAAGAAAAAAATTAAAATCTGTTGAAGCACCCTGTTAGTACATTATAACATTCTGTATTAAGTTTGGTTTTGTTTAAGAGAAGAAAGCATGTGCCAATTCTTCATAAGATCCCACTCATTTGGCAAAGGAATTGCATTAATTACATCTTGTTTTCTGTACTGTGTCATTGCAGAAGAGAGAGCACATGCTGCACTTGTAAGGGGATGAAATAATTCACTCACATCTTTGAAGCCTTTGCTGTATTTTTTCTTTTTCCTTGGAAAATAATGGTGGGCTGTAGAAGACTTTCCCTGGATGATAAATATGCTTTGTGGTGGTGCTCAGAAGCTTGAGTAAAACAGGCTTTAAAAACCTAGTAAATCTATCTGATAGAAACAAAGTACTTTTTCAAAGCGGTTTCCCCAAAGTATTGCTTTAGCCATAGTTTTACCTGCTTTTGTTGTTACATTCATTTAATTTTACTGTTAGATGTTTCCTCCCCTATGAGATGATTTTGTAAGACGGACTGATTTCACTTATGGAAGATACGGTTGCTGACTGGTTTTGGATCCTTTTTAAGGCTGTGATCTGTGAGATGTTGCATGTCCGTCCTTGTAAGACTGTGCGTTTCACTGAAGTGATCTGGCGTTCACATGAATCACTAATGTCCAGGGAGAGACACTCCTGTCAAGAGAATAAAGCATAAGGAATGTTCAGAGCACATCTAGAGGAAAATTCTGCAACACGGACAACTCTCAATAACTCTCTGTCTGAACTAGCCCCTCTTCCTCAAGAATTTAAAATTAATGAGAGTATTTAAAGAATTTCAGCTGCCAAAAAAATTGATAACCTACATGATGCGTGAAAGCCTTCTTTCATATTTTGCCTCTGTTCATAGTCTATCTACCTAAAAATAATGGTTTCAGTGTATTTTTATGACAAAAAATAATTTATTTTTTAATCAGTGGGGAGAAAAACAAAGTGAAAGCCTCATTTTGGTTTTCAGAAGTGGACTGCAAAACAATCAATATCCCTTTTGCTCATTAGATGCTGTGTAACTAAGTTACTCCACTGCTTATTGCACTCAAAACTACCTTTTTACTGTTGATTTGCATTGACGTCCTACAGTTTTATTTTAGAAGAGCACTCAGCTTGTTTATGTGCTTCAGTCATATCGACTGTATATAAATTCTTCCTCGGAACTAAATAATCCTGGTTAGTGATCAAGTGAAACAACATTAAATTTATTTGTAAGGGGAAAAGCTAGCGCTTTGCATAAGTCAGATTGATGGTAAGTTCAACCTAGTAATTTTAAAGGTTTTTGCATTTGTAGTGGTGTGTTTAAGGACTCCTGCAAGCCTGAAGCCTATTATTTTCAACCTGTTTAACTTTATCACCATTACAGAGAGTACAGAATTATCAGGTTACTATTATTACCAGGTTGTTTGGGAATTAAAGCCTTTTAGAATATGCTTAGCAAAAAAGATCCAAGTTAGATCTAGTTTGCAGGGTGGGTCCTACCTGCAGATACAAAATTGGGATGTACAGGTTTGACATGGTGCGAGGGGATTGTTGTAGTGCTAGTTAAGAACTGCATTACCTGAGATTGACATAGCTGGGATTTTTCAAAGAAGCACAGATTTTTATTTTTATAAGTGGCCCTTTAAATTTGTTTTTGTGGTTGAAACCCCTAGAAACTTTTTATGGTGATCTTGCCACTCTTTGGTTCTTCTTTCTCAAATGCTTTTTTTTTTTTGGTATTTTCTAAATACACAGCAAGTGTCCTGTGCCATGATGACCCAGTGATGTTGGTAGCAAATCATCTCCTGTTTTCAGTGGAGACATAATTTATGTCATGATTCTCTTCCCTGGATAAATTCTTTGTTGCTAGCATCCTACCTGTACTGTTAGTCTTGATGGATGCACTCTGAAAACAATGAGCTTTGCTTTGATCTCAATAAATGGTGTAGCCACAGGGATTCTTTCAGACAGGTAAGGATCAGGTGTAGATGCAGGTATGGGGCGTACAGATAACCACGCGCACACAAAAAGAACTCCTTCCTAAGACCTGATCTTTCTTCCCCACATGCTTCTCTACAAAATAGTATGTTTCTTGCCTTCAAAGAATAATAAGTACTGTTGGGAAGACAGAGTCTACTGGAAAGGCAGTTAACCATTAATAAAGCGCCCTGGACAGACAGCAGATCTACCAAATTAATAAGTACTTAGTAGGTAATAAGTATTTAGTAGTAAATTGCTAAAAATCTGCATCAGAATTAGCAGCTAGCTGAGAACTTCTGCTTATACGCAAGGACCTACATGGAAATATATTCAGTAATAAGGTAAATGCTTGTCATCATCATGCCTTGCTAGTGATTTTGGGCCTTTCCATGTTTAGGACTAAGGAAGACTGTGGAAACTTGGTTGGTCAAAAATCGTAGATGAGTTCTCACGAAAGAAAAAGGCCCTTCCAGAGGTAGCTTGAATTAAGCTGATACACAGGGAGATGCAGCTCTGATAATTAAGGGATTTGTAGAGCACTGTGAGTCACAGTACCTCTTAAGGGCACTTGGGCCAAGTATACTTACAGTGAACTGTTCTTCATCAGAACGAAAGCTTTCTTGTTTACCCTTGGGCTGTTACGTATCTTAGCTTTTCCATATCTAGAGGGTTGTGCCGTTTCTAAAAAGAGAGATTAAAAATAATGGACCTCTTTCCCATGAAGAGTGTCCCACCAGTCATCACTTTCTCGTTGCTGTCTTGGTCCCGAGCATGGTGCTACGTAATACTGTCTAGTGGTGCTTTACTTTTGTCTTGCTTTTTGCATTGTCACTCATATTCCTTGGTGTACATCATCAGAGTAGGAGCCATTCCTCACCTCTGTTTCTATTTCTCCTCTAATGTGTCCAAAAATCTCTTGTACTGACTTACAAAACCAGCTGGAACTGACACACCACTCCATTTTAAGCTCTGAATTGTGTTAGCCATTACATTGGTTCCACATGCAGCTTGGGTGGAGACATCAGTTAAAATTCCCAACACGGCCAGTCAGGCCAGGAATTGCAGCGCTGTGTAAGTGGTGGTGACTTTCTAATTCTTGATTACATTATGCTAGAAAAGAGGATTGTTCCCAGAGCAATTTACCAAGAGGGGAAAAATGGAAATACTGTTCAAGGATGACCTTCCACCCCAGTGATCTATTTGGCTGGCGTCTGTTATTACTCAGCTTCTCCGTCATGGGTTTTGCAGTAGTCTAGTGCTTTGTCATCGCTAGTAAGTGGAAAACTCCTGAGCTCACTAAACAGTTTGTGAGGGGTTTGGGTAATGGCAGATAGATTTATGAATGCAACTTCAGAACAAAGTACTCATCGAGGTTACCTGAAATAAACACGGGTCCTATTCGAGCAGACTTTAAATGCATCGATTCTACAGATTCTTTCAATCTGAAGTGCTATGCCTGAGCCCAAGATCCTGAGATAGATAGGAGAGAGGAAAAAGAAGGGAATTACTTTGCACCACTCCAGCATGGGAACAGGAAAAGCGTTGCGATTGTCTCCAAGAGAGAGGCAGTGCTGTAATCCTGTTTCATTTTCGTACACAGAACTTGAAAAGATTTTTCCTAGAAATGTGTAATGGGACTGTCAGAAAACAGACCACTCCCCTTCCCAGTAGTTTCCTGCTGAAGTCATTTAAGGCCTCTCACAGCTTTCATCTGTGTAGGCACTGAGAACCCGTGGGCCAAGATTTTTTTTTTTTTTTTAAATGGAAAACAAGCAAAAATGAAGCACTTTAAAAAAAGTCATTAGAAAAGAAAGTTGGAAGTTTTTCTGCACGTGAAGCTGGGTCACCACTTAATCAGTTTCTCATTTCCCTTCTGTTTCCGTCAATCCCAGTGAAGTGGATCTAGGTGTTTTTCTTGTTTTAGGTACTGCTAAAAGCATGCATGTGAGCTGCCCAAAGGGGTGGAGAGAGAAGTTGTTCCTTACTTCACTTCTGGGACTGTCTGTTCAGGGCTTTACACAGGAGGTGACTTGGAAAGGCTTGTGAATTCCATTTACTGTGCACTCAGACCTGATGATCGCAGTAGGCTGAACATATAAAACCTGCTCTGCAGGCAACAGCCCTAGCGCAGTAGCTATTAAAAAAAAAAAAAATCCCTTTGCGAAGCTGGCAGATAGCCAGCATTCACAAAGAGGAGAATTTTTGTTGGTATATATGCCATGTTTAACGCAAATGATGAACGCAACGTGCTTTTAAAAGAAGCCATTACTACCCTGAATAAATGGATGCTACTCAGCATGCATTTTCTGGTTGGACTGAATTCAAGCCTCCCATTCTGAAATGGATAGCTTTTTTGGATTGCGTTCGCTTGTCTCTCAGACAAATCTGTGGTGTGGGTTTGTTCCTTAGATGAATGATACACATTTCATCCGGTTTCTTTCAAGTTGAACTCCGCCTGGCACAGGAATGATAAATGTTTTTTTCTTTCTCCTTCTGTCTAGAAGACCACGTTGTACTGTGAAAGATGAACTTCATTCCCAAGACAGATGAACTGCATTCAGAGGTGGATTTACTGATACATGTTTGTAATGCTGCAGCAGTGCCGTAGGCACCTCATCAGGCAGACGTACAGTGTGATAGTATTGAGCCTCAGTCACATTTCATGTATTGGCCCTTTTGTAAAGCTTTAATTGGAAGTTATATGTCCCTAAAGCCTAGAAGAGTCTTCTCTATAGGGAGTGAATTTTCCTATTTTCTTTTACTATTGGTCTTTGGGGATAGTGACATATATACGAGTATTTCAGCCTTGGAGCATGAAGAACTTCATGGGGTTAGCTGGCCATTATAAATTACATGTGCATTTAAGAAAAGAAAATGCTAGTATTTAAGTAGGCTGCCAGCATGCTATGATTGCAATCCACTGTATTGATACGACATTTAAAGTGTGTATTTGCATTTGCTATGAAATTGTACATACCCGATGTGTAATTTTTTGGAGTTTCCTTGATCCAGCGGATAGGGGAGCTCGGTGAGTTGAGTACAGCTTAAAGAACAATTTCATGACTGCTTTGAATTAAACCCCCGATCAGGTCTCAGGATCAAATTTGGGACTGATGAGCTAACTGGCATACTCGGAGACAACTTGAGTTGGCGTCAAGCATCTGACCCTTATCCTGCAGAGCTAGCACGCTCTGAGCATTACCTGTCCCCATCACCTCCCTGTGTCCCATCTGCCCTTGTGATGAGACCATATGTTTGAGGCTAAACAGACAAGATGTCCTGTGGCCTTTCTGGTAAGAGCTGACGTGGTGCGATGTGAGGACATATGGCATTTTTAGACAGTCTGGATTCAGGTTGTCTTCAAGGGCCATCTGGAAAGGAGAAGTGGGGTTGTGTTTCAAAAGCTGTTTCTAGGAGTGGCCATCTCAGGTACAATTTAAGCAAACCTCCAGGGCTTTATAGCTACAGTCCTCTTTGTGCTGAAAACTTACCCTTTCCTAAGGCTTTAGATCCTTACTTACTTGCTAAGGTATTTTTGTTTGCCTGTCTTGATACTGGCATTCTTTTTGTTGCTTAACTACAGTGTCGACAAAAGTTCTTGTCATACTGAAAACAAGATTTGAACTGAATCCAAAGACTGTGGAGTCAGTGCAGCTGTGTGACGGGGAGGAGCTGGTACATGCTTTCAAAGATTTGAAACCATTAACTATATTCAAGGAAATGGCATCTGAAATGCTTTTATTTCTGGTGGTAACTGATGATTTTCACCAAGTACAGCTTTGACTCTTATTATAACTTCTTCTATCAAGATTCTAAGACTAGCTGACCCTACTTTTGTGAGTTAGCGATGGTAATTAGAGGTGCCGGGCCTATTTTATTGTGATACATACATACACTACTATACATTGATAATAGGAAGCACGTCATTCAGAAGACATTCTGCTAAAATCTGTCTGCTGTTTGGCCCCTTGTAGAATGGATGGCACCAGTCACTGCAAGTCACCAGTAGTGACCTAATGACCAGTCACCACTAGTCACCACCTAGTCTTAGTGCAGCAGAATCCCCTTCTGTGTGGGAGAGCCCTTGCAAGAACCAGCAGCACGCAGCTGGCTGAGTATCTGGGGCGAGCAATGTGCAGAGGTGGTAAAAACCTGTACAAGCCGTGTAAGCCGTACTTCCTAACAATGAAACGGTTAGGGTTGCTGGCAGAAAGTGATAAGAGTGTCAGTGGCTGTTCAGATTAGGGAAGGATTGGGTGTGTTCAGTGAAGGGGATAGTGTTTGTTTAGGTTTTCCCTCCTGGGACTAGTTTAGTATTTCAAGCACGTTTGGGAACTTTTTTTTTTCCCCCCAGTGGGATAAGATGTGAGCTGGACAGTGGGCATGGGTCTGGGAGAATAAGACTTAACAATGCTTCAGAAAAAAGCGATTGCATATCCCATAATGCTAGCCTTGTTTCTGAGTGCCTGTAGAGACTCTCTCAGTATTTGTTTGCTAACTTTTCTTTCAGCTTAAAATACACAAGAAGATGCCTGTTTCAGCCTGTTGGGGCTGACAAAATACTGGAGATAGACAAAACCATACAGTAAAATGTAGCTGAAACCAGGCCTGTACGGGGAGTCCCTTGTGTGTGCTGTATCAGAGGGAACAGCTGGGATCTGCTGCTAACAACACTACTAAACCCACGGTTTTGTCTGTCTGTCTGTCTGCTCAGTGTGCATGCCCTGTCCAGCAAGATGGAGAGCTGAGACTTGTCTCCTTTTTATTCACTGTCTGGGGGAAGGTTATTTAGAGCAGCATGGTCTGAGTCACTTGGTCACAAGCTAGTTCAAAAGGCATATGCTCTATGTAAAACTGCTCCAAGAAGATGAGGAGCAGCCACAAAGGGACATACTCGTACAAACCGCTATTCAGAGATCTTGAAACATAAAACCGTGTAGCTCTGAAAGAAAAGGCCAGGACCCCAAAAGTAATTGGCCAGGGTAGTGGAAATTGTTAAAAGAATGAATGGGAGCAGCCACAACCATTGCCAAAATCATTACAGCCATCAAGCTGAAAAATGAGCCTGGCAGTAGCAGTACATCCAGATGGCCGAACAACAAGACTTATTGATAATCCATCCATTTGCCTCATTGGAATCTCGTCTGCCCACCAGCTCAGGGAGAGACTCCAGACTAGTCCCAAAGGGGGCTCCCAAAATTACAGGCACTGAGCTCCTCTGGGTCTCTGAGAAGGATTCAGCCTCCTCAGCAGTTAGACAACCACTGGTGAAGCCACAGGTTCAGTGGAGCCCTACGCGCAAACATCGCATTGTGATGTTAAAATGGATTATTTTTGAAGACTGCAGATCCTGTACGCCATGTGGCTGGGCTGAAATGCTGGGTATGCTGCCAGTATGGCTAAATGTGTGTCAGCAATTAAGGACCCCAGGAGGTCTCTGAAAATGGCTGTACAGGCTTGTGTAGTTTGCCTTGCAACGTAACTTTTCCCAGCAGAATATGATTGCTGTAATATGGAAGGGAGCTTTGCTCTACACGTGCTAAGTACCCTTATCTCTCAAGTGGCCTGACTAACATAATTAGATTAAACTAAGAGGAATTGGGCCTAACCTTGTCTCTAGCTTGGATTTTGCCACTCCTTTTCAGATCCAGAGAAACGAGTTTGAGCCCAAAAGCCTCCCTGTTCTTTCCAATGATATTAATTGTCCTAATAAAAATTTTATGTCGTATGTTCTCTTCCTACAAACTCATGCTTTTCTCTTGCTACAAATACAATTATTAGTTCCATCCTGGAATGGTTGGCATGTACGTAAACTGGAATAAAGAGGTCTGACCTGAACTGTGGGGGTAAAAAAAAAAAGCCAAAGCTGCTTAGTGTAAGAGCCCTTGGCCAGCTGACTGAAGAAGACATCCCCTGGCCAGTACCTGAGCATTAGGCTTGGGAGCCTGAAGTCACTGTCCCACAGAGGATATGGGAGCACACATCCTTTCGCAAAAGTCAGTCCATGGCTATCACTGTATTTGCAGCTTTTTGTGACCAGCTGAGCTGCTCAAACCAGCATTAGGCACAGTGTCTGGCTCCTGTGGTGTGGAAGCAAACCTGGTTCTACTTTCCTGGTAGAACTCAAGGAGATTGAAAGGGGTCCTGGAGTTATAATGCAAAAATCACTAGTTCACACTGACCTAAACCAATTTGATGGAGGAAATTCAGATTAAGGCGCAGGTGAAGGAAATGCAATAAACACAGAGAAATGAAGCTTTTACTTTTCAACATGTCTTTTTAGGATGAGATTCAGAGGCAGAGTTTAAGCTTTAAAAAGCAGAGCTAGAAATGAGTAGTGAAAATGTGGCTTTGGTGGTTTTTTTTACTTTTGTAACAGCTACAGTTTTTGAGTTCTTTTTCTGAAAGTTGTCATTAATGTGGCACTATTCTTTAATACACTTAAAAGTCAAATACAGGTGGTTACCATATTACTAAGTTATCCTCCCCACAACTTACCAGTCCTCTTAAGGAGATAACTTTCTCCATAAAGTATCTGCTTTTTTTTTTTTAGACAAAACTGGCGACTTTATGTCTAGCTCATTTTAAAAACAGCTAGCAAGGGTAGAACCAATAGACACGGCATTACAGCAAAACCCGCTATTTTTCTTTATTTGTAACCTTTTCTGTGATACTAATATTGCAATATTATTTCTTGTTGACACTGACCAGCATCCTGAAAACCAACGGCAAAGACATGATGCAGTAAAAATAAACACCAGAATAGTTGAAACTGCCGTAGATGGCCTTTGCAATACATCAGGACTATAAAGTGAGGTGTCTGTCAGCTGCATTAGCAAAGTAAAGGTCCCAGGGACTCCTTCTCATTTCCTCTCCTATTTAAGTAAACCTTTAAAAGACAAAACAGACCACCCCTTTACTATGGAACTGCAACGTACTACAGAATGATTCACACCAAATAAATAAATGCTTTTCAGTTGCAATCATTCCCTATTGAGTTGAAGTGGTATTGCACTGTTTTAATCTCATCAGTTCCAGAAAGCACACACAAATGAAAAGAAGTGATTTTAACACTTTCGGAGATGGAACTGCAGCTTGCACAGAGCATCCGGCCAAAACAGTACAATGACTGAGCTCAAAGCTATGCCAGTTTACAACTTCCACTACAATTAATTTCATTTCTCCACTTCATTCCTGAAAAATTAACCCTGCATGATAACCCTCATGCATTTCATCTGTCTGCAGTTTCCACAGTATTTGCCACTGAAGAACTCAAAACAGTTACAACCCTTTTCCAGTTTAATCTGATTGCCAGTAGGGCTCCTCCACAGGGAAATTCAACTTTCACTCCCATCTGCAACACCAAGCCACCTTAAAGGATGCCAATGAAATGGTCATTTTGAGCACAAATGCATACATAGGAATATTCCCACCTAAGGCTGAAACACAACCACCTCTTTGGTGAGCAGCATAAGTAATATGACAGCTTGTAGCAACACTAAATAATCATCTACTTAGCCTGGAGCAAAAATTGAAGCAGTGGGAATGTACAACATTTAAACCAGCATTTGTTGGGAAAACATTTCTCTTGTGACATAGAAACCTTATTGACTGCAAATACCCACAACTTCAATAGTACTGTACTTAGAGCTGGTAAATTCAGCAAAAAAAGTACTTCAACGCTGGGATTAGGACAGAGATTTTGTTAATAGCAGGAGTGAGCTGGCCACTGGAGAATGACCCTTGTTCCTGCTGATAGTACCTGTGCACTTCTGGGAAGATGTCTTCTCATAAACACCAGACTACTTCGCTGTGAAAATTTTTCATGTGAACAACAGGAAGCTCCAGTCCTGCAAAATATATATATTCTGATGAGATTGTAGTCTGAGACACTGCAACAGTCATGACACTAATTTGTCACATACGGTTTCTACGTTCTGCCTGAGGGCATCTCTCTCTCTTTAGGCTCAGCTCTGTAGTGAAAACGCTTTGAGATCTGAATTTGGTCTTTCCTTTCATTCTTTAATATTCCTGGAGAGGTGAGATCTGATACTTCAGTTCATGTGGAACAGCATCTAATTTCCCAAAACGTCCTATTGATTGGAACAGGATCAGTTGATATCAGACATACCATGCAGATGTTACAGTTAGCATTTCTGAGGTTTGTCTGTGCTGACAAACAATTCTGTCAAGGAGCTTTCTCATTAAAACATCAGTGAAAAGCAAATCTAGGTGACACCTCAATGCGTTTAAATTAAGTTTTTCGGTATGCTTAAATAACTAAAAAAAATGTAGAAGATTTTCCTATATTGTTAATAACACAAAGGTGTATTTTTAACATTATTCGAAGTTCAGTTTTTCATTGGGTTTGGGATGTATGGAAAGTCTTTCCTTAGCAAAGAGCAACAAACAAACAAAAAATCTGTTTTCCCAGTGGTGCTCGTTACTGATGCAGACTTGCTGTCAAATTGCCACTACACTGCAGAAAGATATACAAATCAAAAGCCTTCCTATACTGGAAATGTTAACAATTTAGCAAGCAGAATATACAATTCATATGGCTAAGAACAGAGAGTAAGCGCCAAAAAATGGAAATATCTTGTCAGTTATATTTTTAAAATATAATTTAAGAAATAAAAGAACACTTTTTTGAAATATTGTTCATGTATACTGCCAGATTATCTGAATTCAGTTCTACCACCATAGCTGCCTTCTGGTTGGAAAAAATACATGTTAAACCATTGTAATTATCCAATTACTTTTTCTTTTAATTGGAAAACTGCAGAGAATTAGTTGCAATTATAAAAGTTCAGATCAAACTGCTCAAAATTCAATTCTGTAACTAAAAGCTATGTATGTATAAAATCAGCAAAGTTTAAAAGCCTAAACAGATCCGTTTTCGTAGGAGCCAGTTGTTCACTGGTAAATATGCTCCACCTCTCTAGTAGGAAGGAGCAGATGAATTATTGCAATTCTCTTTGTAATTCTGATCCAAGTCCTTCTGAAGCCAGTGGAAAGATTTATATCAAGACAGTTTTTTAGGTCTTCGTTTTACATGTGTTTGTCTCACTGAGATGAGTCTTATTTCATCTTGTATTGCAGGGCTTCCAATCTCAACTCTACAGTCTGTAAAAAGTTGTGTTTTTTTCTTGAAACCAAGATCGTATATTAGAGAGAGTGCTATTGGATAGCAACAGACGTTTGTTACGGGTCCATGGCAAGATTCCAAGTTGTATCAATTCTAAGAATGTAATTCCAATAAATTTTGAGATAACAAATCATAATTACCACGAAAAATGTCCTTAGGTGACACCAATAATGAAGGAGAGTCACTTCTGACAGGCAGTTCTTGCTCTTGCAGGTGTGCTCTCACAAGGCTGGGAAAGGCTTTGTTTTTGGGTGTTCCCATGGTAATGTTGGCAGTCCTAAATGGAAACAAAAATATTTAAAAGGAGAAGTTAAAAAAAAAAGTGCGATTCAAATGTGACCAAAGTTTGTATTTTTCTAGGAGTAGAAAGCAGAAATGTTGTTGTATTTGGTTTTAAAAATTCTACCTAAATTCAATACAAAGTCAAATTCAGGCACATTTTTACAAACCATTGTGGGTTTGGCATTATTAAAAACACTTTATGGAAGGCCTTTTAAGAACCAGCAAACACAAAGTGAGTCCTTTCATGTTTGGTTTTCTGAAATAGGCAGCCGTTTTCTACAACTTGCATTTCCATACCACCAAAATAATCTTTGCAGGGGTGAAAATGGTTGCTGCCAAAAGCACGTAACGTCAAAAAAAAAAAAAAAAAAAAAAATCCAAGCAGGCTTCATTTATTTTAGAAGTAGCCTTCAAAACATTTTGAACGCTGAAAATGAAACATGCAGCGCTGTCTTCGAATGAAGTCTCCAACCTTGAAGATAAGTTTTTAAACTTACTTTTTTTTTTTTTTTTCCTTCCCCCCCCTCCCCTCCGGACAATGAAATTGGGTAAGAAACTCTGCGGTTGTGCTGCAGGACGGAGAGTGTCAGCGAGCGCCCCCCGCCATGCCGTGCCGGCCTGCAGCAAAGGAGGGCGCAGGCCATGCCGCCATGGCTGCGCGTTTCAGGGGTCTACATGGCCTCTGGAGCCAGACCCAGGCACGAGGTTCGCACGGACCCCTCAAGAGATGAGCCAAAATGTCCGAGGCAGCGATGCGAATGGGAGGGCAGCCCTGGCCCCGCGTTAGCGAGCCCCGGGAGGTGGCGCAGATCCCCAGAAACCCGCGGAAAAGGCGAGGGGAAGCCGCCCCCTTTCTGCGCTGGCGGCCGGCTGGGAAGACGGCCCAAGGCAGGAGAATGCTCGGGCATTTTCTTCGCTCACTTCTGCTTCCCATGGAGGACGCGCGGCCGGCCGGCCCGATGCTGAGGCGACCCGAGGGCCCTGCTGGCAGTGCTATTTATACACCCTGCCACTGGAAAACAGCACTCCAAAGCGCCTCTGTTGTAAGGTCTTGGTTGAAAAAAAACCCCAACAGCCAACCAATTCCGCATCTGTGAAAACTTCCAAAAATTGCTTTCCTCAGTGTAGAAGCCGGATATATATTTGTTGAATCAGGCTCTTAATGAGGTAGGATACAAAGGGCTTTCTGCCCCCGCCGTGCTTCCTGCCCCACGGCAGCGTGTCCCCACTTTCTGCTAGCCCTGCTAAAATTTAATGTGGGATTTACTTTCTTCTTCTTGTTGTTATTTATTTCCACAAAGATACTGTAGCAATCACCAACCGATCCCCTTTCTACCCCCCTCCCACTTTTAATTTCTATTTTTTAAATTTTTTTTTTCCAGTCCATATTTCTTCCCGCTTACTTGGGCTGGTCTTTTCATTAAAACAAGTTCTTCAAATGACCCCCAAACATTTGCCCTTCCTGTTCATTCTTGGTTATGCCAAAATTGTTAGTTCACAACAGGAAACCAATAGCTTGTGCTATCAGGAGACGTTTCCTTCACAGCACAAAACGTCTGAATAATAATTTCAAGCAAGGCTTCACCCATTTCCTGAGAAAGGAGGGAAGTTTGGCTATCCCAGTCCCTCGGAGCTCTTTTGTCTCCATCCCTTCGTGACGTAATGCTTTCTGCATGGGGAAGATGGATCATTCTCCCTTAACAGCACTAAATTCAATATCCTGCATCAAGTTTTGATACCACTTCTTCAGCAATGAAACACGCAACATTTACAAATGATAAAAAGTTATGCCCTAGTTTATACTGGTGGCGACTCAAAAAATAAACTGAACTTTTGGTGTCTGGAAAGGAACTATAATGAAAACACGAAGGTGAAAGACAGTCTGGTTTACTAAATGCTTTCCTTGCAGGCTAATTAGCGCTACAGCTGGAAGGACTACCTGTCCTCCCAGCAGGGAGAGCCCACCTGGTACCGGACCTCACCAAGCACCCAAGGGTCCATTGGGGCACTGCATTTTGCAGCAATACTGCAGGTCAGCTGTCTCAGGCGCTGGCTCAACACATCAGTTAAGCGCACGCTTAAGTTCATCCCTGTATAGCAAAACACTCACTTAAATACTGCAGAGCGGCTGGCTGACTTCTTAGAGCGACACGTAACATCAAAGCCTTAATATAATGGCAACGCTAAACTGTTAAAAAGGGAATGGGCAAGCAACGCACGTGTTAGCTCTTTGGTGCTGGAATGGTTAGGGATATATTTAGGATGTATAATTTTAGGTAAAAAGTGTGTTGAGATATTCTTTATTCAATCAAAGTAGGCATAGAAGTTGCTACATATGAGCTACTTTTTTCCGTTGAACCCCACTGTGGTGTTTCTTAACCTATTTTTGTTAAATGATACAACCTGGAATTGGGGTATGTGTTTTATTTAATTTCCTACAGGGTTTTTTTTAACAAGCTTAATAAGGGCTTGAGAACATGGTTTTTAAAAAATCACCTGTTGCAGGAAGCGAGAAAGCTTAAAAGAAGAATTTGTCAAAGAGTTTGAGGACCTTAAAAGTAGCTCTTGTCACAATAGTTATTACAGTGCAGTCTTAATGACATTATTTGCTGTCACACAAAAACCATAATAAATCTCTCTCTCCATTATTCTGAAGACAATAAAATTTTTATTACATTTGTGTCCTCTGTGCCATTTGAAATGTTTGAGCCAACACGAAATAGAACATCTCTCATTCTAATTCACTTGTTTCAATCAAGAGGCCCAACAGAGTCAACTTACAGTTTTCTTCCCTCCTTTAACAGGCACCGCATGCATTTCCGAATGTCTGTCCCCTCAACCGGGATGTCGCAGGTAGTGGGCACTTCCTTCATGCAGATACTAGTTATATTTCTGTTAGCTAAATGAACCATTTTAACGCCTCTCCACTAGGAGCTGTGTGTAAGAGTAGCAGCTTTGTGTTTCAACTGTGTCTCTTGCTTGAAAGGCAGGAATGTGGTTTTCTTGCCGAAGGTCGGCAGGACCTTCGCATTTCATTTTTTCCAGCCCATTCCTAAAAGTACCTTTATCAGTTATGGACCCACACAGCAGAGTCTCTGCACCAGGCAGATCTTGCCCACCCTTACCACCTTCAGTCCTCACTTTCCCCATCAGTTACTGTAAGATATGAGACAACGTCAGTCTCTTTATATTTGTTTCAGAGGAGCTGTAAAAATGAATTTTGTTTCACTTCAGTTGGGGCTGAGGAGAGCATTTCCCCCTCAGCGTCTTTCCCAGATCAGAAGACTGTTTCTGAAGAAAAAAAAATAAAAATCTGTAAAATATCGTTCAGTCCTTTTTCAAATTGTTCAGCCTTAAACTGGGACAACTTGTTAAAAACCTTCTTTGAAGGTGATACCCTAAGGCTATTGTCGCATCTTGCTTTTCTTTTTTTCCCTTCCCAAATTTGAATCCCTTCATCTCGACATTTGAGTATGACTAAGTTACATTACATTGTGTAACAAATGGCCAATTCCGGAAACCTTTCCTTCGTTCTGGCCATTTGTCTCCAAAGCAGAGTAACAGGTGAGCTGGAGGATGTTCTGAGAAGAGCAGAGCAAAAAACTGATGCCCAAAGAAATTAGCCACGGTAAGACTGGGCATGCTGAATATGTCTAGTTGTGCCAATGGCAAGAAAAACTAATGACTGTTATTTTATTGGCTAATAGAGAAATACAAATGCCAAAGTATAAACATGCATACTTACGAAATAAAAAAGGACAAAATCAGGCAAATCATCAGAGAAAGCTTCCTGTCAATCCCATGTTTTAATATCACAGAAAGATCTTTTATAGCAACTGTGGGAACACAATGGCCTTTTCAGCTTGTAAAAACTACATTTGCAAAGCACTCTGAAAAGGTGTGTGGGTAATACCACAAACTGGCAAGAAGTGACATCTAAGTCCCCTTCTTCCTATTATTAACTTGTGTAATACTGTATATACTTCAGTAAACCTCAAGTAAAAATCCCACGAGAATGAGAGTTTGTGCAGAGCATTTACATTTTGCTATAGAATAGATCACTGAACTCCGTCCGTCTGTCAAAACACGTGAGTAAATCATGCTTAAACCTAATTCTCTGGTCGGTGAGCTGAGATTCAGAAAAATTAGAAAACTTGATGAAGGCCACACAGGAACGAATGAGAAAGAAGAGGCTCATGTGGCGCAGTCTGTTGGCCGTTAGAGAGGCCATCGCTGCATGCAGCAGCTTGTGACACATCTCACAGTGCTGGTGTGGGGTGGTTCTAGACTTCTGTGTATTATAGACACCAAAACTGGCAGAGAAGCCTGGTGTCCTCAACTGCAGCAAAGCTGGTATGCGATATGGCTGGAGGGGAAGGGAGAAAAGGTGGTGCAGAACAACCCGGATACACCAGGCAATGCCAGTAGCTGGGAATGATCAAATGTCCCTACTAAAATCACAGAGGCACAAAAGGAGCTAATAGCTGACATTTTTAACACTGGGATTTTCGGGCAAGTAAGATCATAATTTTATCAGAATAGTGATATAAACATTGTATCATATATTACTCTTGGCTTAAAGTCCTGTTAGGCAACAGAGCTGTCTTGGAAACTAGATACCTTTATAATCTATGCCCCTTAAATAGGTTAAATCCCTCTTAACACCTTTCATGCCAACATTTCTTCTGCGTAGTGCTTGGGCTCTCATTATGTTTGACGTTTTATTTCCACTATTGAATTATCTTTTCCTTGTTTTGCTCATTCACAGCACATACTGGCCAACCTACAAAAATGTAATTTGAATGTTTTAAACTAGACTAATATATTTTGACTGTGTCCTCGCTGAGACGGAGGACTCTAATGCAGCCAGCTGTTCATTGTTACTATGTTAAATAAAGTAGAACTCCCTTGTGATAGTCTATATACTAACAAATGATGTAATGAAATTCGGGTCATGTGAAAATTCTATCATTATACCACCCAGCATCCCCATGAGCAGTCAGAGGGTAAGTCACTTGCCTGAAAAGTCCCGTTAACACATCATCCTTACAATTCAGAACACTAATTGGTTTAACCTGAGGACGTGCTGCTCATTTTCTGTGTCCTGCATGCTCCAGTAGTACACTTACACTTTTCTTTTCCCTGTATTGGTGAAAAGGTGTACAAGACAAAGACTGAAGACTGCTCTGTTAACATGATGTATCTACATCTGTACGTGCAGGATGTGAAGAGCTGATCACAAGAAACATGGTCTACAAGTGGCAGGTGGGACTGCTCAGGTAGGCAAAGATAAAGAGGGAGAGAAAGCCATGCACAGAGAGAACAAGGTGTATCCTCCAAAAGAACTCAGTGAACCCAATTTAACAAGTTTCTGCCCTCTTCCTTCCCCCGTCCCCACCTGCAGAGCTGTCGTATCATGTCAGTGATTCAGTTTCTAACACAAGCCCACACACAGTTGTCAGATCACAGCTAAAGAAACAGAGAAATGCGGAGTGGGAGTGAGACCAAATGCAGACTGTTCAAGTCTACATCAGCGCTGAAATCAGCTTCTCATAGAGCTGTACCTGGAAGCCTGAAAAGAAAAGAAGCAGAGAGAGGAATGAAGGAAAAAAGGTTGGTGAGTTTTACCCTAGACACTGACTGACTACAAACAGAAATTTTAACCTTGACTTAGGTGGCTATGGTCACCTCTGTGACTTACCCACATGCACCAGGGGGTGGCAAGAGGTACAACACAAATGACTGGGGAAAGCTGGGAGCAGTGAATGGCCTGCGTGTCCTCATTTCACTTGAGCAAGCAGGAAAGGAGATAAGAGCAAGTACTGTTTTTACTAGGGGAATTTTCAGGCAAGAGAAACCAAATCAAAAATAGGAAACTAAATTTAAAGCTTTTAGAATTTACAGATGGGTGCCCAGTTCTTCAAAGGAAAATTTGCATGTGTGAGGTACCCTCTAGCCAGTCACATGCTGCATAGGAGACTTGGTTGTGGAACTGAATCCCTTAAATAAGCCAGTCAGCTATGGAAATTGGTCACAGCAATACAACTCTAGCTGAATTCCACTGAAGATGTAAAAAAGAAAAAAAAAAAAGTCCTGTGAATTTTGTACTTCTATTAGATTTGAAACATTTATCTCTTGCCCTTTTTAGAGCCCATACAACACACTTGGTAGAGAGCAGATGCTGCCTGGAAAGTGGCAAGGTGGAAAGGAGAAAGTTCTCGGTTAGTAGGGTCCCTGGGGAGAAAAGGACTGACAGCAGCCATTCCCAGTAAATGCTGGGGCTTCCAGGGCCATCCTGCATGACGCTGGGCTTTTTGGGCTTTCAGACTAGGACCTCTAGAGCAAGAACATGAGCACTGCACCATACTGACTGTTGGATGTTAGTCTCTGTTATCAGAAACTGAGTTATTGGGACATCTCCAACTCTTCCACTGCATGACACCATAGTTTAGCACTGCTAGCAACAGTGAGGGCTCATTTCCCTGGTGGGAAGGATGTGAATCTGTCTTCTGTCAAAACGAAAGGCAACAATTAGCTGAGCCATTTGCAGAAACTGAAGTTAGGAGAAATCCTAAGAAGGCATGAGGACAGCAACGCTTTGTGCTGCTCAAGGCAGAACTGTTTGGAGAGTTACCCTCGTTTGCCTGAACAAGGCAGTAGGACTGTACTGCCCAGAGCATGGCCACACAGACGTATCAGCACATGACAATCAGTCTTATGCAAAGCACCACTGGCACAGCTGTATTGCTTCTGGCTCTGGAGAAAGCTTGCTTGTAGCCAGAACAGGTATCTCTACTATGCAATGCAGAGATACCCCAAGCGCCACTACAAACAGGTTAAAGCAGCCTGGATGCATCTCAGAGAACTGAGATAATGTCTCTTTCCATGATTCACAAAAGACAGGAAAAACAGTAAGTCTGCAAACACCGGTCCTATGTGAGCTTTGCCTGATTAAGGCTTTCAGACGAGGGATAAACTTTCATCTGAGCCTGAGCCTTGCTATGCTGCAGTTTTGCCTAGGTGCTTTATCTGTTCTCTCCTAGAGGATGCACTGCAAAAACTATCAGTGGGCTTTCACTAGCAAGGATGTGGAGGAGGAAGAACGCCATATGGCATTTCCCAAGCGTGTGTTCATATCACATGCCTTTTACATGTTTACATTTCTTGGCCATGGTCTGAGCCCAACCCCAGGCTAACCTTGAACCTTGCAAACTAAATACAGCCCTGCTAGTGCAGCTGGAACAGGTAGGAGAGCCAGATAACGCAGACAGAGCTCAATCTACAGTGTCTTGTAAAAAGAAAGAAAGAAAAAAATACTCCCCAAAAATCTGTGCTGTTAGAGCTACCCTTCTCGCTACATTGACAACATTTTATTCTGGAAATGGCAGACACGTATGTTCACCACCACGTATCATGAAGCTGAATGCAAAAATCTTACAGTGTATTGCCCAAAGAGGGTACTGACACCTGAAGGACAGAGACAGACTGCTGACTCACACACCCTTGCTTCCAGCCGAGCAACAGCCTTGGGGAACGATGGAGCAGAAAAGCCATTATACGGATCTGCTGCTACTCCATAATCTGCCTGGAGAAAATAAATAGATATTCCCTTCCTGTGCCCTGGATGGCGTCTGCTGTGAGCAGTGCTAAAGCTGTCCAACTCCCACAGAGCCATGGCTACGCTTGAGCTCCCAGGAGAGCTGCTGACCCAATTGTAGCACCTGGGGGAATATTGTGCTAAAATTCCCACGAGCAGATGCGATGGTGAAGCTGCAGGCTGTGACACAGGATCTGAGCCTTCATGAAACAGTTTTATTTCTGCAAGATAATTAGCAGCGTAAATGAATTGTCAAGAACCATTTTGCATGAAAGAGCGATGAAACAGTTCTTAACATGGCCTCTAAGATCGTCTTTTCATAAAATACATGTTTCTATATAATCTTCATTTTATTTTTTTAATTCACTTAATTTTTAAACAAACAGACCTCCCCTCCCCACTCCCCCTAGAAGACAGATAACATTTTATGAAGTATTTTGGCAGAAAACACAGATTATTGTGTTTATTGGCGACATCATAATGAATTAAAGTAAAAGGGAAAAAATTAAAGCTATTAGAAAGAGGTCAAATTCCAGCCATTTCTCTAGAGCAAGGTTCAGTTTTGAAGTCATTTTTCAAAAGAGGTTTTACATTTACAAAATCTAATGAGGTTAATTTGAAACCGAATGAGCTAATCATTGGTTTCATACCCTGGACACTGCAAATGTATTGCTTCCCTCAGTGTGATAATGTTATTTATCATCTTTCTTCTGCTACCCTGTTAAAAGAACTATTTCCATTGCAGACTTCCAGATTCGTGAAAGCTTGTGCTGCTCCATTGTCTTTGCACTGGAAAAACCATCTCTGGATCACAAAAGCCTGAGTTGGTAAGGGTGGAAAATAGGATGCTGCCTGCTGAGCGCTATCTGTTCAGGATGGCTACACTTAGTTTCCAGAAAACTGAGCATGAATTCTACCTCATCTAAGTTTTTGGGGGTTTGTTGGTGTTTTGTTTTGGGTTGCTTTTTTTCCCCGCTATGGCCTTTCTAGCATCATTTATAGAATAACTCCCAGGAGGGGCTGAGCTTGAGTATTTCCCAAATTTGCAGGTTTCACCCTGTGGCTTTGAAGCACATAAAAATTCTACAAGACAGAAAAGTGAAAATAATGGCTTGCCCTTCCACCGCTAGGACACTGAGCTGAATCATGCTACCTTGTAAGAGTTGTTCAGTAGCATACTTGAGTGCTGCTCACAGTTTCAATACATTTCCTGACTTAGAGGTGTAGGCATCCAAACTCTTCTCCTGTCTAGCCCTACACAGCAAAGCCCTCTGGCAGACCTTAAAAAGAGTGAGAACTGAGAGGGGCAGCAGCCCTAACACAGATGTTTATTACTCAATTAACTCTGTCTTGGTGTTAATCATTTGCACAGTCAACTCAGCAGAAAGATACAGGAGGAGGACAATATCACAGAAAAAAAATCACAAAAAAAATTTTAATCCATTTCATTATTAATTGGGAGGAATAAAAGAGGAAAATTTCAATCCAAAACCTGTGTACTCTGCCTACAACTGAAAATTGACAAAAAACAGACAAAACCACCCTGCAATATTGCTGGTTTCCCTCTTTGCACTGGAAACCAACACAAACATAGTGGAGCAAGTCCTGTGAAGACTCTGGATAAACAGTCCTCCGCTCATTTCACGTAGTTCAGTGTACATCCATTATTACAAGGCTTCACCACTGCAGTTTCCCCTTTTTCCCATTCCTGCCCAACACACAGCGCCCTGTGACCACTCATGAACTAGCCAACATCCCCTTCCACCCATCTCTTTTCAGCGTTCTGGTGGGACGCATGGGCCTACGTGAAGGAACCGCTTTACTCTTGGATCCTTTGCAGTCTGGACCACAGTGTTTTGAGCTGCTGCTTCTTAAACTGTGAGAAGCACAGCTAATGTCACACAATGGCTATCTCCGCCCTTGAGTCTGTGGTTTTCCAAAACCACAAGCTGACTACATGGTAGCCAAGTTCCCTATTTTTTTATATTTATTTATACATATATGTATATATTTATAAATTTCTATGTGTATTATAGTATATTCATAGTTATTAAATGGATAATGAATGAATCTACTGATTATGACTTACACATGGAAGATGTCGGTGAGGCTACTTTGGATGCAGACTACAGAACTCCAGGAACTTTGTTGAGAGGAGAAACCATCAGAAAAGGTCTCTGTTACGTGGTTAAACACACTTAGGAAACTCTGCCTAACCATCGACTTTTGTACATTGTCTTGAAACTACAGCTGCAAGCTGTACAAAGGAAATGACGACAGGATATAAAGGACTAGGGAATATTCAATATTTACTAAACAAAGATCTTAGTTTGAGCATGTGTCCAGTCATACCATAAGTATTTGACAGAAACAGCTCTCTGTGCTTGGACGGTTTGGAGTCATTGCTGTCATTTTGCAGTGCACACACAATGAATCACCTTGTGTTAATGTAGTTGCAATAGCTGAATTTTTCCTCCCCCTCTTAAATTACGAATTCAAGCCAAAAGGTATTGGTAAATACTGGAACAAAACCTGAAACCCTGAAAGACCCATGATCATTTTGGGAAGTTCATTTCACACTGTAGTTCAAAGGAACTCTCTTCAGAGGAAGCATTTCCAAACTCAGACCTGAGCTTGTGTTAAAATCACACCAACTTGCTGAAAGGGATTTTACAACTTCATCTGACTTCTGGGGTGACTACAGAGCAGTTCAGAACATTTTTAATATTACCAGATGAGAGTTGTTCCTTTAACACGATATGTTATGTCTTCTCCTTGGGAACTGAAGAAAAGGGCTATTGTAAAACATAATTATTTATGAACTGTGTTATGGGGTCTGCCAGATGACAGCGTGCAAGGGGCCCCATGTCTAATCAGGCTGTACAAAGCTTAGGCGCTGTAGTGACAGGCTGCCACCTTTTAGGAGCCTTTAGTCTGGAGAGACAACAGAGGCAAGATGTTGGAGATTATCAGCCTCATGTTGGAGATGGCCAAAAGTGATTACATTACTTGCCCGGCTTCAGAGAGTGAAACCTGTGATAGAGCAGGAAACTAAGCTCAGATCTCCTGAGGCCCATGGCTGCACCCCTGATGTGCTGTGACTCACAGCTAACTCATGGTTGATTAACGATAGTTTAGATTTGTTATCAGAGATTACCCATTTCCTCTTCCCTTTGCATCAAGTTTCTAGGATCATTTAAGTGGTCACGTTTTACTGGCCCTCTTGTTTGTAAAAATTAATTTTGAGGCCCAGATGCCTAAGCATCTGCACACATCTTGGTTCACAAAAGAGGATAAAAGACATAAGAGAAGATCTCTGTAATTCCATGTCATTCAGATGGGTCAGTCACAAGCAAGCAGCGGTCCCAGTTCTGCTAAAATATATTTCAAAAGACCTTTGATTTGCTAGCTGTAAATTCAGGGGAACTCTTGATCTCTTTGCAGTTAATCCTTGATAAGAATAAGTCCTTGATAAGAATTATTTGCTAACATCTTCAAAGTAGATTCTATTGGAAGGGGGAACCCCAGTGGTCCCACATTTATGATGGACTTGCTTCTGCTTTCAGGTTTTCTGCTCTCACTTTATCAGGATCCTCTGTCATCATCGCATTTCCTGAACTTTCCCATCATTGATTTACTTTTTTGTTCAGATGTGTCCCTGCTTCTTTTCTCAAGTGCTGCTTATGCATCAGTTGGAACAAACTGATATGCGAACATTTGCTGGATCAATGTAAAAAAAGGTTTGCTTGATTCCTAGCAGCTAACACGGGTGCCAGATTGAAGAGGACCACAGAGATGAAAAAATAGTGGTTACAGTCAAGCTTTTTACACCTTTGAATGTCTTTGAAATCCAACTGTTTCTCCTTTTACCTTCATAGTTCAACTAATATTGAACTCTGAAACAGGGCTGTTCTTGTTCAGGTAAAGCTTGGCTCCTCTCTAAGATAGCAATAGGATTTATACCCCTGCACTTACTGTTCAGTCCAGAACCACTATAAACATCTCTCAGCTGGCTGCAGATCTTGACCCCCCCGCCCCTTATTGGGAGCTGCAGGAGCAAAGAGTTGTAATGTTTAGTTTCCCTTTAAGTTCCTTAGTGCTGCTTATCTCTGGAAGGGGGTTTGATCTTTTCCTGCTTTGATTAGAAGATGACACAGATGGGGAAGTAATATTATTTGTGCCATTACCAGCACTGCTAATTTTCTCGAGTTGACAGCCCAAAGCTAGGTGAGAATTTATTACAGGAGGTCATTTACTTCAGGTCTGCTTGATGTTGCTGTACAGGGAGCCCAATCATTATTTGGTAGTTAACTCTCTCTTCTATAATCTCATTTTTCCTTGTATCTGGGAAAATGAAAGAATTTTGTTCAATCCTACCAGCTTGTTCCAAAGTCAGAGGAGACTACATGCAGTATCGAACAACATATCAACCCATCAGGAAAAATAAATGAGATGGCTTTGCAGTGTCAGCCTGTGAAGAATTGAGATGAAATATTTTTTCCATGTGCTGAATGAGCCCAGACAAAATCTGTCTAGATACTGGGTTCACTACAACCTGCTTGTATCATTTTTGGAGGACTGAACAGTCTGTTTTATGGCAGACACTCAACCATGCTACACACTCTGAAAAATACTCCCATTTCTCAGAATAAAATTCTTCATAGCTAGATAAGACAGACTGGAAGTTATTTGCTATAGTCTTCCGGAATAGCAAAGAACATTGGCTGTGGTTTTATACAGCACTAAGATTTTTTTTCTTCGGTTCTAACTTGAATCAGAACTAAATGAATAAACCCCAATAAAAGGAGAATTCAAAAAATCAAGTGCCTGTTCCAGGTGATCTCATATGTTGGAGAGCAAGTTCTGGGTGATTGTGGGTTACTGGAAGTCTATTCTGGGTGGAAGTATATATGATTTTATTTCCAGGGCTAGGATGCCTCTAGCTCCAACTAATTTGATTTCAGGTAAATACATATTATTTAAGACTTAAAGTTTCAGTTCACAGAAACTTCAGATTGTTACTTTCTACCTAAAAAACCCCAACAAACCAAACCACACCCCACCCCTCATCCTCCCTCCCTCTCCCCCCCCAATAAAAAAATGCCCAAAACAACAACAGAAAACCACAATGAGAACCAAACAACTTCATGTTATTCCAGGGGGGATTATTCACGTGTAAAATGTGCATTTTTCTGTCTCTGACCTACCCACATTCCTGTGAATTTCATTTACTATCAAACTACTGTCAAATGGGAGAGACAGCATTTCCTGTAAATAGCAGCCTGTAAGTCTCATTTTAAACACTGAAAATAGCACAGTGTCCAGTTTAAGTACAGCAAATTGAGCATGAAGGCGAAGCCTTCAGGATAAGCTTTATGTGGAGAGCCTCGCAGTGTCCTTGAGGGGGAAAAAACTAAGGTGACTTTTTTCTTTTTTTTTTTTTTTTTTAAAAAAAAACACATATGCAACAATTCTTGAGTTTTCATTCACAACTTCTCAAACATTAAGTACACTAATGCCCGTGAAACTGCTTATTCTATGGCTCCATTCCAAGTACTAGCAAGACACTTTATTCATTGCAATAACTGAAAGCACCACCCATTCTCACTGTATCTTTCAGGCCACAATCGCTGGTGTCAGATGTGTTTTTACTACCGAGACTGTGGAACTGGTAAGCAGAGAGCTTTCCCACCCTTCCCTTCTCCCAGGCATCCGACAAGCCACGGTTTCAGACTGGCCACACCCTGTTTGTTATTGTTGAGTTCAAATATTAAAGGTGGGTTCTTTTATATTTTCCTTAGCCTTTCACCTTTATTTAAAATACAGTGCATTCAAGGGACATCTGTGTTACTGGCAACAACATCACATGAAGGAGCTTTCTATAAATAACATCACTATTAAATAAACGGCTAGAGCACAGCACTTACTAGCACGATGAAGTCAGTACTGTATTATTTATTCTTGGTAGGTCTGACTGTCAGTGAAGTATAGATTTATTTCAATTTCGAAACAATATGTTTAACAAATCAAATTGAAAAGCAAGATTCAGAAGATGTGTTGCCAAAATGGCTAAATTTGCCTACGTGACGCTGGCAAAAAGACTAAAAGCCAAATTCAAAAAGTGGCTCCTGAATTTTTTCACTTACGTTTTTTAAAGGTTGTTTTTGAAAGTGTGGTTTCTAGTCTCTCTTATCTCTGTGTTTTTCAGCTGTAAAATGGGGTTAATAACACTTAGCTGGTTCACAAAAGTATTATGATGGTTAAAACATTCATGTGAGTAAAATACATTAAGTTTCTCTGTCTGAATGAGTCACTACAATACAGAAATTATTTCAATTTGAGATGTTTGGCATGTGAAGGAGCAAGGTAAATACTAGATCATTTTCTCCTGTTTTCACAACTGAAAAAAATGTGAACTCTATAAAACACAGGCCAGACTTTTAAAAAGCTACAGAAAGTCTATCCAAGTATATATTCATAGCATAGTGTAGACATTCCCCAAACCAGTCCTAAATTGGCTTGTTAAGGCTTGGTCAAGGTCTAGTCAAAGCTGTGATTTGCTGTGGAAATTCAGTAAATCAGCCTGACAAACTCCTTACTCCATCTCTAAACTATTAGTCTTAAAGAAGCTAACTAGGGAAACCTAGCTTGAATGTTTATGCTCTGAAGAAATGAGTGCAGTGAAGACAATCTAATTTAAGCAAATAACATGATAAAAATTAGGTTTGTCTGAGAAAAACAGGGACAAGAAAAAAGACATAAAGAGACATAGGAAGTGGTAATAGATACGATTTCACCGAGAGGGCCCATTAGCAGTGAAGAGATTATGGAAGAAAATCTGTAGAATGGATTAGGATAATATTTTGTTTTCTTATTACCAAACATCCTGTGGAACATAATGAACATGATAAAAGAAAACTTTACCTTTTTTTTTTTTTTTTTGGCCATTACATAAGGGAGAGCTGCATAAGCCACACGTTAGTCAATATTAAGTACACAGATTTCCCAAACATAGTGTCTAGAGTCTACATTGCATTTCTATTTAATGCTAGAGGTTCAACATGTATATGACATTTCTTTAAGGAAGAAACCAATTTAGCCAAAAGTGAAGGGCATTTTGTTAAAAGATTTGTATGTATCAATGACCAGACCTCGGAAATACACATATTCAAGTACAGATGCCTGTTTGAAAATTGGACCCACAATTCCAAGTAAATTATATACTCCAGAAGGAAAGCTATGTGGTTTCTGAAGAATACAGAGATAATAAAGATATCTAAGTCTTATTATGCTGCAAGCTTTTCGTCGTAGGCCCAAAATACTCACCAGTTTTCTCACCTTTTCTTTGCAAAACACTCAAATAACATATCTCTCAGAATAACTTTGCGTAGAAAAACCTAAGAAAGAAGAATCAGGAATTAATAGAGAACAAAACAAGAA
This sequence comes from Chionis minor, assembly GCA_013398295.1. Lineage (NCBI taxonomy): Eukaryota > Metazoa > Chordata > Aves > Charadriiformes > Chionidae > Chionis > Chionis minor. The sequence continues at coordinate 615,244 of VZSF01011326.1, forward strand.
ATATCTTTTTGCCACCGTATAAACAGATGACATCCACACCCTAAATAGTGTGTGCAGTTCTGGTCCCCTCCTCTTAAGAAAGATACGCTAGAACTGGCAAATATTCCGAGAAAGGTAACAAGGTTGCTCAAAGATTTGTGAGAGCTTTCATATAAAAAATTACTAGGCAGGCTGGGAATCTTCAGCATGGATAAAGGGAGAAGGCTGCAAAATCATTAATGACGTGGAGGAGTTAGATAAATAATGACTTTGTTGTCTCTTTCAACACAAGAAACAGGCATAAATAAGACACAAAGAGTCAGGTTCAAAAGTGTAGATTTTCTTCATGCAACAGGCAATGGTGAAACTCCTTTTAAAGGATATCATAGGTGCCAGAAATTTGTGTGTGTTTGTGACAAGTGTGAACAACTACCTGGAAAATAAATCCTTTGGGGTTCCTCTACAGACAAACCACCACAGGTTCAGGAGATCCCCTGAACTAAAAATAGCAGAAACACCGTGAGAGTACAGGGCAGAAGTCCTGTAGATTCTTGCGCTGTTCTTATTCTTCCCTGATACTTTTTTCTAGACAAGTGTCTGTTGCTGACACTGGACACGCTGATGTTCAGTGTGATACAGCTCCCGAAGCAGTAATGTTCTCAACACTCCTGGATTTTCTCCAGCTGCTTCGACTTTTCATGCAATTTACTGTCAAGCCCCTTGGCCACGATCTTGTTGTTTCTGCCATCTTTGACACCCTTCTGCCTGATGAGGCACAAACTAGGGATCCTGTGCTGCTGGGAGTTCTGCCTACTGCTGAAAATATGCTCCTTATCTTCTGTCAGCTCCCCTGCTCCTCTTGGTAAAGTCAATCTTCGTTCCTCAGTACCATATGTATCTAACATTGGCCCACCTTGGATTGCAAAAGGATTTTATGCCAGCTTTTGATACTGCCGTTTTGCACATCCAGGAATTGTGACAGATTTGTCTGTAATGCTACATTTTTGAGGACAGGATGTTGGACTAGATGGACCTGTGGATTGTAAGGCCATTCTTATTTTCTAAGGAAACTAAATCATGTGTTGCTTTACCCGAAAAAAGTACAAAAATGCTGTATTAACACAAGTTCATTAATTAATGGATTCCAAATCAAGAATTAAGATTATAGTTGTAACAGTTGGTTAATGACTGATATTTGGTATATTTTTCATATATCTGTTGTGGGAACATGAAATTAGATCTTCATGGGTCTAGTATATTGCAAAGGAATCTCTTCTTCTGGGCCAGTTACTGGGAATAATGCCACATGTCATTAAGTGGAAGTGATATTCGTATTATTTTGCAGGACTGATTGATTGTGCTCTTAGGTATCTTTTATTGAGGTACAGCATTAAAATATTGAATGCTGAAAAATAATAAGGTTGGAGGAATACAATCATCAAGTAAAACAAAACAGAATTAAATGTAAAGTTCCACCATAAAGCTCCTGTGTGTTGATGTATGAGCCTTAGGAGAGGAGAAGGCAGGTTAGGTCTAACAGAGACTTACTTTCTTTGGCCCGTGAACAGCTAATAATTTTTAAACTTGGCTCTTGTTTCAGATATCACATTCTATATGACTGCCCTTTTGCTCCCCACTTTTAAGTCTTCTGAGTTTATTTAATATATAACAAGTTCTTTTAATTAAATATCAGTTTTTTGCTTAGAATAAGAAGGCAATCTACTGTGTAGCATATTAAAAGGAAACCAAGTATTTTTGGTGACAACTCAACGCCTAAGGGTTCAAATCTACCCTATGCTAATGTCGGTTACTCTATCCCGTCTTTGTCAAGCCATATGGATTTTTGATTACAGTGCAACCACAGACTTGCATAATAAATCAGTCACTACAGTAAAAGAGCAGTAATGACACATCCAGAAGTGTAACCTGTGGCATTCAGCCACCAGTTAAGGTGCCTATGGGGAGCTGCAGTACCCCAGGGAGGGAGGGTGGAGCAGACACCATCTCTTCCAGAAGACCCCCACAGGACTGAAGACAGTGAAGCCTGCACTCTAAACTCTCTGTTTTAAGTTAAGCTGACTGTCAACTTGTTGACTGGCACAACTGCAAAAACTGATTTAGAGGCACTCAGCAAAATGACAGCTCAGGAGCAAGCTTTCACTATTTACCTCAGGCTGAGAATACAAGCTCTGGCTGTGACAGACACTTGCAAAGTCCTCCAAGGTGCTGGACTGTGTTGAGAAGCTGATTCTCCTCACCGTCTCCCAGAGCTCTTCTGAGGGGCTTCACTAGGATAAGTCTCCAGGGCCAGCTATGAAAAGAAGGTGCCCATTGTTTTACAATTTACCTTTCAAATGAAAATTATCCTTTGATTCTTTTGAGCCCCCGGTTTGCTGACTCCTGGCACCCCTATAGATTCAGGCTGGAGGCAGGCACTGTCCTAACAACAGCACTGCTCACCTGGGAGATCCGTTTGGGCAGACCCACAGTATTATTTTCCAAATTTCATTTCTAATAGCCACCCACTAAAGAAAAATTAATACCTCCACAAAAAAATACCCAATACATTTGTGTAATACCTTTACCGCTCCATCCAGGTTCCATATGGTATTCCAATGACTGGTCTGGATTTGTAGGCTAATACCTGATAGCTTCACACCTACCACACCTATAAAAAACAGTAACATGGCTGTAACTAAGCATCTCATATAAGCAATTAATTAATTCAGACAAAGCACTGTGGATGTCTAAAATGCAACCCCAACACCACATTTCATTTACAGCTACGTGCCTCTTCGAAAGGCAGACGCTGAAATATCTCAGATATGTCACAGCTAAATATGCTAACACTACTGGACTGTTGCATAATAGGTCAAGAGATGCCACAACATTTCTTGAAACACATCATTAAATGGTAAGGTTTTAGTCAATCATGTCATGGGAAGGAATATGAATATGCAGAACACTTTAAAAAAAAAATCAGCATTGCAGTTTTAGGAGAAATCGAAGTTACATGTCTCATAACTGGAGAACTGTCATGATTTACAAGTGTACAGTAGAAACCAAGATATTTAAGAATTAAAAGAGCAGTTCAAACTTCTCGAACTATATTTAGTGTTCATAAAACTTGCTACAGTTCATAGAGCTGTTTCTTCCATCAGTTAAATTCATATTACTTTCAAAGAATGACTCCCTTTTCTTAGTTTTAATAACTCTGGTTTTCTACTAACTGAACTTCCATTGAAGCAGAGCAGTCTCTAAAAAGTAGACTGGCACAGATACTTATTTGCATTAAAATTTTCATTTTCCCACTTTGCTTCTTTACACACAGGCTTCTCTTGATTCATTTTTTATTTCACTCTTACTTGGCTCTGTCTGCATTTTCATTGATTTTTTTTTTTTTTTGCCATGTGTCTGAAACATAATGAAAACATGCTGCATTAAAGCAGACTTGGAAATAGCATGACAGGATTGCTTATCCCAGATATAAACACAATCTTTTTTCTACAGTTATCTGACACCTCCTCCTTTCTAAAAAAAAAAAGAATTCCTTCAAATAAAGCAAGCATACACACAGAAATAAAGTACTTAAGAGTGGCTGTCACTGTGGTCCAGTGACAATTTATTTTAAATTGGAATGTCTGACAACTTTACTGTAGAATTAACTTTCTATGTATGTTCAGAATGTTCGTTTATGTGTTTGTTTATTTAATCATATGCACACAAACACACACAAATGTATTAGGAGCTACCTGTTAATGGAATATAGCTGCTGCTACAATCTTGTGCCAACTGAATATAGCTGCTGCTACAATCTTGTGCCAACAAAAATTATTGCTAAAAAATTAAATTGACAGTCTTCACACGGGTTTCTTCAACACAAAATATAGATGCTTGCAACAAACTCTTCAGACCAAGTGCATCCTGATGGTGGGGAGTACATTTTCAATGCACTGTTCAGGAAGTTGACTGCACAACTTGCATTCATAAAGCACAGTACTAGAAAGAGCATTTTAATAGCATTTTGAGTGTTTATAACTTTAAGTAATGAAAACCAGCCTTTGTTGTGGAGCAACAATATATTACATTCTACATATATTCATATTTCTTGATTAAAGATAACCCAGTCAGATTAACTTTTGACTACTGTCCTTTTACAATGTTAAAAAATTTACGTCTGAATTCAAGTGGCATTGCTCAGCCTCTTACAGACCTGATTCCATACAGGAAAGACAGATGTCACAACAGGAATCAAGTGACTGCTCTTGACAGGGCAGTCAGTTTGGAATACATGACAAAAATGCAACAGGAGAACTTTGGCTTCAACAGCAGCCTCAGATCATTCTAGCTGCAATCACACTTAGCATCAGAAGAAAAGCACACCAGTGACAATATTATGCTCGGGGCAAATTTATTTAACCTACTTGTACCAAGTCTTCATTTGTCACTCGGTGTTCTAGTAGGTAGCATTTCATTAATCATGTATACCTGACACCATCATTGAAGATTCTCAGACAAAATCTATCATCAGTGCATAAAGTACATTTACTTTATCGCTCACTACAACTTGGAAAACAGCAGACCGGCTTTGCTGATGTTAAACAGCTATTTCTGCAGTCTAACTTTCGGACAAAGCCCAATAATTTCACTGTGCTGAATCCCAATATACTTACCATCAAGTACTAGCTCATCTTGGAACTACTGAAAAACATGCTTTCAAAGGCAGGCACGCAGAACTCAGCTAACGTTTGTCAGTCTATCAAAAACAAACCAAAAAGGATTCTCTGAAGAATGACAGAACATTAGCAATAGTGTGAATATTGCCAACACCAGCAAAGACTGGTTTTGCTCCATCTTCTGTTTCTACCACAAGAAAAGGCAAAACCACGCTACCATAACTCCGAAGACTGTTTTCTCTCCCATCCAAATCCAACTCTGGCAGAATGTGAATGGCATTTTTGGACTGTGTAAACGAGGTGAGTAGAGAGGAAGTGAAAATAGCCGCTCCGGCTCATTCAATGAACTTGCTATAGGAATGGACAAGAGCCACTTTTTCTTAAACAAGGTGATCCCCTCAAAAAAACCTGGCACCTAGTCACTAGTCTGCAAGCAGCCAAGTTAAACACCTGTATGCCAGACAAAATCAGCTGTCTCTGTGTCTCTGCCAACCCATCTGCTCAAAATACCACCTACTAGTGGGTTGAGATCTTTCAGTAAATACACAGTTCAAATACAAGGTTGGGGTTTTTTTCCTGTTCTCTAATCTTCCTTAAGACCTCAATTTTCAAAGCAGCCATTGATTAACTACAATGATACAACTACCTTTACGATGACCAGCAGCTGGACATCAGCTCAACTTTAATCGGCTAATGTAGAGATGTAACACACATCCTAAATTACCATTAAACTGCTGTCGCCTTCATCACCTATAGACACGCAAACACTGTGTTGCTCAAAATTTCGCCAAAAGAGTTAGAAATTTAGGATAAGATTAGGTTTTCAAAAAGTTATTATTCCAAAGGATTTGAGAAGGGATTCTCTAAGGGACTTAATAGAGAGCTCTTTCGGCTGTGTCCAGCATTAAGTCAAACAGTATCTGACGGAATGAAAATAAAAGTAGGTTAGCTACTATTGTAGTATACATATGGTTCAGAAGGGATTGTATAGCTGCTGGCCTTCAGGAAGAAAAAGGAAAACATATTGAAGTTGCCTTCATTTCATCTACAGCAGCTCCACAGTTACACACGCAGCTGTTACTAACAATATCAGAAGCTGAATTTGTATCCAGGGAAGAAATGCCACTCCACGCTCCCTTCTCAGCACAGAGGTTTTCAAATCCATCCTCACGAAATGAACTTTTTTCCAAGTAATAACAAGAAATAGGTGTTTTTATTGCTTACATTGGCGTAACAGCAGCTGCAGAGAACCCTCAGCAACATCCCACAGAAGCAAACCTTGTGAGAAGTCTCCGTTATCAGGCCCACCGTTTGTTCTCAACACACAATAGCATTTGTTTTTCCCTCCTTGCCTAAGGACCCACTTTCTCCTTGGTTCCCAGGTCAGTTTTGCAATCTGTTTTGGGAAGTATGTCAGTCAATGTTTTTTCCAGATGAAGTGGGTTCATTTAGAAAGAATATATATAATCATTTGCATCTCTTTTATCTCTCATTCTGCTCTTTACTGTGTTACCATTTTGGAAGAGGAGGAAAGGTTAAATTTGTACCGAAAGAGCACTGACCAGTTTGCTTCTGGAGAGGAATGACAATGCATCCACCTTTGAAATGATCCTAACAGCTTTGCTCTGTCTTTGCTGGGTGCAGGAAAGCTTCTCTCCCCAGTGAACTCTTTGTTCACATAGACTATCTGTCTATTTTCAAACTGGTAAAGCTTAACTAGTGCTACGCAGGATGTACCTGACTAGGGAAGCTAATACAAACCAGCAGGACACTTTGGGCATTGTGTACATTCCCTTTATATGATGTCACTCTTACTGCTTGCTGACTGGGGGGGGAGGGGGAATGCAGTTATTACATAATTTATTTTTCTAAAATATATAAAGCAAAGTACAGAAGCGATTTGAAAATTGTTAATTTCAGTATATTTCAACGTATTTTGTGCTGCAAAGTAAATTAGAAAAGGTAAGATAGAACTACACCCTCGCTCCTTTCCCAGCTAGGAGAAGCTGCTGTAGTTTGTGGCTATCCGTGAACTGCAATATAAATATGGAGCTCTAGCGTTGATTTTAAATAGGCTGATGCCAAAAAGATTTTGGAAGTGCATTGTTGTATTACTTTGTAAGTAGGGACATATCATTTGGTTTCAGTGTAAGTTCTGTTAAGATAGTGTTTTTCTTTGGATGGGATAGTCTGGAATAATAAGCACATTATCAGGAATTCATTACAGTCAACTCTTCTACTGATATGGATTCACATGTTTTTCAGCCCTCCTGATTCAGTTTCTTCAAAGAAATGATGGGAGTGTGGGAAAGGAACCCTCACATTTTTCTGAAGGAAGAATTTATACGTTATTTTGAAGTTTTATATGTATTATTTCACCATCGCATCTGTCTTCTTAGGAGAGAATGGGATGCCTGTCCCATGGATGTGCACCATCTTTCAGAACTATTAAGAGAAACTGGATCTTTCCAGAGGGAGAGGGGGAGGAGGAAAAAGGACGTTACAATTGCTGGTATAGCTTTCCATAGAATCACTCATGGCAAAGTGAACAAGGATTCACTGAGTTCAGTCTTGAGCAGAAAACTATACAAGAGATTGGGGGACTGAGGTTCTTATCCACAGTGCTGGGGTTTGGGGGTGTTTTGGGGTTTGTTTTGTTTGTTGGGGGTTTTTTGGGGGGTAAGGGGTGTCATCTTGATCTTACAGTGTGGATTCTATGGAAGCTGGTGCCTTATTTTGGAATAGCTGCACTTTTTCTTACTCTGGCTTCTCCTCTCTCCAAGATTGCCCTACTAAGAAGGGTCACCTCAAGTTCTGGAAGAAAAGATGCTGAATGGCTGTTTACAGACAACCATGCTCAGAAAAAGTAGCATCAATTTCATGTTCCGTCTGGCTCTAAATGCTGATGGTTCAGCAGCTTCACCACACATTAAAAAGGAAGGACAGCAGCCACTCCAATGCCAGCTGTGCACCATGTACTAAAATCTGTGTGGACTTTTCTATACCTTTTGTGGGTATCTAATCCTGGCTATGTAGTTCTTTCTTTTCTTCCTTGTATTGTTGTTATTTTTAATTTAAAATAATTACGGTTAGAACCATATGAATACATTTTATAGGAAATTATTTATGTTAGTGGTGTAGAACTGCATTGCTTGCTTATGGATTGATCCCATTAAACTTGGACTGGCAGAACTCTTAAGAGTAAGGCATTTTTGGGGAGTTCTGTTATCTTTAACTACATCCAAACCAGAGGTAAAAACCAAATTATTTTCAATTTGGACTCAAAAGCAAAACTGTACTCTTGAATTCAAATCCAGAGATGTGAATCAAACCTTCTTTCATCCATCATCAAAAATGTGGGTTAGAATGGTTCTGAGTTGGAAGATACATCTCAAGCTTCTTTCTATTTTTAGGTAATGTTCGCCCTACTTGCTACTGTCAGAGTGACAAGAACTCAAACAGAATATCCACATCAAGGCCAGAGTTCACCGTTCTTTACTGATTTGTGTGAGGGAATGTGAAGAATTTAATACAGGCTGCAAATTGTTCCATTTCCCTTAATTATTTTCTCTGTGTCAGATACAGTTCTTTGGTGGGTGTTTGTTTTTGCAACCATAGTGATGAGATATATTTGCTGGCTGCAGTCAAAATAATTCCAAACAGTTATCTACTGGCATAATTTTTTGTTTAGCAAATCCAGACATTTGCCTGCTTTACACCCAAAGCGTAGTAATTTGGAGACTATACTCCCAAAATAGCTCTTGAATTATTTTTCTAAATCAGACAAATGGGGGGAAAAGGGGGGTTTGATACATTCCCACAAAAAAAAAAAAAAAAATCAAGATCGCTCCTCACACCAACACAGAACTGTATCCATTCAAAATTTTCTTATTATTCCATTCTTGAGGAAAAAGCCCAGATGATCTCATTTAAATCATAAATATTCTTCAGAGCAACTTCCTTTATAACATGTGTGCAATAAATCACTTTTCCCACAATGCTGCTCTGCTACTACTTCTCTCGGTGTGAAAAAATGCCAGTATATGATTTGACTAAATGCTGACAAAACCAACTTGAATTTAGAACCATATAGGACTCAAACGCTCACTGGGAGATCGTGGTTATCTGGCAGCAGTGTATTATAAAAGCACGTGTGTATATGTGTATAAATACACATTGGCTAGTTGACTTTGCTGACCTTGGATGCAAGCAATGATTTTGACAGATCCACACTGCTCACAGCTTTGCAGAGCGGAGTTAACCCCCCTGTGATTCGATCGGAGGCTCTGATTACAATTTTTGTTGGAGTTGTTATGAGTGATAGTGGGATAGTAACCTTTTCAGCTGCTGAAGTCAAAATCCATCAAAGACTGCAAATCAGAGCCCCCAGCAACTTTCACAGGAAAGTAAAAACTGAACTTTATGGCAGTTTGCTCTGAGACTACACCAGACCGCAGCTTCCCAGCACAGGAACAGTGTCTAGCTAGCCACCCCTCCCACCGGCCTGATAGCATCTAGCAGGAGAACAGGCAGAGAGCTGGAAGCAGGAATCTCTTTAGTCATGCCAGCACCAGCTGGCAGAGCTTGGGATTTCAAGCACGTATTCACATGAGCAGGCCTTGTTCTCAGAGCTGGAATAGCCCCATTGATTCAATGTATCCAAAGTAATTGGATTCCAAAACCAAAGTAAATTCTATCCTGATGTTTTCTCTACATCTGTTCCTGTTGATATGTGGTGCTTTCGATGCTATTTTCAAAAAGGGGAGGCCATGGCTGCGCTATAACTAGGCTTACAGTGTAACCAGCCAGTTACTAGTGCTGGGAAGCCTGTGGGCTGTGAAGAGCTGAATACGCTGGTAGGAAAGGTAGGAGGTACTTGATTCAGGGAACTATCAGTGGTTAATACTATTTCAAGTAACTCTGAGCAAATACCCAGCTACTCTGAGCTCTGGAACTGTCACAGAGCAAGCAGTTATTTTGCTAACACTTGCTGGCCACCCCCAGGAGCTGCTTTAAGCCACTACTGGAAGCAGCAGAGGGCTAAAGGTTCAATTTTCTTTTTTTTTTTTTTTTCAGATTACAAAATGAGATTGATTGCTGAATGATAACTGAGGCATAATCTTGCTCGCACAAACTGGAATCAGCAAAATAGTTCTTGTCTCTGGCACACAGTTTGAATTCAATCTGAGGACAGAGATGATTTTAGGGGCTGATTGACAGCTGTCCAACATACTCACTTTCCATCATGGAGATGGCATTGTCACAATGACTGTAAGGAAGCCTTTGTGCAGGACCAAATTTAACAATACAGCATTGTAAGAGCACTTTGTTTCTCTTTCATTAATGAAGATGTATAGGACATTAAGTACTAGTCGCTGACTTTTCATTGTTTCTGTCAGAAGAGATGCCATTTGCTGTTCCCAGTTTAAGCAGGAGTTGGAATGGCTGTCAGAGCAGTTGATGTCCTCCAGGATGGGTGTTGCTAGTGAGTATTATTGTTTAAAAATAAAAATAGTTTCTAAACAAAATGTTGTGGGAGGATAAAAGTTCAGTTAAAGTTGGGCAGTGGCCAGCCAGAGTTTCATGGAGTAATTGCTAATTGTGTAAGCTCTGCCCAATGCTCTGTTTACCAAGGATGTTTTGCCCATTTTAGCTGAGGTGGGGCTCATTTCCTTAACAGACACAGAACAGAGCTGCAGTCTGCTCTGTATCCTGCTCAACAGAGCATGCTCAGATCCTTAGGCATTCACAAAAAGTAAAAGTAACTTCCCCCCCTTCCTGATATATAGTGGGCTCAGATAAAAGGATCAGGATGTCCCTCACGTTCAATATTTACCTTCTCTTACTTGTATATTTCAGAAACATTCAAGGTCAAGTGCAATTCGGTGCTCGCCCTGGTTAATCCTTCCTGTCAGACTTGGTTTAAATGCAGCATTCCCAGTATTCCATTTTGATCATCAGTGCCTGCGAGAGCAGTATAAGAAACTGAACGCACAGTCCCTGCCTCAAGTTTGTTCAGTAACTCCTGCTCACAATTAATAACAGTACAGCAACACATGTGGTGCGCTGATACTAGCAAGCCTCAGTCCTGACTGCAGTCAGAAGAAAGCTAAAATTTATTTATTGCAAAAACTCGCTGTGGGTTACAAGCTCTACAATGGATGTTAGTGCATTCATGTAAGTGATTTACCTCTCGTAAGAGCCACCAGCGGGAAAACCGCAGAGCATAAAAACATTGCTTTGTTTGTTAATGAGCTTTTTTCTCCTTCGTTATAAACATAACCCAAGACTGTATCAAATAAAGGAGTCTTCTAAATAACATAAAACTTAAAGTGTGTGGTATCTGATAGAAGGAATGGTGTTCGGATGCACAGAATTCTCTCCCAAGAATTCACAGAAACATCAGCCACAATATTTCTGCAAATCATTGACAGGTCAGAGGATTAGAATTATCATTTTTCTATGATTATTCTTCTCATGCCACATTACACCAGTCATTTCTTCTATAATTGCAGCTAGGGCACCCACCTCTACTTTGCTATCTTGTAAACACCACATTCTTTGAAATTTTACAGATGTTGTGAGGTATTTACATAGCCCCATGCTAAATCAGAACACTTGAACCCGTTACATAGAAGTGGGTAGGCACTGGATGGCCCATATGGAACTGTGTAGCTGTATTACGCGTATTGGCACTGGAGTTAATTATGTCTGCAACAGCAAAGGCTGGATTCCTCAGCCTTTGCCAAGTTACATCTAGAACATGGAAAACTTTGTACGACTGTTTGTTTAACAGGAGTATGATCCACATACCTCACCCTTAAAAACAAGGAGAAAAGGATTGAGTACGTCAGCTTTCACTTTTAACAATGACACTGCACTTGAGAAGGCAGCAGATACCAAATAAAGCAATTCCTTGCACACTTGTCCCAAATCTGAGTCATAGCCCTAGGGACCTCAAGGCCGCTGAATAGTATTTCCTTTGCCTGTTGTCTTTAGCTTATTAGCACACCCATCTGACTGAAGGAGACTGCTACTGATTATGTACCACCTTCAACAGTAAGACAGGGTGGGTCCTGGGGGGAAGGATGTGTGAAGTGCCATGGAACAGAAACTGGGCAGCAAAAATTCTAAGCAATATTGTTCCCTTGGGGGTTTAGACACACTGAACTGCATACCAGTGCTTGAGAGTGTGGTGTACCTGGCTGAAAAGAAGGGACAACCAATTGGGCAAAATTTGTGGAAAAGCAGAAAAAAATCCTACCTTCCAGGAAAAGTTGCTTTCTGTTAAATTGGTGTTCACAGCCTTCAAAATAACCCTGGCGAGTTCTATTTACAAAAAGAGGCATGTTTGGTGTTTTGGCCAGGCTCACTGCACATACTGATACTACTTTTGTTTCCACTCTGTCCTATTCCTCCGTTCCCCACTCCCACAATTCTCTACAGCAGGGTTTGGCTGTCACATTTTGCAAGATTTCATGGACAGTAAAATCTACATGCTTATTATAAAATACTTAAGTCCGGTGCTTCTGGATGATGTTGGAATTAAGAATACTCACACCAGCTCCACAGCACGCTTCTGTGATGCTGCCCAAAACCCATCTGACTTACTGCAAATGTGCTCTGTGTTTGTTCTGAACATGCAACATGAACGTATCTGGAATCTCCAATCTGCACAGCGTCTCTGTCTAATCTACTGAACATCCATAAATCCTGGTCAAATGTAGAAAAGGTTCAAATTCCTCCAGCAAACAAATTTCCAGATGGAAAAAGAATACATACACAGGGAGATCAGACCCTAATTTAGAGATTCCTTGCAATCCTGGTGCTCTCCCTTGTCAAGAAGGATGTGGGCACACATTGTCCCCTTTTTCGACACCAAACTTCTGATCCTTCTTCTGATACAGAAGTCAGTGTTTCAAAGGTGTCATGTGACACACAGAGAAATGCTATTGAGTTGAAGAAAACACCTTGCCTAATTAGCTTGGCACCTATTTAAAAAGGTTGTTTACTATAAACAAGGCAAACAAGAAGCACACATACCAACCTAAAGCATTCCCCAATACTCTTCCACTACCTTTTGCTTTCCCTTTAACAACAGAGTATTTTCCAGTTATCTGAATTAACCTTTCTATTTTCCTAAATAAGAGCTGTATCTCATGGTGCAGTTTCACAAGAATGTGAACAAAACCAAAAAAAGAGGAAAGATTCAGTTTCCATTCATCCTTATGCCATTCCTCCCTTCTCTGCCCGTGGTCCCGCCCTTGCCCCTTGCACCAACCATGGCACTAATCAAATTATTTGCATGAAACAATTCAGCTTATTAACTCAAGAAAATCCTGCCTTTTTCATGCTGGGTGAACAGGTTGAAGTGGCTCAGAGAGGAGCCTGTCGAGGGCTAGACCAGGGGCAGGGTGGTTAGCTGGGAGCGAAGGAACAAGATGACCCTTTCAGCAGTGGTAAGCTACTAGATCAGCTCACCTTGTCTCACGGGACTGCACGCTGAGAGGGTTTGCCTCTAAACTCTTGTGGCTGTGTAGACAATCCACTTAACCCAACGCCTTGACAGGGACTATGGGGAAAAGAATGCGCTGGCTAACAGGGTCGGACTGCTGTACGGAGCCAGAGAATTTACCAGCAATTCAGAACTCCCTTCTCTGCTGCTGAAGGAGAACACCATCTTGATGGCACCTCTTGTCCAGATGTGGAGACATGGCTGCATTTACATTCCAGACTTTGGGGGGGACTGCTGCTTTGGTAGATACGTAAAAGGAGAAAGAGAAGGAATGAGGCAACCAAATGAGAAACTAAGTGCGTCTACTTTTCGCTGCTTGCTTTCGCTTTTTGTTCATCTTCAATTCACATTTCAGCATTGTCAGTGGTAACAATGAAGCAAATTTACTTGAAATAAATTGTGAAAGGATTACTTCAGGGTTTCACTTCTCAATAGCAAGAACAAAACCAAAAATAGCCCTATTTAATAAAATGGGGCCAGTTTAGAGTAATACATTGCTGAACAGCTCTTGTGTGGTTCTCCCTCTCTCCATTCAGCTGTCTCTCCCCAAAACAGGCAATAGCTAAAATACAGAGAGATGCCCGCAGAGAAACTATTGCTATTTCATTATACTGGGAAGTGAATAATAGCTGAAATCATAATTAAAAAACGGGAAATAGATGTTCTCCTGACATCTGGGTGAATGGGGTGCGTGGCCAAGAACACCACAGCACATAATCTCCACACTGTCCTGGTTCTGTTTGTCTCACTCCTAGTGCCATACACTAAGCATACAACCCATAGTAATTCCAGTGAGCTATCTTTGGATAAAGTCATGTTAACACATACTATATAATGTTGCAGAAGGACTGATTTCCAAACAAATGCACCTTTAAAAAGTATTAAGGAGCACAGCTTTGCAAAAAGAGAGTAGTTTCTTTTGCATGCTAACAAAATCTCACTTCATGTTGTCTGAGGTGTTTGGGTTTTTTTAACATAGACTCACATTTACCTCAGGAAATCCTTTCAGATGTCAGAAATTCATCTCTTTTAGTTAAATGGAAGGCAAAACTGTCTCCCAATACTTTATTGAAATCAAAATACATGGCAATAGTAGATTACCTTTCAGCTGAATTAAGGGTGAAATTCTGCTTTCGGCCATAGCCATGTAATACATCAGTACAAAGTAAGGTTTAATATATTATGAAATGTTGGAGCAAGTCGTAATATTTCTAATATCACTTTTGCTACTTGTAGTTTATACCAAATAACAGCAGTTATAGGCCAGTACACATTGCTAACTGCCTTACTCCTAAAGCTTATAATTTCTAAAATTATGTTCCATAATTAAACAAAACAATACTAGACTATAAGAGCATTAGTTTTAATGAAAACCAGATATGTATCAGTCTTCAGCTTAATTTGCTCTTCACAGACCCCAGAAATAAAGGGATTAACTATTGCAAATCCTCCTGGTACTTTACATTTAATCACAAGCAATTTATGATAATTTATTCCACATGTCTGATACCACTGCAAAAATTTGCAAATAAAGCTTGCTGATGCCCCAGAAGTGAGCTGTTCATTCTGTTCTAATATTAGCATGTACATTAACATGTAAAATTCATTCTATACCTCCAAACGTTGTGAGACATCATTTTATGCACGTACAAAACAAACGAGTCTCTGATAGTGACTGGGGTGAGGATATCTGTCACGAGTACTGAAGGACCATCAAAAACTGAAAAACAAACTTCGCTGATGTTTCAGTCCAGAATCAATTTGCTGCTTTTTTCGTAATCGAAGGAGTTCTCAAAGTGAGAAAGTACTTTTAACCATGGCATACATTTTCACTTCTTGATATTGTACTGGGGGTTTTTCCTTTTTTTTTTTTTTTTTTTTTAAATCAGCTAGATTTTTGAAAAGCAAAGATTTCTTTTTAAACCCAGATGCTGTGATAGAGGGGTTGAGGGTGAGGGTACTCTGGCCAACGACTGGCCAACATACCCCTTGTATAGCAATCGGGGTTCGCAGCTCCTGCTGAATTTGACGCAGTGAGATACTATGGACTCCCTGATTAGCTCTGTCTTGACTCTGGATGAGGCCAGGGCACCTGGCTCTCCCTCAATTCACAGTTCTGAATTAACCAGGAAACCTACTATTGGCACACTCAACTTCTAATTTGGGAAAAGAAAATACTGTCTGGCAAGCTTGCAAGGCTGCTGACCCCGGTCTGCTGGAACAACGCAAATCATACTGCAAACGCTGCATCCTGAGCTAATCAGTCTTTCCTTAAGCTTGCACAAACCCTTTGAAACTGGTCTGTGTGAAGAGGAAACTGCGTAAGAGCTCCATTGCATCTTCTCATCATTCTATATCCAGCTTCAGGCATACAAATCGGACATTCCGATGTGATTTTATTTTTTTTCTGAGATTTTTTTTTTGCTTCCATGTGGAAGCATAACATGGAAGTGGGCATAGCATTTTTGGGAGCTTTCAGGTTCCATTAGGCAAACTAGCACTCACTAGGAAATAGTGGCATGCAAATGCCTGTCTAGCAGCTGCCTCAATGGCCTCCAGTTCTTATCAGCAGACAAAATAGAGTAAAGTGAGCATTTAGACTGCAGAGAGAGGCCAGGTTGGCATTTATATTTAGATATTAATTAAGCTGATAAATTAATGGCTATTTTCCAAGTTGGCTTTTTTTCCCTCTTTCTAGAAGCACTTGTGCTCTATCTTCCTAACCATAGCTCTTCCCTGAAGGCTGTAAACCTAATTATGAGAGGGCTGAAAGAATTAATTTCCCAGTAGCACCATGTCTTCAGTCACCATGTGTATGTCATTAAGTGATGGTTAGGTTTCTTAGCTTGCTGTCTTTTTAAACCCACATTCTGGCCTGCAGAGACCAGCAGTGCCAAGCACCAATAGGTGTTCTAGGCACAAAAAGTACTATTGACCTTGAAATTCAGATTACTAATTCAGTTCCAGTATTTGCTGTAAGCGTTATTTTTCAGAAGATATAGCACATATCGCTGTATGAGGTGGTAGGATTCAAGCTGGCAAAACTCAGATAAATCCTGCATTATTAAATGTCTTCAACCATTAACAAATAAATTAGTTTCTTCTTGAAACTAAATTAAAATCACAAAACAGGCTTAAAAGGATAGAAGTACTCATGCCACTGGGTAACACAACATGAATTCTGAAAAATTAAGAAGATAAACTCAATTTTGTTTTTTCCAAAGATGGCAAACAGAAAAACACAGATAGTCCTAGAGGCCTTGGTTTCACCGCAGTAATTCTCATTAACATAAATTTATAACAATATGTATGTGAAAAGCAAATTTTTAAAAAAGATCTCCTAAATAAAACTCAGTCACACCGGAGTTTTCAGACCTTTGGCTGACCCACGTGTAGTTCAGGTGTGATTCTGGGCAATCTGTTGATTTCCTCGTTCCAGGGCTTTTATTTCAGACATTTGTATTTTTTTCATGTTGCTGTCATCTGTCACCCAGAGGGGTTTGGCCAGTTCAGTTATTTCTGCAGTAGCAAAACAGAAAAAGCAGAATGTTAATAACAATATAGGACTGCCAAGAAATAGTCACGAGTGGTGAATTCAAGGCTATACCAGAAAAGAACTGTAAGCAGATTTCAGATGAATAGTTTTAATGAAAATAGATTGCATATCCTAGGTATTTCAATTAGTACCCAGAGACAGAGTGAATTAAGATGTAACAATTAGAACTTCTGCTCACGCTACTGCCATTGTTCTGTCACAAATTACACATACAGATTAATTTTGGCGATAAGATTTAAAGTAATCATTAAATTTCTTTAGAAGTAAGAAAGAATGCCAGCCCCTTGAGACCCAGTCGAATGCCATCTCTGTATGATTCATTTGGCTTTGAAAACCAGAAGCATTGTCACACGTCTGATCGGGGAATATTAGAGTTTAATAGATCTGAATAGTAGAAATAGAAGTTTCTGTAGCCCCTGCAATCAGATTAGGTAGCATTTTATTTAAGTTTTAAAATTAAAATTTCTGCTATTTTTGTCACCAGGGAAGGTTCTCAGACATGTAAATCAGTAAAACTGCCCCACATGTTTCAGTAGAATTCATGCCATGTTTACAAGCAAATATAAAATAAGGAAATCCTTCCCAGATACAAAAGTCCTTACTGCCTGTTGTTTTTCCCAGATTTAAGCATCATTTCCTGTTATATAGCAGAGTTTTTAGTGTTAATCCGCTACCAACATGTCATTTTTACAGGCATTTTCAAGAGTTCAAATGATAACATGTTGATAGCTTTAGCAATTCTTAGCTCTCAAGCAGCTCCTGTTTTCTCTGAAATCCAAAATATCCAACAGAAATTACATGAGCATACACAATTCTGTCTTATGAATGATGATCTTTGAACACATTTCAGGAAAAAGTGTGTGCTACTCTAAACAGCTTTAAAAATAGCTTCTGTGCAGACAGATTGATTTCTGCCGAGTGGTATTTTGTTCTCTTCTGTCTCTTGAAATGAATCACCTTTACATCATAAAACGTGAGGGAAAATGGAATGATGAGTAGGAGAATGAGTGATATGTACGGGAATCTTGAGGATGACACAGCTCCATTGTGTCTTTGCAGTGTTAATCTTTCCAGCTGTAAAATTACACAACACTTAAGTCCAGGATTTTAGGGTGGGTTCAGTATGTCCTTTCCTGAATCTATGGTTGGGTGGGAGACTCAAATCCTTCTATTGAATACTTCCTGCTAAGAAGCAAATGCATGGCCAACCTGGTCTGCAGAAATGTAGCTATTGCTTTTCTACCAGAAAGCACTAAAGCAGGAGTTTGGAGTAATAATGAGAATAAAGATTAACCCAGAATTGAATAACTGCCAGTTTGTCAACATACATTATGTCTACATTAGCAAGTGATTTGGGCACAATAGGAATGGATCAGTACACCAAAACAATTTGTTCTCAGGCCTTTAAGCGTACACAATCTACTTTTCTAGGGTTTTGCTTTGGACTAGATGTAGTCTGGTCCCCAGATTAAATGTCTCCCACACGTACAGTTTTACATCAGTCAAAGGATCAGTCATTGGTACAGACTGCAATGTCTCTGTCAGGGTTTGCAGCAAGTGAGGTGCAAACCTAGACTGAAGTTTTCTGTTCCATTTTCTCCAAGAACAGTCTAGCTCACATGTGCCAAAATTATTCTGCAAACCAATCCAGTACACTGGCATTTGCCTCAAAACAATGCTATGTCTTCAAACCAAAATGCTAATGTAGGTAACTCTCTTCTTAGATCCTTTGTTCTCACAAACTATATCATCACCTAATGACAATTCCCAGACATTTGATTTTCATTCAAAAACCTGTATCAGTTCATCTCTTACCACATCCTATCCTGCAAGGCAGTCTCACAGATGGTACCTCCATCTTCTCCGGTAACCCTCTTCCTGGGCAGTAGGAAACCCCAGGAATGCACTGCTGCACTTGACAGGTCTCTTGTTATAACTTGGCTAGACTTCGCCAACCCTTGCAAGAGGCTCTCTTCAAGGATTCCAGATCAAAGGATGAGCACTTGCCTGTACTTTTCCAATCTAAACTATAATTATTTTTTTTAATATAAAAAAGTAAACTGTGATGCTGCTTTATCAAAACTGTGCCCTTATGATGTGATGGAAGATAGAAGGTAAACAGTAATGTCTTTAAATTGGTTTCTTCAGAACCATCTGTGCTTTCATCTTTCCAAATGAATTAGTGGCTGCTTTAAGCTCATGACAGTATAACATTAGAAGCCAAGTCCTCTTTCAACACAAGCAGAAAAGGCAACGAAGTTTCTTCCACGCCATTGTTTCATGAAACTCCAGTCCTGACCTGATGGGATTGTACCTCCCAATCCATTCTCTCACTCTTCACTGAAATTATTATCAAGAATGCAGGAACTGATAGCATTTGTTGCAGCATTCCTCTCCAGGAAGTGGGCTGTTCGCAGCAACTCATTTTATAAAGCCCACAAATTAATGTGATATCAACCTCAATTCTGTCTTTGGGCTGGACCCAAATCTGAGCTAAAAACCATGCAAAGACTATGAGACAAACATAAGGAACTGAATGGCACGTGGAACTGGTATTTGAACCACGTAGTCTGCTGTCAATCCTATAACTTTTAGTTTTATAACTAAACCCCTTTGGTTTTAGGTATGGCTGCATAGTACAATTTGCTGGCCCAACTATCACTCTTACACCTGAGTCAACTGGATTTTGTGTAATTACAAACACTAGCATGATAATAGGCCTACTGTCTAGCTCATAAAGTTAGTTAGTCTACAGCAACTTTATTCCAAAAGCTGGAAGAAAAATACAGAAGGTACCTGTAGGACTGGAACTGGATAATAGATACTCAACTAGTGGATGAACTATACTTCATTCCCCTATGTGAAAAAAGCAATGGACAAAATACCCACAGTAATGTACCTGGACAATTTAACAGAAGATATTGCTTTCACTAAACTTATATTATTATCATCACTAAAAACAGCAGAGAAGGCTCAACAATCCTAGAGTACAGAGATCTGCAAACTGGAGAGGCCTATTAGTGAATTACTCCAGGGAAAGCTCAGTGGCTTACAGAAGTTTTACTAAAATGTAACAAGATCATGGCTTTTAAAACATTTGTTCAGTGCTAATGCTTATCAAAGGGTCACTGATGCTAGCATTTTCAAACTAACTTAAAAATCAACGAAATGAAATTATTTCTATTCCCTTCCTCTGCAACTTTGAGAATGTATGATTTGGACATTACAAGTGAAAATTTAAATAGAAAACCAGAAAGGCATAGTACAATTCAGAGTCTGCAAGTCTTCTGGTTTTGTTCTCACTTTTCTGAATGCTCAGGTTTACTCAGGTCTCACAAAATGACACTTATGAGTGAAATCTTTATCCATAACAAGAAAAGGCTGAAGATGCTGTAGTCGTGAATACAAGAAACCAAACTCTGCATAAAAATTGACTTAATGTACAGTAATATATGAATTCAGTGTCAGCAGATATAATGAGATAAATGAATGAATGGAAAAGTACACATCAAAACTGCATGAACTAGCTCAGATTTGCTTTTTGGAGGCTTGAAACAAATGTTTATTTCACAAATTTGCAAGGCTAAAAGCTTTAAAGATATTTATGCTCGCTTATTTGTCTAGTATCCTTTCACTTGCTGACAGCTTGTAAGCTCACTGATTACTTCAATATAGCCTAACACTGGAGGTGCTTTCAGAAAATAAAATGTCACATTTAAAGCAATACATACAATAAAGAAAACGTAACATGTTGATTAGTCATAGCCCCAGTTTCTCAGACTCACTGAATGCAATGAATGGGTTATCGCTTTCGAGGGAGAAAAAGTTGGAGAGATGCAGGAGTAACAACTAGCCTCACTTTTTTTATTCTAAAGATGGTGTTACCACATCAGGCTGATTTGAGATATGAAACAAAAACTTCCACATACCTCAGACCTTTTTCATTACCCACCTTGCCAACCTCAATGCTGGTGCAAACGGGAAGGAGACCATGCAACTGCACATGCTTCAATAGCTTACCGAGGGTCTAAAAGACAGAGTGAAAACATTCAGAAGCAGAGAAGCTTTATCTACAGTGGACCTCCTGCCAGGAACTGCCCCTGGTATTAACAATGATGGGAAACATTTGCCCATAATGATCGCCGAACAAAACTACCAGTTATCCATTGAAGACAATGGCACATTGAATATCTGCATTGCTAGCTACTCAGCAGAACTTGTTTTTCTCTTGATCATACAACAAAGAATTAAAATCACTGCAGAAGGATGCCGCTTCTTTTTTGTGTAGATTTTATTATATGTTCTGTTCTCTGTCACAATATTGAAGGGGGAGGTATTGTTAATGTAATTTAACCAGTATCCTCAGCAAAATTGAGTCTAATTAGGGTGAAATGGTATTTTATTCACTGAGAAATCAGGCATCCATCCTAACTTCTTTCAATGACTAAGGCATGATGACACATTTGGCATTAATTACACAGTGGTGCTATAACACTTATTTTTAGGACTGACTGCCACTAAAAAAATATTCTCCTACTCCTATCTTCAACAAATCTCTAGGAGTGATCAGTGTAACCTGCAGCACAAATACATTTCTGAGCCCAGAGCGCTTTGGAATATCTACTGTTATAAAAAAGCACCAAGGCATTATTTGCTCTAGATCATATTGAGAAAAATCATTGTCTCACTGCCTCCTCTTCCTTCCTGAAATCCTTGCTTTGCTCTCCAGTGTATCCACAAGGTTGCTGGAATTATCATTTGCTTTGCCTGACGTTCATCAGATTTCATCTTCTCTTTGAATCTCATTTACAGGTTTCAACTTCCCTTTCCAAACTTTCTGTCTTTACCCTTCACATCCATACAACGTCTCTGTCACCGCCCCCAGAGCCTGTTTTGTCTCTAGACACTCGTGCTGTCTAGGCAGATGAGGCAAAAAACGCACCCCAGTACTTTTTTCAGAAAATATACAAATATGTTATTCAGGGTACTACCATGTCAAAGCCTAGGGATTAAGACAACACAGGAGTATGTGAGTATAACATGTTGCTGAAAAAACTGGTAGGACCACTACAAGATTCCATCTGCTATCAGCAAGCTCATTCTAGTGACAAGCATGAATATGGATAACAGTCTGGACAACAAAAATTACTATAAGGATGATGGCTTTTAATTGCCGTTTTTCCTTTTTGCACTAATGACTGGCATAAGCAATGTTATCCCAGCTATAACACAAAAAATCTGTACAACTCCACATACCACTTAGCCATCCTGTATTGAAATCCTAAATCACTAAGTGAGTATGAACTGTACTGGAAGAAAAGTGCCCTTAAAATCTCTTTTCCCTGAAATTGACTTCTCTTTACAAGCCTGCAAGTGGTCTTAACAATGCAAATGGTAACATAGAAGTTAATTTATTCTACCTGACCAAAAAATTGCAAAATTAAGCAGCCCGTCTCAACAATCATCATAATAATTTCCCACAAAATCAGCAAAGTGCATGGTTTCACGTGCCTCCTGGGGATAATATGTATTATCCAGCGTACCCAATATTCTGGTGGTGTCTCAGATGTGATGAAGGCTGAAGCTTCTGCTAGAAGTTTTTTCCAGCTATAAGAGATGACCTAATAATGCAAAGATGACGATCCAGAGTTGGTCGTCTATGCTGCCTGATGTCAGTTTGAAAACATCAAAATGGCTGAAAGCTAAGAGAACACTCACTGGAGCTCGGTAGCTTGGTCTGTCGTCCCCAAACTCCTGGGGTTTTCAAGATGTGTAACACTTCCCTCCCTATTTTCCAACTTGTAATTTTTGGGTTATAAAAACTACTTTCCCACTCTGAAAGATTACACATCTCATTGGTATGTTATTGTTAGAGGAAGACACAATAAAAGAGGACATGTTATGAAATACATAGGGGAAAAGGTTGGAAATGCAAAGGGAAAAGAACACAGCGCAGAACTAACGTGAAGTATTTGTAAGTGAGAAAGGAAAAACTGAGGGAATGATTAAAATATTATTTACATATTTATATCTCCATAGACGATTGAAAATTTGTCTATAACCGCACCTAAGTATAACAGTGATGTGAGGCATTGCTGGAGAGTTCCTATTGCCTGCTTTTACCACTTAACATACTGAGAAGGCAGAGACTCTCTATTAGCTGGAGAGCCTTCAAACTGTGTTGGGACTCCATTCTTGAACACAGAAATTGAAAGTTCATGATCAATTTATATCAGGTAGCTGTTCACCCTACCTCAGTTTCTCTGCTTGTAAAGCACAGACATCTTATTTCAATTTCTCTACCTGTAAATAACCGATAGCTGCCTTCTTGAGCTGCTGAAGCTAATCTTGAGCATGCTTTGAAGTAAACACAGCTATGCAATATAAACAGATTATGATTATATTTATCTGTCATTAAACTGAGAAGGATATCACAGAGTAGTTGAATATCTTCTTTACTACTTCTTGAAGAAAAATCTAGTTTAGTTTTTGTCACATTTGATACCCTTTGCTAGGATTACCAGTTCACCAGCTGGACATAGGCTAACAAAGGAATAAATTAAATGAGTGACTGGTCCATGCCAGCGTATGTGAAACAATGAGAACAATGAACCTTAGTAGTAAATTAAGCATGCTAAATTGGCATGCAAATATAAATATTTTACAGGAGCAGCAGACGTTATTAAAGCAATGAAGCTGTCCCTCAGCTTTCCAAGTTTAACTAGAATCATGCAGGATTCCTAACAACAAAATACGACATGCAAAAAAAATTAAGAGGTAACAGATGCTGCCAGGCTTCCAGAATATTTTCCTGCTGATGGGAACAGAATCATCCCTCATGATTTTACAGACTGAAGCTCATTACTTTGATCAGCTTCTGCTAGAAGTTTACAAGGGACAGGGCTATTCCTAACAACTTCTTTTGCAGGTCTTGGTTTTGCATTTCCTAGGTATACACAGAAAGAAGAATCAGCCACATTCCGTGCTGCAACCATTTCTTCCTCCAGACACATGTTTATTCAGTTTGTTTGCTTCCCTCCTTTTTTTTTTTTTCTCTTGGCAAGACTTCACAAACATTTTTGGGGAAGAAAAACAGATTTAAAAATCATTATAAGTCAGTGCAGACTGCATATTAGAAAGACTTTTACTGAAAGTAGGAAAGTATGTTATGAAACTTGTTATGAAAAAAAAACCTAGTCAAACTTCACCCAACTATGGGTTGTACCTGCAACTTGTGAAAGGCCACACCTAACTTCCACAACTCATTGTCTCTTCTAGTCACTTTCACGCTTCATAATATGTAAGATGCAGCCAGAAAATTGCTGCAGAAATAATGTTATAAATACACTCCCAAATAGGATATAGTTATAAAATATATATGAGAAACCACAGGATTTTCAATATACCTTTCAGGGCAGATTAAGGTACTAGCCTTCAATTTTATTGTAGTCTACATTTTAGACAGGGTATAACAACGAAGCACAAGAGGAGAGGAAAAGAGAGCAGTGATTACAAAAAATAATGGGTAAAAGAACGAGAATATGTATGATACTCAGTAAGTACCTGCAGGAATTCATATCAGCAAAAATGCCTGCAACAGTAGAGTCTCATCTGAAGTGCCTATGAAGGGACTAAGCTGCCATGATAGATTCTATAAAATAGGGGATTAGGAAAAAGAAACAAAGCGAATGAAGAAAATAACTTGACAGGTAGCAGAAGTAAATAAAATGGAATTTAAGAGGAGCAGAACAATGGAAGAAAAGAGAACAAGGGGGGAGGGAAATGTTTATTCTAAAGCTTCCTTCTCTGTTATGATAGCACTATTGCATTCCTTATCAACCAGAACCACATGGTCAGATTTCGTTTTTTCTTCGTGCCCTGAGTCTGAAAGAATCAGAAGAATGCCACTTATTCCTCCATCCAGCCACTAAGAGGCAAACTTCTCTCTCCTTACTGGCAGTGTCCAGATCCAGCTGGTGTTTCAAGGTTAATTCACCTTTCTCCTCTCTGAATTTATTCTATTTCTCAAAGGCATATCATATGCAAGTGGCCTAGATTACCACAGGAAACTTAGCTTAGTCCTCTGATGTTTCTTATTTTGCACGTTCACTAATATTTTGACATAAAAGCCTGCGTCATCGCCCTAATGTTATATTTGTACTCTTAAGCCTTGAAATTTGCATTCCTGCATGACCGCCTCGATTCAGAAATTTTTTATCTCAAAGTTGACTTTACTGAATCATTTACAGACACTGTTACATCATGGGAAATCATGGCAATCTTCTATAAGACACCATTGCTGCTTTAAGTTTTGCCAAAGACTGCTGCCAGGATCAACAGAGATTAAGAAGTGCTTTGCAGATTTCGTGATTGTTCTCCATATAGAACTCCATCCCACATGACTTCTGTAAGAGACAGAAGTTTTTAATGTCAAAAGACTACATAAAATGGAGCTAAATGCAAGTGTATTCCTTCTTTGGTTATCATCCTATGCAAATATCTCCATTTACTTGAGTGGTGTATCTTGCAACAAGACAAAAAAAAAATAATCTATCAGCTTTTTCTCTTATTAAATATAGCCCTTTAGTTTTTATATCGCTAATTTTGTTCTTTCATTTCTTGTTTCCTGTAGCTACTACTGCTTAGGGTTGTTCACAGACAGTGTTTCATTTTCTATGCAAAAGCACTAGCTTCAAAGCTAAATAGTCTTGAAACTTATGCATTTACTTGACATTACTTCCTCCTCAGTAATTCTTCGCAAGATTAAACAAGCTGCTTTGGGATCGTGTAAGATAGGAACAGACTGTGTGGATTAGGATGAGGCTGTGCATTCTTTTGTATATCTGCGTCCTCCCTCCTAGACAGATTCCCAAAAGTTTAAATAAGGGCAATGTGTATGGCATGATGATCTTCCCAATGTATCCTTACCTTCTAATTAGTTCTGCGTATATTACTGAAAATAGCTTTCTGCTATTGGAAACACTGTTGAAGGAGGAAGGAAAGCTGCGCTTTCATCTTCTCGATGAACATAAATAACATGTTTTAACACTTTTTATTCTGAAGTGAACCTTAGCCAACAGTTCCGTGTATCTAATGAGACACATGCAATTCAGTGGTGCTTTCAGGGGCTGCCTGCAGCAAGCAGGGAGTACAGACACCCCCTTGTGGAAGATGCCCAGTGTTCCAGGTGGGCAAGACAGACACCGACAGCGCAGAGCTCCCACCCCAGATCACGAAGTGCTATTCCCGCAGACACACTCTGCCTCCTGTCTAAAGAGCCCCAACACTTGCTTTTACACTAATCCCCAGCTTTTTTTTTTTCCTTCCCCCTCGGGGATTCAGGTAAAACTTAGAGAAAAATGGCCAATTCTGTATCATTCCATTCCACTGAAAAGAGCAAAAATGCTTACCAATGCTTAAAAGTTGTTCAGCAAGAAAGCTGTTTCTCCCCAGGACAGTTACTCAAAGAACAAATGGTCTAGCTTTTCATTTTGGACTAGCAAATACACTGGACCTTGCAATGGCCATTTTAGTAATTCTGTTATTTATTACATTATCTGTGCTCTTGTCTGTTTCTTGAGTCCTCAGCATTACACTGAAATAGCATTTCTCTCCCACAGCTCAAAGAAAAGCTACTGACTACAAAGTGCTAATTTACTAACCAATAGCGACAAAGAAATACCAAAATGTTCAGGCTTTCAAATTAGAACAGTTGCCAGGGCCTTCAGACGTATAAAATATTTTCTGTAGGCTGTGATGTCTGACATAAATGCACTGCCAGAGTAAGGTCATCCAACTCAAAACCATAAATAGCGGAATGGTGGCAGAAAATGTTAAAAACAATTACAATGCACATGTTCTTTTCCCCTTAGGACAAAAGATTCTCATCATGTTCCTTTTTGTTATGCCAGAAATATTTAACTGATTCATGTTTTGTGGTATAAATACTTAAGTCAGTTTCTGTTCCTGCTTCTTAACAGTTCATTTTATGCAGCATACAGATTCATCTGAACCAAAGTATTCTGATCTCTAACATTTCTTTATCTCTAAACCTCGACTACCACGAATAAACTTCTGATGTGGGCCCAGTGGAATACAGCTTCTAATAAGCAAATTTAGCAAAGGTTTGAAGATGGACTGACACGCATCTCTAGGGTATTGGTAAACATCATTACGTTGCTTCAAGAGACTGAAGCAGATTATTTCCACCATGGGAAACTAAGAGAACAACTGTTTTCTGTCTGAACACTATCATCACAGGGAAGTGAAATCCCAAAGGAGAGAAGTGACATAACCAGCATGGAGTGGTGCACACAGGCAATTCACAACAGAAGATAAGGATCCTGCTGCAGGCAAAGCTAAGCAGGGGAGCAAAGGCAACCCTACGCACTATCTCTAGTTAGCCCTGAAGTGGGAAGAAACAGAATAAGCTGGGCTCACAAGAGGTCATGCAAAACCCTCGCTTTTCAGTTTCAGGAGCAGTAGGTTCACATTGGCACAACTGCATGTTTGAACAGCCCCCATGGTCAAAGTCAGTTAAAGTCATGGAGTTTAGGGCGCTTTTTTTTTTTTTTTCCTCCTTACAGGCAATCATGCTATTCCTTTTTATATGCAAAAATTGCTAACAAAAAGCAAATTTCAAAATCTCAAGCACAAGTCTTCATGGAAACCAGAGTTTAAACAGACCGGTAAACAAGAGAGACAATGTCCTGATTTCCACCCTTTATAAATAGGACCACGCCTCACCCACAGTGATTTTGTGTCAGTGCCTGTGGGTGATGACAGAACTTTGTAGTTCAGTAAATGCAATGCGCTAGATATATTGGAAGTAGGCTGGAACGTTACTTAACAAAAGTTTCTTCAAGTAGGTCCCTGGCAAGTCGTGCTTAAAAGAAGTCAGCTGAGATCGTATCATGTACATTAAATACTGCAAATTAAATATGAACCTTTCGCCTAGCCAATGACATGGCCAGTGTCATTGTTCTAGTCATGATACCTTGGATAAACACTCCAGAGCTTGAAAAATAAGAATTTTTAAATTGCCTGAAGGTAGTCATACATAGCGTACAGTGCAGTGAAGAGATAAACCTAAGAAGCAATATAGCTTTGTTAGTGGTGTTTCTGCTTGTGCTAATAAACACAGTAGTTCTCAGCTGAGCTATTTCTTGCCAATGAAAGTATTGTAGTTTCTGAAGAGTTAATACAGATCTCTTTGCAAAAGACAATGTTATTCCTTGGAGACATACTTTAATATTTCTATGTTCTTTTTAAAAGTTACTGCTCCTGAAATGATATTTTTCTGAGAGATTCAGAGCTCCAGTGGTTTTTCAAGCCTACCTCTGGAATAAGATTCAGCCAGGCAGAGAAAACCTTCAAATAGCTAGCGTGATCAGTCATGATGAAACAGCTCAATTTGAAGAAAAGATATTCCATTACACAATGATTTCTCAAAAGGGCATGCTCTGTACAAGTCTAAATTAGAGACCAGTAAAATGAAAATACCATGGAGATATGGATAACTCAATCCAAACTGGCAAGTGTTTGGCAGTCTTAGACGCATTGTAAATTATTCCCTCTCCTTCCCTCTCTCTCTAGCAGAATCTTTTGGTTATAAAACACCAAATGAGCAATCATAGCAATTTTGGATGTCTTCAACCAGATCTAATATTGGGAAACCTTCCACTTGTGTACCTACATCAGCAAACTTACTGCCAATACAACACACAAGCATCCTGCTCCCCTTCCTTGTAAAAGGCAGCCTGTTTAATGGATGATGACATTTCAGAAATTACTCAACCATGAACAGGTTGATTGCTCCTCAGCAACAAGTGTTACAGGAAAACTCCACACTGAAATTCACAGCCAAAACTGGAGACATCAGTACAAGCGCCTAGCAAAACAACAATCCTTAAATCTTATCACATAAACTACTGAATTCTTTTTGTGCTGTGAACAGATGAGTGTTTGGGGAATAGGTTAGAATAAGAAACTTAAGTTACGTTATTAACAAGCAGATTAATCATTTTAATAGCCAGAAAGCTAGTAACAGCAAAGAAAAATGATAGCTATGCTCTGATTCATAGCACGTGTCAGAGTAATGCTAGTGCAAAATAATAAAATGAAAGGAGACAAATCATCCCAAAGAACATACATTTTACTCCTGTACAGTATTATTTAGCCAGTATTGTTAATCAAATTTGACACATTCATAATTTTCAACAGGAAAAACAAGGGAAAACAGGAAAAAACATAGATGCTCTCCCAAGGCAGTAAAGGCAGGTATTAAAAATATTCTCATCCAAATTGCATATGATTAAACATTGGTTTATTTTTCAGTATGAATAGAATTTCATAAATTGTCAAGCAGCAGATGCAAGTAAAATTCGTGTTTTCCACCATGAAATAAGAAGGTATACAAGTGGAAGAGCTCACAGAAAAACTTAATGCTCTGCCACTTCCTCTAAATAAAGATGACGTACCTCTCTGGATGTTCCCATCCATTCAGACCCTGCCCTTTTTGCCAGATTTGACTAGACGATGATAATTTGTACTACTGATACATACCAATGCATTTATCTATTAAAGTATTTAAAACATGCTCTATCTCACACAGTACTGACAGTCTTTAGGGAATGAAAAGCCTGACCAGACCAGCCTTTTATGTAAATTAATCGTTTGGACAGCTCTGTAGGGTATTTTGGGTCTTCTCAACCATCTAGTTCTCTTTCGTTAAAAAAAGAAAAAGAGAAAAGAGAAAGGGGAAAGACCTGTAACTCTAGAACAGCAGGGGAAGAACCTCTGAAAGTATGCTGAGTATAATTTTATTTAACAAAGACTTAAAAAAAGGAAATACTAACATTTCAAATAAATTACATACACCTTTAAGTCTGGTCAATTTGTATGCTGGCATAAGTTAACACACAAAACACAGACCAATTCTTTCACCAGTACAGCTTTTCTTCACACCATTTAATAATGCGAACAGCTGTTAGGAGTAAACATAGATTTTATCTGCTCAAAAGGAAACTGAGCTGAGTTGAACAGGCCTGTAACCTTTCCTGCGGGAAAGATGTTCAATTTACAAACGCATTTATAGACAGCTCTTTCTGTTTGTTTTAATGCAATCAGAAATGAAAGCCTTCCAGGTGACATGGATAGCCACAGCATAATCCTACTAAGAAATGCATGGAGATGTTTCTGTACGCAATTAAATTTTGAGTACAAATACATCTTTCTATGCAGTATTTGCACCAGGGTCTATAAGTAACTAAGTACAGATGGTGCACAAGCCTACAAAACGATGGAAGTTTTATGTAAATTCTATCTATTACTTACACACACAGCAAGACAGAGTGTATGTGTTCTTAATAATAGGGCTGAATACAATACATAGTTTTATAACAATGACTTATTACTGAATATTGATTTAAAAGGAGCTTAATTCTGAAACAAAAATAATCAGAGATTTGAAACTTCTTAGACATTGCACATAAGCAAAAGTAAATTGTTTAAGTTCAAATATATTATGCAGTTTTGAACAAAAGTGCGATAAATCCACTTTATCATTTGCATACTAGTATGATTAACCAGTCACCCTAATCAAAACCTTAGGCTCTGTGAAAAGCATGAATGTAGTTTTAAGTGCTAAGTAGAAATTACTAGTAACACTGGAAATCAAACAGATCTCTTTTGCTGAAAATACATCAGATTTCAAATCACATCCAATACTTCCAAAATGTGTTTGGCTTTTGATTTTCAGCCAAGACAAAGTTTCTTCCCTATTTCAATTAAACAATTTCTGCATTGCTTCTAACACCGCTAGGTGTCTGAAAGCCTCACTTACCAAAACTGACCACAAAGTGACGCTATTTGAACAAAAATGGATTGTATTTAGTCCGTAAAAGCTTTGGGATGTACTGTTTAACTCTGTGTAATAACTTTTGGTTTAAAAAAAGCCCAAAGCACAAAGAGACAGGTTTCAGGTGAATTGCTGTCCAAACTGGCTGATAATAACATGTAGCCCAGCTGTCCATACAAAAAACCATTTTATTTTAAGCTTTTTAAGTTGTCCAGCATTGAAACCTTAAAATAGCAAGCTTGCGAGAAAACCATGACAATTGTAAAGGGATTAAATGTCCTGTGCAACAATCTACACCCTTGTTGAGAATCGCTGGCTTAAGCTACGTGGCAAGTAAACACATAGCGTATTCACTTAGCCTGCCTTGCCATAGTAGATTTCAAAACTGAAATAATAAAAACCCAAAACATTTGTCATCAAAATGTTTACCTAATGCATTCACTCAGACTAGATAGAAGGAAGATATTTTTTACATCGAGGATGGTGAAACACTGGCCCAGGTTGCCCAGAGAGGGGATAGATGCCCCATCCCTGAAAACACTCCAGGTCAGGTTGGACGGGCTTGGAGGAACCTGATCTAGTTGACCATGTCCCTGCTCACTGCAGGGGGGTCGGACTAGCTGCCCGTTAAAGGTTCAACCCAAACTATTCTACAATTCATAATATTCACCAATATTGTAGTTTTGGTGTTGTGAACTCATTTGCTGCCTTCAGCTGATGCACCTCCTTGAGTAATACCATAAAAGACTACTTGACGGTAAACAAAGCCCCGCGCTGAGTATAGCTTCCCTCAAATTCTTAAATTTCAGCATCTTCCACTTGTGCAACTGCACCAGCAGGACCGAACCAGGAAGAGAAGTACTTTTATGCATGATGACGCCTGTAAAGGCGTAAGCATTCAGCCAGGTGGGCAGCGACCCCAGCGAGAGGCCTGAGGAGAGGAGGAGCTGGGGGGGGCCCAGCAGCACCGCTACCCCCTCAGCTGGGCCACACCGCCCCCGGGGAGCGTGGGCCTCCCACCAGACTGGCCAAAACCACAAGGGAATCCAACGGGATTTTTTTCGTTCAGGTCGTTGTTTGGGTTTGTTTTTTTTTCACTCGCCGAGGCCTGTCCCTGTTACCTCAGCGTGGCAGGTGCCCCTACGGGGGCACAAATTCGACAGGCTCGCTCCTGCCTGCTAGTGCGCTAACCCCACCCGCCCCAGGGAGGGGCAGCGGCTCATCGGAACTGGTTTGACCATTTACTGCATTTATTTCCCTTCAGGTTTCCCCGAAGACACCTCGCTCGCTCGCTACCTCCCTCCCTCCGTCCGTCCCTCACTCCCCGGGCCGCGCCGCCGCGGGGCAGAAAGAGCCCGCCCTCTCGGTCACGCTCGCTCCCGCTCATTGGCGGGCTCTGCCTCGCCAGCGCCCAATCGCTAGCTAGAGCGGTCGCCATGGCGACAGCGGACGCCGCGCGGCCGAGGGGCAGCCATGGCCGCCTACAGGCCCGGGGTGCTCGTCGGCAACTGGGAGGAGGAGGCGGCTCTGCAGGAGGTAGCGGTGGAGCCGGGCCCTTCGCGCCCTTTCCCCCTAATTCTTTAAACTGGGTTGAAAACCGAGATTGCGAGTGCTGGGTAACATGTCTGCCCCCTCTCTCTCTCTCCTTTGCGAGCAGGACCGCTTGAGGGATTTTATGCGTAAAAGAGAACGAGGAGAACTTTTAACACAGAAAATAAACAAACTTCAAGATAATCTTTTCAAGAAGGTAATTTTTAAAGAAGGTCACGTCAATCCTCTATGACTCCACGTAGAACGGCATAGCTGGTATTAGTGTTCTTTATGCATTAAGAATGCTATGGATCAGCGTTTTACGTGCTAAAATACTTCTGATAGTAGGTTCAGATAATTCTGTAAAAAGTGATGTATGTTTTAATTTAGATACGGCTCTCGGTGACTAAGGATGGATTTGTTCATTTTGGAGACACTGTGATGCTTCTGAACCCAGAGAGCAAATCCTCGGTGGAAAATCGCCCTGGAGCGTGCGGCCGCCTGACTTTGGCAATTAATCTGGATGAAATATCCGTGTATTCGGCCGAATCATTGCAAGCCCCTCGTGGAGTTAGCGCAGTCGAGAGTGTGGACCCTGTGGGTCGAAATACTTTTTCTATTTTAAGGTTTGCTTCTTTATTCTGAGTTGTTTTCAATTATTATGTTAGCTTTC
This sequence comes from Chionis minor, assembly GCA_013398295.1. Classification (NCBI taxonomy): domain Eukaryota; kingdom Metazoa; phylum Chordata; class Aves; order Charadriiformes; family Chionidae; genus Chionis; species Chionis minor. The sequence continues at coordinate 648,031 of VZSF01011326.1, forward strand.
AGTATCTTATTTTGAGAAATATGCAATGAATTTTGCTAATACACAAATGACTTCGAGGAAAGTTAATTCATTTAAGAAAGACCCTTAACTTGGATCACGCGGTAAGCCTGATTCTACTCTGCATATTGCTGTGAATAATTCCAAGAAAGTTTAAATCAGCTTAGAACTCATGTTAAAACAGAATCGAGTTCACTGTATCATTCATTTGGTAAACGCTGCAGCTACTGCAGTATGGTCATATTTCAGCTGTAGAATAAAAAAAACATGTCCAAATATCACTTAGTATTATTATTGAGTCTCCTGCAAATAAGGTCTTTGAAGCAGAAATTTGTGTGGATGCTTATGCTGTACATGAAGTGGACAGTATTTCTGTTGTCCTAACCCCCCCCAGCCAAACAGCATATTCACTCCCTCAAAGACCTATTTAATTCCAGCTGGTTGTGGGAGAAGAAACAGAAGAACAAGATCCTGCTCAACAGGGGAAAGCTCTGCCCGAGTGCATGTATTTAACAATAATAATAGTGCATAAGAGTACGAACTAACCCGTATTGAACTAACCTGATTGAGCAAAACACTTTGGGTTAGACCTAAGAAAGAATTTTGATGCCAAGAGCATAATTTAGGCCTTCTAGATCTGCAACCAAAACATTTTTGCTGAGCTGCTGGCACTGAATGCTATCAAGTCCCTCATTAACCGACTACTAAGTTCATCAGCTATGTAAGTTTTTTAGTCTGAATACACTAAAGTCTAGCACTTAATTTAGTGATTCTTTCATGTAAAACACAGAAATAATTCTGGAAATAGGGATATACCAGCATGTATGTTGATGTAATGAAACAAATTATTGAATATCAGTTATATACATTATTAGCAACATACGTTAAGCTACAAACACACACTGTTCTGCTTTTAGTCAGTGATTTTTTAGATGCTTCTATTAAGTATATTTAAAAGGGGGCCTCAGTGCTGAATCCTCATTGATTTTTCATTGGATGTTACCTTTCCACCCTGCATGCTAATGAATACATCCTAAAAAAAGTAATCAATACAGTCCATTTCTATTCTGTTAAATATTTTAACCAGTGAGTCGAGAATGAAATATCTTTTCAGTTAAGATATCTTACCTATTTTTTAAAAGTAAACTGAATGCAAAGTGTTGCCACAAGACCTCACTGTAGCCCAAACCAATCAAACAAAAAGAATAGTAAAGCTGATTATTTGAATGTCTCTTTCTTCTTCTTACTATTTTAACAGCGTTGATGAAGGTGCAGTGGGTGAACCCATTAGATTTGGGCAAAAGTTCAGTCTTGGAACAACAGGAGGCTTTTCTGACCAAATGGTAAGGCAATAAGGTTGCAAATGGTAACAGTAACATACACTGGTAGTGTGCATTTAATACACTTTCTCTCTCTCTCTCTCTATATATATGAAAAGCTGTACAGTGGTTTTAACATCTTAGCTTTACAAAACAGATTCAGAATTATATACAGATCAAGATAAGCAATACCTACTTAGAAAGTTCATGTAACTTGCTTGAGATCAGGTGTGCAGGCCAAGGGGGCTCTCAGCCAGAATAACTGGATAAAGGAGACTTTAAGAAAGAAAAAAGGAAATTAAAATTACCTTGTGGATCATGAAAGAATTCATCATTAGAGGGAAGAGTTTTTTACTTTTTCTTTAAATAAATTCAAAATGAGAAGATTTCATTTCTTGTGAAGATAAATCTACAGTAGATACAATAAGTAACATACTATTCTATCATTCTGAGGGAACAGATTTCTACTAAATGTTAATGTTGTTTCCCTCTGCAAGTTAAAAGCAAATATGACTTTGTATGTTACATATGCACTCAAACTAAATCACCACAATTTTGAAAAATATTTCCCCCTCTACAACCATTTTGGTGAGAGAGACTCTTTGAAATGTAAATTAAATTTTAAATTAGTACAAACACCAGTTTGTGTATAGAATAGCTCCTTGATGAGTTTATCAATGGTACAGAATCTGTGTTATGGGCTTTGTATGCGTAGCTTTAGCTTGGCAGAGTGATTTTTCAGAAGCCAAGAGAAAATTTTTTGTGTTGAAAAATATATTTTAAAATTACATATGTTGTGTCTTTTATATTTATACTGACTTTAATATGTATTTTTATTTACAGTTATATCTAGCAAGTGACCACAAATCATTTACAAGATTTGCTAAAAAATCTTACCTTCAGCAAGTATTTTTGACAGATGAGCTTTCCTATTTGACTTGCTGGCAAGCTACCTTCTTGGATCCACAGCTGCGTCTTGAATATGAAGGATTTCCAGTTCCTGTAAGAAATTAAAACTGTAGAAAATGTTCTGAAGATTTAATTGAAACAGTAGATGGAGTACTTAGACAAAAGTTGTGTCCATTTTATTTACATAGTTTCCTTTTTGGAGTTCTGACTCCCTATTTAGGAAGGGGAAGAGGGAAGGAAAAATCTCTTTAACCAGGGTGTCTGCATATACAACTATTAGGTTCTGATGTTCATTTTGAGGTTGACTTGTTCAGTTTTTCTTATCAGAATTTTTTAAAGTTTGACATTATCGTGTTGTGAGGATGCGCTACTTGGAATCTTCTTTTCAGGACATCTGAGCACTAAATTGCATTTCCGATATTAGGAGCTGTGATTAATTAAGAACTCCTGTACATTAAATTTAAAAAGTACTAAAAAAAAAACCACCCCAAGGCATCTGAGTAAATGGAATCTTTTCCAAATGTGGTTTTTAACCTTTTGTAAATACATTAAGCAGATGCAGTATTTTCCTGTTCCATATAACTGCTAGGTTTCCTGGAGTGCTGGTGTATAGCAAAATATCACAAATGTTCCTCTGCAGCCTTGCACTGTGACTCATTTACATGAATCAGCTTACTAATAAACACAGACAAAATGATGTAATTGTCAGAGACAACATTCTTTATTCACAATATTGGTAAATGGAGGTCACTAAAAATTAATTCTCTTATGCATAAAAAAATGCAAATTGGTAAAATATAAAGGTCTGTATCTAGGCTGTGTCCCCAAACCATCTGGATCTCTCACATGGCAAATATCAATTGTAAGAAGGATTACCCTGCTGGCACAAGGCCACTGGAATGACTCTCTACTGCTTGCTTGACTTTATTTTACTTTATTTTTTGAAGTGCGCTGCACGAGGGAGGGGAATTGAATGTTTTGGACAGGAGAATATGTCTGACCTGAGGGCTAAACATTTGGCTGGTCTGAGCTGCTAAAACAGTCATGTTGAGAACTGATAGGATGTAAAATACCTCACTATCAATGTACAGCAGTCTCAGAGTGATACAGAGCAATGCAGGCTTACACTAAGCAGTAAGTAAACACATTTTATTTGAATAAGAATAGTTAAAATTAGTGTAAAAATGTCTGTCAAGTGCCTTCCCGTGGGTTTTTTTTTTTTTTCCAGGCAAACTCTAAAACGATTATCACTCATTGCCATACTAATCGGAGCTTAGCTGTTCCAAGGAACTTTTGGACATGGTAAGAATAATTTATAACTGGCAGTGATGTACATAATGACGTGCCAACATCAAGAATTACTCTAAGAAGCAAGACAGTTGCTTTAGGAATGCACTGAGGAAATGGAAAGAACACAAAATGCACATTCTCCTTTCTGTTATTTTATTTTGGGGCTTTAATGTGTTACCACTGTGATGCTGCAGACAATCAGCTCAGTCTGATTTGTTTTGTTTTTTTCTTTTTAATTCATATCATATCATATCATATCATATCATATCATATCATATCATATCATATCATACTTCTAGCCTTCTCTAGTTTCTTGGTGGTTCTCCCTTTGAGTATCCTGAGCAATTACAGTTTGGTGGGTTTTTTTAAAGAAAAAAATTCTGTATTAAGAAGTGTAAGGAGTAAGACAACTAAATAAAAGCACACTGCATAAAACTATATTGCTTATGTCTATATGAATGAATCTCTCCACAAATTGAAGTTATCCAACGATTAAAGTTAATATGCAAGCATTAAATTAATATTGATTAAGCATTGTTATGGAGTGTACCAACTGTTTCCCATTAAATTCTGAGCAAGATCTAACTGAGGATTTGTATTAAGATTTTGAGGATGAAAGAAGGTCGGAATGTTCGAGGCTGAAATGGTTATTAAGTGTCCAGAGAGAAATGGTGATGAGAACCTAACCAGCTCCTACATGCTGAGTCGGTGTGTCTGTGCCTTATACTGATGGGCCTGCTTTAGCTCTGAAGCTAGAAAGGTGGCATTTCCCTTTGACTTCAGTTTCTTAAATTATTAATATTAAACAAAGTGGGCTATTGTATTTCTTGTAAGGGTCTGATATTTGAAAGCGCACAGCGATATTTCTAAATAAGCCAAGAGAAACATGAAAAAACCTTGAACAATTTGTGGATAATGCAGCTTTGCTGAATTTGTGCATATATTAATTCCTCCTGCCCATCCCCTTTTCTTTGACTTTGCAGGTCTTATTTTGGAAAAGAATATGAAGTAATTTGTCACACTTACCTGGACTCCCATAAAGCTGAAGAAGATAAGAATTACTGGATAATAGTTACAGGAAATCCCAGCGATAAGGATGGTACAATGATTGATAGACCCAACCCTCACCCAGGCGGGATCAGAAAGAATGAGTTTCATGAAGAGACATAGAATATAAAAATCCCAAACTACAGCCAACAGGGTTTGATGAAATTCTGAGTCTTGGTTTTTCTGTTCAGATTTTAGAGATGTTTGTTTTAAAAATGGAAATGAAAGTGTACCGTTAGTAATATTGTGTAATCTCATTAACTCATTGAGGTTATACAGTGGGCAAAAAATAATAAAATTTGATGAACCATGTACAACATCAAACATTCTTGAATCAGGAAGGGTTCATTTTTCCATTTTCATGTGCACCAATGGCAAATGATGTCAGAATCCAGGAATTCTAATATGTTTTCACTACCTTACTAGCCTTTAGAGTGTATTTAGCCAATTCTTCCAAGACCAAACCAGTGTCACACTTTTAAAAAGGATGAGCGTACTGTTTCCAAAACACTGGAAACCAAACTCATGCAAGCTATCAGGGGATACTTTGACATTTAAATTTCATCTGAAAGAAAGTTGGTTGCTAAGCTTGTTCCACCCTCTGTCTCGCACAGTGGTGCCAATTATTATAGACCTCACTTGTGATTTTTTTATCTCGAGATTGGCTTCAGATTTATGAGAATTAATTAAAAAGGTATAAATTGAGGTTTTTACCTTTGTCCATGTATTCTAAACATTTAAATGCCAAGTAATCACGATCTTGAGCACAGTGATACAAACTAGAGTTCTGACAGCCTTATCCATGCATTACCATGTTCCGCTTGCCTCCCACCCTCAGAATTTTTCAATCCATAATCATTTCTACAAAGTATGGCAGCAAGGTAAAATTGCCAAAGAAAATTAAGCCCCCACAAGTTTCATGAAAATAAATGCCAAAGTAGAATAAGAGACACTGTGAGCTTATCCAATAAGAAAAAGATTGTAGTCTATGTTCATACCTAATTAGACACCAGAGAATCCACAAGAAAAAAACAGTCCACGAATGGTAAAATTTTCATCTGAAACTTACATTTTCTTATATAACAAAATCAACCAAGCATAAGATGCAAAGGCATAAAAACATAGAACAAAAACATAAAAACCATTACTTCATAGTTACCTGTCTTTATATGGAAGCTGAAACAGCACCAAGAAGAATCTTCTTAATGTATGACATTTGTTATATCCATTTATTAAAGCTATTCCATCTCTTATTGTACCACAAGAGCAGACTCTTTCTGCACAAAGTGAATTTCTGAGTAAAATACTACATAAATCACCATTCTCAAAAATGATTCCTGAGATCTTCAGTATTCATAAAGGCCAAAATCAAACTTTTTGAGTTTTACCAAAACAAAACTACTAAACATTTACAGAAGGGACAGATCCAAACATGTTCTGTCTTCAAGCTATACCCCAGATAGATTACCTGTTTCAAACACACTGGCAAGGCTTTATAAGTTCTTGCCTTTGTTCATTATCAATTAAACCAGCAGACTGCAGAATAGGCTAACTAGCACTTGGCACATGGGGGCTAAGAGGAGGGAACAGATGATGGTTCTGTGACAGGTAGGTTTGCTCTGGGGGAAGTCTATCACACAGGACAGTTTTTGAAACACACTCCTTGTGCAAATCTTCACAGGTCTGTTATAGATACAGTATTATAAATGAAATTATCTTTAGGAACTTTTTCTTTCACTCTTTCATTCTCTTTCTATGTAAAGATACGAAACCTGACGTATGGCAAATGATACGTGTTTTTATAGAGGCACTGTTATTACTCCAACTTACAACGATTAAAATTCTGCACATTTTCACAATAGATCGACCTAATTCTGCTTTGATTTTGTAGGTATTAGACTAGAAAAGCTTAGATTGTGTGAGTGCACTGCAGTGTTTGTAGTTTGACCATTGTGGATATTTACTGGTATTAGGGAGAGCTATTTTGAATCTGGCAAAGTCTCTTTCCTCTTGGTTAAATGTAGGAAACAAGAAGAGGCCTTACACCAAACCCATTGCTGAAACAAAGCTTCGCATGAACTCGTGCAGGACCGAGAGCTGTGTGGGCAGAGTGCCTGGGCCAGCTCATGTTATGGATGGGAGTGTTTATGCAAGTGCGTGTGCATTTGTGTGGGAGAGAGGCAACACAGGTTGTACAAAAACAAGTTTTGTAAAGTCTTAGCAGAAACCCGAAGAGATAAACAGATACAGACATGAGTACAGAAGAAGGTAATGTTGGAATTACGTGCTGATTAAAAGTGGCTTGGAGGCTCCTGTGTGTGTTTTGATCAGACTGTGCTCATGGGAAAGGATTTCCCGAGCTGTTGGAAAGTAAACAGGATTGAACCAACAATTGCTGATTCCATTATCAATATTTCTTCTTATCTAATACATTTTTAAAACCATGGATTGTTGCATAACTTCTTTTATCATATAATACCTATTTATAATTCAGCCGATTCGTGATATCGAATGCAGATATTTATCTGTTACTTAATTTTTAAAAACTCTTTTTTACACTTCTCAATATTGTCCACATGATGGCACCGCATTTTTCTAAACAGCACAATTATTGCTACACACATAAACCACCCTGAAATGTTTAAATCCAAATGAGTGTCTGATGCAATACCACAAAAGCTAATCAAATTAAATCAGGCTTGAATTCTTGGCTAGGACATGTCATTAATGTTTTCTCCTGTTTTTGGAAAATAAAATTAAGGAGCAAGGGTAAATAAGAGAACATTGCATACTTCATGCAATCAACTTCTTAAAGCTAATTGGAATATTAACGACTTTGTAACCCAAACATACTTAGCGGAAATTATCTTTAGGAGCATTTTCTTTTACTTTCTATGTAAAGATATGAAACCTGATGTGTGGCAACCGATGCATGTTTCTATAGGTGCATTGTTATTTCTTACTCCAGCTTACAGAGATTAAAATTCTGCACATTTTCACCATAGATTGACATAATTCTGCTTTGATTTTGTGGGTATTAAATTTGAAAAAATTAGGCTGTGTAGAACACCCTGCGGTGTTTCTAATTTGGCTGTTGCGAACATTTATTGAGAAACACAAGGTTTAATATAAGGAATTATGGGATTGAATATTAGGGCAGAATCTGACAATCCTGCAGCTGCCAGTTAGAGACTAATGGATAGGGTGATGGAGATCTGAACCATGCTCCAGAGCTGGCCATTGTGCAGCTAAGGGCAGGCAATGTATTTTGCTTGTCCTAGTACTGCATATCATGAAATATGGACAGCAATGTTTGCCTCATTTGCAAAGCACTTTGACATTCACCAGTGAAAAGCAAATCATGTTTTAAGAAAGCTTCTAATGCTTCTTCCAAATTAGACCCAATATGGATAGCTCTACAATGTACATTGTGGGAAGATAAAACTCACTTTGCCTCCATTCCAGGCAGCTCAAAAGCCATTAGCGTGAAGCCGAACCTGAGCTATTAGTCCTTGTTAAGGGACAAGGTGCATTAATTCAGATTTAGTGCTGTGCTAATATAGCTTTTTCATGGGACTAAGGCACAGAGAGAACCCACATCTGCACATGTTTTGTTGGGCAGACGTGTTAACAGCACAATATTAAAGAGCTATGGAGAATTCAAAGAGCAAAGAAAAGCATCTTTCTCCTAGTAAACTCACACATTGGTAAAATGGGAAAATGACAATCCAGTTTTAAATCTGCCTTTTCACTTTCCCTCTCTTTTGCATGCTTCCCCAACTCATATTTCACATTACTTCTCCTCTGCCATGTCATCTAGCCCAAACGTACTGATTTGCCGTGGTTATAAAGTGCTCTTCTGGCACTCAGCACAAGTCCCTGGCCCCTCTGCCTAATCACATCAGTATTTTCAGAGGCTGCTTTTCCTTTTGGTGATTGTCATGAAGCACTGTTTTAGCTCAGACAGCTGATCAGAGGGGGAGGCCATATGGAGGTTTAGTAACTGGATAAAATAACTGACAGAAAAAAAGAAGGCAGGGGGAAAAAAAAGCACAGAGAACATTACAATAAGAAATTCCACACAGCAGTGGAAGAAAATATACAAGCACTGGAAAATTGGCGTTGGCAGGTAAGAGGGTGATTTTGATAACATGTGTGCCCACTCACCCTAAATTAATATCGCATGTCTGTTGTAAGCTGAGGGGGGAATGTTCTTTTAGAACCGTAATTGTTGCTTTAGAAACACTTAAGACTTTTTAACGTATGAAAACTAAACTAAGGGGGCCACAAAATAAAAATACAGATGTGAAATGCAAAATACATTAGATACAAGTGGAAATTAGAAAATCTACACATCATTCTGTCAGCTACATCTCTCTCCTAATTTTGTTCTGTTTTAGTCTTTGTCCCAGGTCTTGCCTCCATTCTCTAACTGACCTGGTTTGTTTCCCTGCCTCTACAGAGAGGGGCAAGCCAGAGTTTGGTAGCTCCTCTCTTCATGACGGTTTGACTTCATCCTGGAAGCTGTAAAAAGGGAATCTAATCCTTAATACTGCATCCCCCTGGATAACAGAAGAAGTGGAAAGACCTGTCACCTTCCTGGATGTGTGCTATTTCACCGGGAATACGAGCAGCCGTAATAACGTCAATTACATGATTTGCATGATAGGTTAGCATTACTTATAATGACAGGGACAACTTGCCAAGGGAGACCCACATATTTTGGCTTGTTTGGTTTTGGTTTTTTTTTTTTTGTGTGATCACTCTGTATGGAGGTTATGTAATGAAACAATTGACCCTTCATTTTTTTCACTGGTGGGCTGGTACAAGGCAATTTCTTTCATGCAAGCGAACAGAATCATCAGTACTGCCCTAGAAAGCATTGCTACAACAGAGTCACTTAGCTTTCTCAAGAAGGCTCTATATTTTTTGGCAAGGAGGACTCAAAGCACAGTAGAATAGGCAAAAACATTAAAAAATGCCTGGTAACATTAATACCCCCATTCAATGATGAAATTAATTCATACACATGCATCTCTGCTGTATGTTTATATGAGAAGGACAAAGAGCTAATTTCCCAACATCTGTCAAATGCTTTTTCATACAGTACATCAAAACAAAACTAAACAGACCATCCAGTTACAGGCCAGCTAGTATATATGTTTCTATATTGCTGGTCTTGTTTTAATTATAGGCTCCTTGGGGCAGGGACCATATCTTCATCTTTTTTTCCAAATACGAAGAACTACGGCAGAGAAGTTCAGTAAGTAGTAGCATAAACCTGTTATTAAAAGCGATTGTAAGACGACAAGAAATTGAAGTAGAGCTGGTGCAAATAACCAGAGATACAGGCATATAAAATCTGCACATAAACCAGCACCAAACAGTAAAGTCTTAGTGTGAGGTATGAAGACGCAGCTGCCCAAGTAATTCTGACGTTAATAGGAGTTGCTGGGAGAAGAGCCCACAAACCACACTGCTGTCCCTGTGGGTCTGACAAACCCACAGAGGGGCATAAGAATTATACATGGCAGTATTTATTTTTATACATCTATTTAGTTAGTTAATTATATGGCATACTAGTTAAAAATACCCAACTGTTAGCTTAAGTCCCATTTGCAAAAGTGACACCAGTCCTGAGAAACTGAAAAGCTGTTTCTGCAGCTTGCTCATGTTAAAACTGTTAGGAATTAGGTTTTACATACCTTTGGAGGTCTTAGTCTGATGAAGAAAATCACTTTCAAAATTAGCATTTAGCAGTTTCTAAAACGTTACCTGTAGAATTCACAAAAACATTAAATCCCTAAGCAAAATGAAAGCAACAAACCAGTGAATAAGCAAAGCATTGAATTACAGTATATTATATTTCTTTCATGGGCAAAACTTCTTAAAACCCTTAAAATGTTACTTAGCATGGATTATTGTTACGGGGTCTCCAAAAGATTAAACACAGCAGTTTGTAAAATCCACATCAGACAGAAATTTCTATCCTTCCTCCCTGTTTTCCTACCACTCCTTTTATTTGGGCTTTCTGCCTCTTCTATATCCTGAAGAAACAACTGAGCAGTTGTTTGGGGAAAAGTTTAAGGTTCATCAGCTTTTCCGGTCTTTTTGCTGACAATTTTGGCAGCGTCAGTTTACCCAGAACACCCAAGATGTATTATAATTTTTTCAAATAACCAGTGAATTTAACTGACCATGAGAAGTGGCAGATTGTGCCGTTTAAATACACATATATATATAAAAATAAAAATTAATTGGCACAATATACACATACACACACTGGGTACTTTAATGGGGATGCAGAAATAACATGTAGTTCAGCATATGCAGGAGAACCATCTTTCCTCATCTTAAAATATTCAACTTTCTTTTGAAACTACCTGAATTAATTAGGTATTTCAGCATAACCTTAAGTAGCCAGAGACATATTCAGGTCTGATTATAAATGGCTCCAAGGTATCGCAAAGTAATCCAGAATAACACTCCAGCTACACTTACTGCTTTACCATGCCCCTTTTTCTCATCTCCCTGTGTTTGCTGCACAAATCGTGTTCTCAAATCCACTTGGCCTAAGGTTCTACTCAGCCTCACAAAGAAATTAAAAAGTTGCCTAGAGATGGCCCAAGAGCTGTACTCTTTGTTCCTCCTAAGCCAGTCAGTGGGATAATTCTCTCTAGAACATATTGAGTACAGGACCCACATCACTTTACTGTGTGGTCAATAATTCATAATTACAACAAAAGCAACTTTTAGCCTTGGTGGCATAAGTTTTGTGACAAGGTCCGAATTAAGACAAGAGGAAAAAATTTTCACAATAAGAAATTGGAATTGGAATAATCTCCCTAGCAAAGCGGTGGATTCCCCAACATTGGACACTTCTAAGATTCAGCTGGACAGGGTGCTGGGCCATCTTGACTAGACCATGGTTTTGCCAAGATAGGTTGGACCAGACGATCCTTGAGGTCCCTTCCAACCTGGTATTCTATGATTTCATTTTACTGTGTTTTCTGAATTTGCTGCCAAAAGGGCAGTTGAAATTTGCTCTTCAAAACTTCCTTATTGAAACACCAGCTTTGGATCAAACCAGGAATTCTGGCAGAAGTCACCATATTGTACAGAAACATTTATTATATTAAAAGAATAATTGTAATATATTGTACATAAATAATTATGACCAATAAATTTTTTAGACTTTAAAGCGAACAAATGTTAATCATTTGAGCAGGTTGCAGTGCTATTGGTAAAATGTTTTTTGGAAGTCCCCAGCAGGTGTAGTTGAATCCCTCAGCATTCAAACTCTTGAACAGAATGGGCAGCTTGAAAGAGGGCAACCCCTGCCTTGCTGCCTGGAGAGGGGAAGACAACCAGGATAAAAGGAAAGGTCTGAGCACAAAACTGAAACCACAAACCCTATAAACTTAGTGCAGTAAACCCTGGCCTGGCAAGTTCTTGAAGAAAGTGGTCAGCTATGGCAAGCAGAGACAAGCATCAGAGGAAGAGGCAGGCAGTCAGTGAGTAGGGGGTCGCATAGCCGCCCAGTGTTACAAAATCATGCTTAACTCTATTGTGACATAAAATGTATAATAGATCATAATTACAAAAATGAGGGGTGGACTAATTTCTTGTGTACGTGGTAAATTGATGCAGCTCAGGTAAGGGACAATATCTAACTCTGTCTTTTGGTTTTATAGCACCACTGTAAATCGGTGATCATAGTAGATAGAGGTAAAAAGCAAAGAGACCACCCAGCCCAAAAATCCCTTGTGTTCGAGCTTTGCATCTCCGTTAACTGTTTCAAAGACAAAGCTCCTTGCATTTCCCTAGCTAATACAGATAATGGTAATGATAATTCTGCACTTTGTCATACATGTATCATGTGCCTTTTCATCCGTCATTTACCATATCTGTTCATCGGCATCCCTCCCTGTTAAATGGGCATAACTCTTTCCTAGAGGAAGATAGTAGGAACTATTTTGCAGATGTTTATTAGGTGCTTATAAGAACAACACAGAAATATTACAAAGAAAATGTTATTATTGTTCTTAAGTGTCTTGGCATTCTAAAATTTACCATAAATTTTTTCTGCATATATTTGATCTGAAATGGCACCAAATTTCACAGGTTGAATTACAAAGTTATCGATTTTGATTAAGTTATCAATTTACCCAGAAAAAAATTCTCCGGATCTATTCTCTTTTCTCCACATTCTTTTTCCAGACGCAGATGACAGTTTGTTTAAAAGGGACACACATAGCTGCCTCAATAATTACAATGCATGACCTTTGATAGAACATAGCTTAGTGTTCTCGCAGCCTACTGAAATTTTTGATGCTTCCGGAAGTACTTGTAAATCAACTTTTGCCTCTATCCCGTGCTAATTAATATCAAACTATATATCAACTGATTGTGCCATGTTAGGCGGTTATGGAATTTTGTCCTTAAGTGTTAACTGATTTTAAACAGTATCACACTTTGGGACTAGTGAATGGTTTCTACTCAACACTAGGCTTTATACAGCATTCAGAAACACCAACACAAATTCCTGCTTCCTGTGAAATTAGCTTAACAAGGATTTGGGGAGTAACCATTTGCACTATATGGTTGATGTGTGCAACCTTTTCATCTAAGCAATTATTCCTGAGAACAGAAAGTTCATTCATCACAGAAAGAATTGAGGCAAAGTTGATTTATACCACATATTTGGCCTGTTACACGACACAAACATTAGCTCTTTGGTTTTAGTAGTTAAGCTTTACATATAAGCCAACAAGGGGTGAACGTTTTTTTGGTCAGCCCATGTAACCCATAGCAATTTTAGGTTTTCTGCCATAATGCAAGCTTCATATTGTAATGAAAGATGTTGGTATAAACACACCATAATGATTTTTCAAACATATTTGAAGCTATTCTATGAAAGAGAACTTATTGTCATACTGGCGTAGGGCAGCAATTTTTCCCAATGAACAGTGCAATTAAGTGAGCACAATTCTCCTGTGTAACTGTCATAAAGAGAGTATTCATCACCTAGAGTTCTTGTGCCCACAACATAACAGCATCGTTGGCTAAGACAGGCTTCCTGAGGGTGGGACAATAAGGTTGAAACTGAACCGATAGGCAATTAAAAGAGTTCTTAAAGAGTTCAGAAAACATGTCCATGAAAACAAAATTACAGAGAAAAAGAAGAACACAAAACTAAAGGTGTTCAAATACATATTTAAATTTGCAGAGCTATCTGTGCCTGGGGAGAAGCCAATATGATATTACGCCTCTGAGGGTGACCATAGGTTATTTTCCCCACAGAAATAAACAATGGTCATCTTTACAATTCAGTAGTCAAATATAGTCATAGTTACATTTTTCAATAACAGTTTAAGAAGTTTTGTATTGATGTTTTTCTCCCCTTGTTGATCAAAGTTAAAAAAATTCACTTGAAAGAGTGTTTTAGAGATTACTAAAAAATAAAAATCTTTGCCACAGTTAAAAACAGTTTGTCTCATATAGTTCCCGTTACTGCAAAAAGACCCTGGTACGATAAAGCCACTGTTTACAGAATAAAAAGTGTATTGGGTTTACATTTCAAAATTCATTAATCTATGTAACATTTGCATGTTGAGTACAATCAGGGCAACACCTAATTAGTTCTAATTAATAGTTTCACTTAGGTAAAGAAAACAAACCATTAGTGAGGTCAATCTATTTTATCTGATTTTGCCAATTACTCCATTACTTTCTTCCAATCCAGAAGAACATTAATGCAAAACATGAATGGCTGGGCAGGCTTTTGAAAAAAATAACTAAACAGAAAATGTAGCTCCCAAAATTGGTCATGAGAATATTAACTGCTGAAATAAGATTAGCCGCTATGCTCAAAACAGTACATTGCTGCTGTGGTAAATTGCATAGAGCAGAATAAACATTCCAGGAAGTTCTAATTACCTTAATGATGAACATTCATTTAGCCACAACTTCAAAAAAAACAACCCTAAAGGAGGGGACTGGACAAGGTGGCAGCTGAAATTTAGTGTAGGTAAGTGTGAAGTAATGTGTATTGAAAGGAACAATTTGAGCTATTCATATACACTGATGGTTTGCAAAATCACTCAAGAAAAAGATCTAGGCGTTACCGTGGACAGCTTAATGGAAACTTTTGCTCAGTGCACTGTAGTGGTCAAAAAAGCAAATAAGATGTCAGACTATCTTGAATGGATTGGAGAATAATATTGGAAATAATGACAATACCAAATACATCAATAAGTATTCTTTGTTTTAAGAATAGCTTATTTTACTTTCATTTTTTTCTGAAAAGAAATAGGAATCACCTGGAAAAGAGAATTTAAAAGGTAAATCCCTTTTATATTCATAAACATACATAAACTTCTATAAAGTGAAAGATTTTTAAAGGGTGTCATAATGATGACAGCCTTCAAATTGTTTGGTTTTGTTTTCTTTAAACAACTTCTCTGCTCTTCAGATTGTAAACAAGGATAGCAGGAGCCACTGACCTTTGTCTTATCTACCGAGATAAACAAATGGAAAGTGGCATACAGACTGGGGAGAAGCTTCTTTCGAGCACAAGGCCTGAATGTCATTTCCCTGCTGCTCCAGGGAAAAAGGGAAAGGGTCAGTTCCTCACCAAACCTCTTCTCTGCTCTCCCCTGAGCTCAGTCTGCAGGGCCCAATCCGGCTCCACATCTCACCCAGCTTAAGCTCAGCTGATGCCTATACCCAGCACCTTCTATTAAATTTCCTCCAATCCAGCGTAGCACCCCAATTTGAGACCTTTCCTCCTTTAATCCCTCCCTTCCCCACATGCCCTGCACTTACAGATCTGAACTAACCTCTGCTGCTTCCACAGGCTCCCACCAGTCACCCCACTGCTCCCCACATGGTGTCAGTCCACTTTCCCCTCCCAGCAGGCACAGCTCACCAGCTTAGTTCCTTCAGCGTCAGGATTATCAGCTCTGCTGGACACCCACTAATTTGCCTCCACTGCAGTACCTACACAGCAGGGCGCTTCCCCGTGTTCCGCAGACCGCTGATCGAAGCGCATGATGCCGTTGACATTATCAATTACTGTTCATGGTGAATGAGGAAAAAACTAAAATCAGAGGTTAATTTACAGCAGAGGAGCAGTCCCCCCGCACATGCATACCACCCACTTTAGGGCTATAATATGCCTCAGTGCATATATTGCTTAGATATTAATTAAGGCAGGAGGTTTCTCTCCTAATTACTTGACATGCCAGGTTGAAAGCTGCCCTGTGGACTACGGACAATGATATACACCGACCTTTGTGGTTCCTAGGGCAGAGCGCTTGCTATAAACAGGTGCCAGATTTGTAAATTTAACATTGTTTAGTCTGACTATAAGTGAGGAAAATGGGAAACTCATTTGCCCAGCAGCAGGAGGGTGTGGAGTGTCATTTTCTGCTGAGGATTTTTCTTTTTATTACTAAACTCTTGAGAGCCTAGAGATGTCACAAGGTCCTTTTGCTGTTCTGGGCTGTGAAACCAGGAAGGGAAAATATGAACTGATGCCGTTTTATATAACTTACAAATGTGTTTAGCATTTTCTGTGACAGTGAAGGCAGTCAGAAAATTTAACTGTTTCCTTTGTGAACTTTATTTTGTTTGTCTGGAAGTTTGCTTTGTTCCAGTAGAACTGGCAGTAGTCTTGTCCAGAGCAGGGGCAGGACACTTTCCCACATAAGCAAAATAAATTCTAATTACGATAAAAAGGGAAGGAAAAAAGAAAAATTAAAGTTATGCTGTGAAATTGCATTATTACCTCTCTAACAGGAAGCATATGGAATAGTAGCGTGCACATAGGTCTGAGAGCCAGGAATAAATCAGTGCTAGTCTAGACATGCTGATTCCAGCTGTGGTCCTGAAACAAGCTGTTAGGGCTAGAATTCGATTAAGTCTAATACCCATCTGGAGAGGATGATGAACAAAGGCAGAATGACACTGTCCCATCAGAGGTGTGCTAGAGGTACTTGGGTTATGGCTGTGACGCAGGCAGCAGAGCAAGGGTGGCCCATTGTAATCCCCTCTTTCTGATAGTGACTGGATGCACAGCCAGTATCCAGAAATCAGGGTGGTACATCCTATGGAACAGTGACTTATCACGTATCCCTGTTCTCTCCAGCATAGGGAAAAGGAGCAGAGGAAATGTCTTTACTTTGTCCTGTTTCCCACTTCTTAGTATGGCACTCACTCGTGATTTCTCTTGTGCTTTCTCCACTGTGGCTGTAACATTTAATTAACTACTATTTGTAAGTACCGAGAAGATGGAAAACCCACATATTATCTATTTAGGGTGAGTAATTACCTCACAAAAAGACATAAATAAACATTGACCAATGATGTAATTTCAGAGAGCAAAGCGTTAGCAGTGTCTTACAAACCTTCACAAAAATACCTCCTCCCTCCTCCACTCACTTTCCCAAAACAAAAAATCCCTCTCAGGAGATCTGATGTGAATAACGTTTGCCCCTCCTTTACTATTAACCTTATTTTCACACAACAAAAGGATCCTAGTTTGTGTCTGCTTTAGCTTGCTTTCTGCTATCCTCAGACAAAACTCTTCTCTCCACTACACAGACTTTATTCACCAAAGAAAAACCTCCCAAAGCCCTTGCAGACCTTATGAAAGGCATTTTCACTCACTTGGGTTAAATGAGCAGTGTGTGTTTTCTTTCTTTCTTTTTTTTTTTGGGGGTGTGTGTGTGTGTGTGTGTGTAAAAAGTAATAAATGAATCATTTCAACTTTGGGCAAGAAGTTTAGGTGTTGTATTTGTACCATGCAACTACATAAACACAGAGCGAGCCAGTTAACCAATGAATTGCAGGAATAAGAAGCAATGAGATGATCTAAAACATTTTAACACATTTTCCATATATTAGCCCTTGGACTACTTGTTTTGCTTTCTTACAACAGACACAAGTCAGTAAAAGTCCAAAAGGAAAGTCTGAGGTTTTACATTTCTGTTTGTGGTACAGGAAAAGGGTTACGATCTCAGTGGTTGATTCAGTGAAATAACATCTCTTTTATACACATCTGCCTAGCAAGTAGGGCGGTAGTTGGAAATACCCAATCTAAAGCATTAAAGATTTGCTGGCAAATAGCAAGGCATTTTCTGCAGAGGAAAAGTTGTTATATTGAGTAGTCACTTTGAACGCTTAGGAGTTACAGTCAAATATCCAAACAGTGTGGAGTTACACTGCATTTGTTATTTTGTCAAGTATTTAACACACTGGGAATTGACTCTGCTACATATTTCATATCCGAGAAGGCGTGATAATAGTGGACTTAGATAAGAAGATACTTGGCAATGGTAAGTGATATTTTTATAGCAAATTATTTAGGCATCATAGTCAGCTGTTGTTACATGTCAGTATGTACCATTTTCAACTGTTTTAATTTAAGACCTTAAAAGAAAAGAGTAAATAGACAAGAGGTAAAACCAGAGGTGTTTCATCAGCTATGTTTTTGTCTGTCTATTCACTGTTACTGCTGGGTGGTTTTTTTTAATTATATGAGAAATTTGTTTAATTATCAGCATTATGACTTAAAACAGAGATGGTTTACATAGAAGTACCTTCATTTAGGACACTTATTGCTGTATAATGTTTCTCCTATTTCTCCTGACACATATATAAAAGCCGGCAGAGTGGACCAGATATTTTTGTGAGTTCATAGCTTTCTTCATTTTTGAAGGCCTCTCTAAACCTGCAATATTATAAGAGGCAGAAAAGAAACAAAATCACTAATCAGATGATTCGTTACTCAAAAGCATTTAGAATCTGCAAAATCTCTCTTACTGGCAATTAATCTTCATAAATAAGAGAAAATAATTCATTTCAAAAACAGATGAAGAGGATACAGGATTCTAATTTTTTTGGCTTTTGCTATAATTCCAGAATAATTGCTAACCTTTCTACTCAGTTTCAACTCTGCTGTGTAACTGAAGGCTATATCCTTTAAATATTCTATTTTTCTTTACAGAAGCAATGCAAAAAAAAGCATTTCTCCATGAGAACTGCATAGATGTAGTATGCAATCCTCTGAAAACACAGGCATGTTTCCAAACCATTTTAATAGTAGCATTAATATGATTATCTACTACAGTTTCAGAGCATGGTTCCAAGCAAGACATCCAAATGCACTGTTTACTTGAATCTCTGTATGAACTAGCCTATACAGGAAATCAGGAAATTGCTTCAGAGTCTCAGTCTCAAAGGGGATACGTATTTGTTTAGTCATATACTATAAATAACATCTGTAGACTTGAGACCTTGCCAGCATTATTAATGCAGTGTTCGCTTAATAGTACCCTTTATGATGAGCCTCATTAGTAACTGATTCATACAGCATGAGCCTACAGAAGAAACACGCAGGCTAGTTAGTGTATAGCACACACATATTTATGATATATTAAGCGTACTGCCAGTGTAACCTCATTTGTTGCAGGGCTGGTATGGTCTGAGCTGAGCACATACCTACTGGAGAGCAGCCCCTTGGGAGATGCAGTCGGAGCAGAGGCTTCTGGAGCGCCCCGTGCTGCTCCTCTGCAGGGAAAGTGGGGACAAAACACTCCCCTCTTGCCCCACTGTACCAGCCTGTGGCTGTGAACAGATGACATAAAGCTGTGGAGCTGTCAAATTACTTCAATTTATGCTGAAGGATTGACCCAACTGATGATGGCCTCTTACAGGTCTTTGCTATTAGAGAGCACCAGTGATGTGATCTGCTGGTCTTATTTGCCTAGTGCTGTTATAACATAATATTTATATTGTCTGTATTATAGTATGACGCGTGATATACACTGTGAAATAACTTGCA
The DNA here is from genome assembly GCA_013398295.1 of Chionis minor. Taxonomy (NCBI): domain Eukaryota; kingdom Metazoa; phylum Chordata; class Aves; order Charadriiformes; family Chionidae; genus Chionis; species Chionis minor. Next base: position 667,441 of record VZSF01011326.1, read on the forward strand.
TGCTTTATCATATGGAATACTTTGTATGTGATAGATTCTGCATAATACGAGATGGGCTGGTGTAGGAATATCAGTACTTGACACCAGAAAATTCTTATTGTTTTCCAAGAGTAATTGGTAATCATTTTGTTCATTGTCCCACTAAAAAAAATTACACTTAATTATCTTACAATACTTTTCATCAGAGAATCCCCACCCCATGCATCCAAGAAAGAATGTTCAGCCACAACCCATTTTCATTGATGAGGACAAGGGTTCAGAACCGAGGGAAAGTAAACCTGTCCAAGGTCAAAACAGTCTACCCATTTTATGCATTTAGGGTCCTTTGTTTCAGCCAGAAATAGGAAAAAAAAACTTTAAAATTCCTTTTCACGTGGCAACCCCCAAAGGTCTGGGTATCCTTTCATCTTGAATGTTTGTTTGAGTCAAATCTTTCAAGATTCCCTCCCTGAATTAAAAGACAAAATTTTTAATGAGTTTAAAAGATGTTGAAGAAAAAAGAAAGAACCAGAATGGAAATCCTGGGTTATGTTGGTGGTTGCGTTGTTGTCTTGGAACATATTTTGGACAATTACTTGGGACTTAAATTCCAAAAGAGGCTGTTTCTTTTGGGAAATCCAAACTGAGACAAAAGACAGTATTAATTCTTCTGGAGAGATGATTAAATATTCTCTGTATCAAAAATGAGTATATATGAGGAAAGGACACTGGAAAATTTGACCTCCCTGATCACATCTCTGCTCCGGTGTCAGGTTCATGCAGAGGCTGCCCTCAGGATGAAGCCTGCTGTAGTACATGGAATTGCGTGAGCCTCAACATGCTGTTTTATGCATTCACAGACATACAAGCTTTTTGTGCCTATCCAGACAGTCTATTCACAAGACAGCCATGTGGTCAGGAGGCAGACAATCTGTCACACAATCCAATTGTACAGCTTCCCTGGTCCCCTCCATCAGCTGAAAAAGAAAAATAGTACCTGTGATCTGAGTTATGCTAAGTTCTTAAGGATTAAGGTATCGCCCCTTCCACTCTCTAATGCTATGGAGCTTACTTACTTACTAATCGGTAGCCCAACTGAGATCATCACAAAAACCCCAAAGCAATCAAATATTAGGTCATGCAATAAAGATCCATGACACCTCCCACCCCATGGTCCCCCTTACTGATCTTCACAAAAAATGCTGGGGAACTGACCATGGGCCTTTACTGTGCCATAACAGTAACAGTCAAGCTGTTTTGGACAAATACAGAAATAAACACAAATGAATATTAGGACACATCGATGTTTGAAAGAAATGGTAACTAGCCAGAGTAACAATCTATCTGAGGATATAGCAAATTTTCAAGATTGGGGGAATGATACCTTTACATTCAGATTTGGTGCTTATTTTGAAAGATATGTTTTACCTGGAGAAGTTATTGCCATCAGTACAGGACTTACAGGTTAAATTTTTCTCTTGGAGAAGTCAATTAAGTTAGCTAATTAAAACAACCTCTTGTGGTCTTAAAATCAACCCAGATTTTGTGACTCTGTAGGACAAACAAAATCCAAGATCAGGAATTCTCAGCTGACATCTCTCAGTCGCTACCTCCAAGCTATTTAACATGAGATACAGCTCTGAAGGTGTAGGCTGATTTCAAAATATGGAAGAAAAGTCATCTCCCAAAGACACTAGATCCTAGACTGTTCAGTGTGCGACAGCTGACTCCAGCACCATCTATCATACCTATGAGCAGTGTCATCAGAGCCCATGAAGCACCAGAAGCATTGTGTTTTGTGTCTTACCAGGGAGCTATTTATGTGACAGAGATTATACCATTTCACTCATGAGAAACCTGTAAAATAATCAAGTCTCCTCTTGATCTCAACAATAATGCTAATAGGTAACATACGTGGTGTGTATTAAGACTGAAGTTAGTGTTAAAAGCTACAGTATTGCAGAAGTTAAGAGCAAGAAAGCTGGCATTGGAGCTTTATACTGTTATCTTCCACAACACAAATAAAACCCATCCACTCGGCTTCATTCTGATTGCCACAGGCTTAGAGATAAAGTAAATCAGCAGAAATGTGAGGTGTCCTCAAGACTTGTTTAGTGCAGAGTTAAGCAGCAGCCTGTATTAAGTAGCTTTGCCTCTGCTAGGCGCCAGGAATGACAAATCCTCAGAAGCAGCTACAGCTAAAACCTTGCAGTTGAAATGACAACTGTACTTATAAATGTGGTAAAGTCTTAGGCATAGATATCCAAGAGAAGAGATTGCATAATTACTCATCGATCACTGACAATGCTAATTAAAACAAAATAAATATCCCAAAAACTCCACAACATCTCCCCTCAAAAAAAATCCCAAACCCAAACCAACAAACCCAGCAACCAAGACAGGACCATGCACGCTGTCTGTGAAATACTAAAGGATAACAAGCCCCTGACTTTGGTGAGACTGAGATCAGGCTTGGGTAGAAAGTGGTGCCTGTGCCAGAGTGTAACATAGGGAGTAAATTCTGCCACTGGTATTCAGATGAGCTAAATATATTCACCTTTTCAGTACTTCCATTCATTCATATCTGGCTGTTCATGGAGTAAAGGAGAAGGCAGTAGCAATGAAAATGACAGAATCCAACGCAGACTCACAATAAAATTAGACAGGTCCAAATACATCTTTTATACTGAACTCATGAAAAATATAGAGAAAATTTTCATGTGATTTTTGTTTGTAGAGTAAGTTCATTTTTCTTTTACCCTTTACTTTTTTTCCTGATAAATCATAGTTTTGGCAATTGGTAATTCTCCTTTCATTCAACCTAAAGGGCCCCTTATGTCAGCCTACGGTTCAGGGGACTATAAATCAAAAGGAATGCAAAGTCAGATGAAAAAGGTACATTATATGACTGGAAATGTGGAAAGAAGAGGTAAAGTCATAACTTTTTAAAATATTTGTTTTAAATTAGAATGACACCATACAGGGGAGCTCACATAATGTTTTTACTACTCTGCTGCTGCAGTAAGTTATAAATTGTGTAAAGCCATTGCCAATGGCTTTAAAAAAACTGATGGACTTTTCCTTCAGTACTAGATATTTAGCAACTTCATAGCTGACCCAAATATATTTTGTGGTGTTTCTCTAAACCTAACGAAATCACTTACACATAGTCTATATACCCAGTACAAAAATATTAAAATAACAAACACAACCCACAACACTTTGTTAAAAGGGTACCATTCTTGCTATGCCTCATGTACCACACCATGGCTACAGTCAACGCTCTTTACACTGATAGTGTTGTAATTTTTCAATCACACGCTCTTAGCACAATACTTACATAGACCACATGGGCAACTTTTTATGTAAAGAAAGCACTGTATGTATACAGTAACAGATTCTTCATAGAGTTCCAGGATATGCTCTCAAGATGAGGTAAAAATACTTTTTGATGGGTGTAAACTTGGTATTAGACCCCTTCTTATATAAGCAATATTTTACAGCTGATCTCTAAGACACTACAACAGGTAAGGACACAAAAATAATGTTAGTAATCATGCAGAGTGTGAGTGCACGTCATACAACACAAATGTATTTGGGAAGAAAAGGTCTAGGAACTTTCATTAATTCACAGGAAGGCAATTCACTGGAAAACAGCCTAGAAGGCTGCAGAACTGGATACCATTATCAAAGAGTCAGATAATACAGTTCACACAAGAAGTGGATTTTTAAAAAAGGATCTGAAGAAAAAGGAAGAGATCCAAACATATGAGAGCAGCATGAAGCTGAGAGAAAGGAGAGGCAGAAGAAAAGGATGTAGAAGATAGAGGGTGACATCAGTACAGAGATCAATGAGAAAAGGATTCTACGGAGACTTGAAGCTCTGGTACAAGAACTGAACAAATCTTGGAGGCAGTGAATTTAATAGAATTACAAGGAAGTACATTTTTATGTAACACATGAAACTCATTGCCTCTGGATACTCTTGAAATCAAAAGCTTAATGGGAGCCAGAAATGGAAGAATTACAGTTACATTACACAGGATTCATTTCATCTGTAGAAGAAAAAAAAAATTCTTCGTGCTTCCTGGCAACAGTTAGGTACTAAGTGACGAAAGGAATTAGAAAGAGATTTACCTAATTCGACATAATGCAATACTTATCCATTATAGGGCAGCTGTAGCTTCTGCTGAAACAAGACTATCCAATCATAATGTAAAAAGCTCCAACAATTTTGGAATACTTACAAAACCTCAGAGTGCCAGCCTACCCTTACCAACAAGGTACTCACAAGAAACCCTTCCTGAAAGCAAGCTCTCGCTTGAGTCTTTTGTTTTTGGTTGGTTGGTTTCTTTACAAGGTAATTCCTTTGAAGCAATTGCTGTTAGCCATTGCTGGAGAAGGATACTGGACTAACTGTGCTTATAGGGTGACTCAACGTGCCATGTTGCTATGTTTTGATGGATGGAAGGGCAGAGTGAAAGTTGCGAAACCAGAGACAGAGATGACTAATCCAGTCCTGGCTTAGCAGCAATGAGGAGATGGATTGTCCTGTGCAACATAATTGTTGTCTGGAATATGGTAACATGTGAAAATTGTGACTGTGTTTAAGGCAAAAGTAATTCATCAGTTTGCTGAGCAATATAAGGACAGGGTGAAAACTAGAACGCTCCAAACTATTGGCTTTCTTTCCTATTAACACAAGCAGTTTTTGAAGTTGGGTGGAGATCAGGACTGAGGCTAAGTTCCATCATTACTTAGATTTGATTTGCCCAGTACTAATGTTCTGTTTAAATTTATATGATCCTTTGTGGAAAAGGTTATCACCAGTAGCAACAGGCAAAATATTTAGTACTGAATAGTCTGCATATTTGTCCTCTAAAATCCAAACCTTTGGATAAGGAAAATAATTTGGGGAAAAGAGGGATCAGCTCCTGTATCTGTTATACTTCCAGACACATCCTGATTTTAGTTAGGCAAAAGAGAAGAACTGTCATAAAAAATAAATTCAATGACTCTTCTATTTCTTTTTCTCACCTCCAATAGACACTAACTCCAGACAATAGAAAAGTTTTTCTATTTTATGGTAACTAGGACCCTATTCCAGAGCAGAATTATCACTCTACCTGTGAATGGTACCATTTGACTTTTATTCTGAAGCAAGAGTTTCTGCCCTTTCTGCATGCAATTACCTTTAACTACAGGTATTATTTTCATCAACTCGCCTCTTGGGGTGAAATCTCTGTCCCACTGAAATCAAAGGCAAAACAGCTAACTTCAAAATGCTCACGATTCCTCATACCTTCTTGCTCCATGCAACAATTATGCTTTAGGTTTCAGGTATTTCCTTTTAGTTGTTTGAACTCTCTTCATTTTACTGCATTCTTCTTTTCCTGTCCCTCAGATGAGAAGGCAGTAAAGAAACCCAGCTGATTTTCCTTATAGTACCTATATCTATCTCATAAACCTTTATCAATGCAGTTGCTGCCTGCAAAGGAGAGTCCACATAATTTCAGTCTTTTGCTACAAAATTGCATCTTCTGATCAGTGTTCATTGCCCTTTTCCTGGTACAATACCTTTGAGCTAAGTAATGAAGATTGACCACAGTATCCAATATCAAAGCATACCATTAGTGCAATATGGTAGACACAGCAGAGGTTCTCTCTCTCTCTTTCTCCCCTTTTCCTTATGGCTTCTAAAAACATGCTTTTCTGTTCAACACTGGGCACTGAACAATTACTGCACAGAGAAGATGAAAAAAAAAAACTGCAAAAGGTTAGAGTGAAACAACATGAAAAAACAGCCCCTCCTTGTGATATTTATGTTTCTGCTGCTGGCCCTGGCAGAAGTCCAGACTCTGAATGAACAAAACTCCCAGTGGCTTAAGGACTACAGTATTCAGCCCATAGTCAGGAAATGCAATAGCATGTGACAATGGGAAGAAATAAAAAGCACTTTCCAATGCTTTTGAGCTTCCAGTTCAATCAGTTTGGATCAAAACTCACGGGCTGTTGAGATTTTGTGTGAATGAGTTCTCTATTGCTGAACAAAAACATATGTGTGTTATAGTGCAAGACAGTTAAGTGGTAAACATGTAGCTTTGCTTCCTCATTGATATTTCACTTTTACAGTACTAGCACAAGATGTACATCATTTTATGTACAACGTCACTGTTCTCTCTATTCAGATACAGTGAGGAACTGTTTCCCAAAACACAAAATCAGCTCCCTATTTCTCCTCCTTTCCAAGAAAGCTAATTGATAACTGCTGTTCACTACTCAGTGTCAAATCATGGTTCTTCTACAAGATTAGAATTTAAAAGAGTTGGGTAGCATTCCATGTTTATTGTCATCCAGTGATCCAGGTTAAAACCATTTCCTTTACAACAGATTTCCTTTGGGGAAACTAATATCCTGAAAACTTAATTGTTGGGAAAATAATATCAAATCCTTTCCCTTTTGCAAACACTTGAAATGTAAATTAGTCACAATTGTATTATCGGGGACAGAGTGTTTCAGTGCTCCTGTAGACACTCTACAGAGCAGAGATTTCATCTTCACTTTTTCTCCCAGTACATACATCGTTCTCATGGGGCAGATGCTTGTCTTATGTTTTAAGAGTTCAGTCCATGTTTTATCCAGAAGTCGCAGGACCACTAAACACGAGACCATATCAGTGGAATATTTTAAACCTATTTTCTAATTTCTCTTTATCTTTTGCGAGTTTAGTGACAGACCAATAATACCGGGACCTTCAAGCCACAGAACACAGAGGGCAGCAGGTTGTCTGAACACTCTCTTGTTGACCATTTCTGTGACCAGACAGGGTCAGGTGTAAAGAACAGGTCTCTGTTTACATTTTTGTGAAAAGAGTAGGATTTATAGTTTGTAATAACATTCCAAAGAGGCTTCATTATGTTAATAAACTAACAAAACCTGTTCCAGAGACAGTTCTTTATGTTACAAAACATTTTTTATAATTTACAAATGCTCTATGTATCTTATCACACAAATTCATCAAGAGAAAGTAGGTTTCTGCAGCAAGATTCTTATTTGTCAGTGTGAGCAGAACTGAGGACTGACAAGTGGGGACTGACACATTGATCTGTGTGATTGATGAAAACCAGCTAACTGTGCCTGGGGATGTGGCAGAAAGGTGGCTGCCTGCTCCCACGACTGATGGTAGATGCAACTCAACCAGTGTTTTGTTGGGGGAGCTGCCGTGATAGTAGAATAGACTCTGAACCATTTATTTTGCAGCAAATGAAAGATGTAATTGAGGCAATTTGGAATCCATGGCATCGTTCTCGTTTACCAGATGCTCTACAGGAAAAGCAACAATTTTCTGAGTCCTTGATCAGATTAGATCACAAAGTTGCAGTCGAGCCCATAAAGGCGTGAGTATTTAAGAACTGCTAGGGTAAAGGGAGCACGCCACTACACAGTGCACAATACAAGGGCTTGGCATTCAAAAGTGGCTCCTATTATGTTTTGCTCCTGGAGCAGAAGTGGCCTACGAAATTCTGACTAGCTTAATGTTTAAAATATCTGCCAAAAATTATGAGAAACATGCTTGCCGTCTCAGCCTCCAAGCAGGAAATCCTGCACTTGATTAGCATGGATTCTCGCTGCTCCCCCCGCCCCGCCCCCGCCCTCCGCTCCCCCC
>VZSF01011326.1:675096-720929 GCA_013398295.1 Chionis minor
CCCGCCCCCGTCCTCGGCTCCCCCAACCCAGGTTTAACACGCTTGCACCCCATCAATCCTACAACCAGAGAGCGATGGGTAAAAACAAACGACACAAACTCCTTACATGGTCTTGCCTTCTCTGGGTAGCCGAGAAGCCTGCTGGAAACAGTTCCCCCAATGCTGCATCCCATTGCTTTTGTTTATCTATCCTTGCTGACATTTTCTTCAATTAGGAAACAATAGCTCCGTTCCAATGTTCTGAGCAGAATTACTGAAACTGAGTCACGTGACGCCACGAGAGTGTGTTTTCAATTATTCACTCTGTCTTTTTTTGCCAGGCCTATGAAGAGGAACAGCCTTCTGCAGGAGTCAGGTTTGTCTGCCTCGCTGTTGTAAGTTCCTCCTTTTGAATTTTTATATTACAATTAGGGATTTTAATTTTTCAATTTTTTTTTTTTTTAACAGTAAATTCAACTCTCCAAGAGTTTCTTAGTCTTTATGTGGAAACTTCCAAACCTTTAGCTCTTCCTACTGCCTGGAAATCCTAGACTTCTGCAGTAGTTCAGTGCTAATAGCACTGCTCAGTAATGAATCTGACAAAGATCACAAGACCTAGATTAAAATAGGATGCAAGATATCATGCTGTTAGCACTTGGTAATGTAAAACTCATCTTGTTCTTGCTAGTAAGGTTCTATCTTTCCTACTGTCTGGTTAATAGCAGAGCATTCACGTTCAATCTGTGAGCTACACCAAGTTATTTGTGTCTTGTAAATGCTCGGTTTAATATCGAACCAAAAATTTGAACCAAATGGGCACAGCTCAAATCATGTATTTTGTTTGCAGAAGACAGACTGAGTTAGGGTTTTTAGACTTAAAGCTGGAAAAATAAAGCTTGGAGGAAAAAAAAAAAAAGAAACAGAGAAGGAACATTTGGTTTGCATTACAAACCACAGACAACCTCCATCAGGCATGCTGGAGGTATAAGAATGGCAAGAGAAAATGACAAGCAATGAGTGGGCTGGAGGGAGAGATGAATGGTTTGAAGAATTGACTTTGAGGTAATTGTCCATACCCACAATGCCTTGAATTAAATTTGGGGGAAGATGGCAATGAATCATAAATCTTCTCTGGCACTTATGATATTGTTTTCTGTGTAAAATAACATTTCTGGATATTTTTATTGGAAAACATATAGAGTATGTTTTTGGTACCTCCTATATTTCTGCCACTTATGCAACCCTGAATCAGCAGCTCTGGAAAGGATGTTGCCTTAGTTAAGACTTGGGCTGTGATCTACTACTTAGAGCAAGAGCAAGTATTTAACTGGAAGTCTTCAGGTCTACTGAGTTTATTTTCACTTCAGCCACTGGCTTGCTTTGAGATACTAGGTAAGTCACTCAGGGCTAAACTTGGTCTTGGAGCTGATGGAGCTCTGGTGGGGATGGGGGAGGAGGAGATAGCTAATGCAGCAGGGCAAAAGAGATGTTCTCTTCTGCGTAAGGTAAAATTCCTCAGGAGCATTACAGAGGGTGGGATGGCAGAATGCACTTAAAACTGTTTCCCTCACTGTTTCAACAGGTGCTTCTCTGTGTTCCCGGCATCCCGGCTTAGCATAGTCAGAGAAGCACCTCTTGGAGCATTTGCTACTGATGACAGTGCTCCCTCTTTAAGCTTAGCAGCTTCAGGCAGAGTGAGAAAGGGCTCCTGTATCTCTCCATCCTTCATTCTAGCATGCCAGTCTCCAGAGAGCTGTATTTTGACCATTAAGCTATCAAGTCGTCTGCTTACCCATGCGCTTAACAGCTCTTTTAAAATTCTTTCTCTTTGGGGAAGTAAGAGTGCAGTAAATGTTTGTAAAACATTGAAACCCTTGAATGAAAAGTGCTATTTCTTCTAATTTTCCCCCATAGGCAAGATTGTTTAGGTCTGAATGTGCAGCTTGGGCTCGTTTATGACATTCTTATGGCCAGTGTCTAACAGGGATTGCCAAAATCACAGAAGGAGCACCAATCCCCGTTGCCGACTCAAGTGATGCACATTCCACACACCTTCAGCAAGGTGTCAGCTCTGTTGCTTCCTACCCCGGTGCTGAGGGGAGGTACTTGCATAAGTTCCCCCCGTCCTAGCCATCCTATTGCTTTTTCAACTCCACATTCTGCTCTAATGGGCCTGATAGCTCTTTTATCTACCCTCAGACATACAGGAAAATCAACGTCAGGCTTTACAAGATTAATTTCCTAATACACTGGGAATGCTACCAGGGATTTCCTAACTCAAAAATTGCAGTTAGATACATATGTATTATGGTAGACTAAACTTTTAGGCTTACCAAAACACTAAAAAGTGTTTTTTTTTTTTTAAAGCAAACAAATAAAATCTCCAAACCTTGAAAGTCTTTACCTATTAGTAGGGATAAGTGTCATTCAGCTTTTAACTAATGTAATCAACAAAACAGCATACAAAAAATTGCAAATTTGTGATGCTAACTTACACCATCAACAACTACTCATTTCAGTTGTCAAAATTATTTTTCTAAGGTAATTCATAGCACTTCTTTGTCTCTGTACTTCAAAATAAATTACCTCAAAGGTCTGATAAAGTAGCTTCTCCCAGTAGTGCAGGAGGGGAGACTAGTTCTACAGAAACAAGACCCCACGCCAACAACAAAGTCCATGTGCTAAAGCTGAGCTCCATCTATGTCCTACCTTTCCCCATCCCCTCTGGCCTCCGCCTCCTTACAAATAGGCTTAGATGTCCTTTTATTCAGCATGTGCTCTGCATCACAGGAAGGGAGTGTGGCCGTGCTGTCGGGCAGTCCTCCATCCGCATCCTGGCTCCATTCAGCCATGGCTGCAAATCTTGTTATTCATAAGAAAAGAAGCTAGTCTGAAAAAAGGAAAAAAAGTAGAACGTTCTGTGTACTGAATGGAAAGGAGAATATGCTAGTTCTGTTTGACCTGGGAAGTGTCATGACCTCTCATGCCAGTGTCAGGGAAGCTGGGAGCCCAGTGACAATGTTCCTATCCAGTGGGGTCCGACTCTCCCACAGGAGCAGGGAGGATCCCAAAGACACACAGGAGAGAGGCAGAAAGCACACCAGCTTTGTGGAACGTGATGTGTTCTCTGGATAGTTTCAAATGAAATTTTGCCCTGGAATAGCAAGCTGCTAGGAAATCTCACAAGTTCCAATACTCAGGGCACAAGTTACTGAAGTGTTAGGGATTTTGTTTTGGAAAAGAGACATCAGGGAGCAGAGCAATATTAGGACTGGTATGATGGAAAATAAGTTATGATGGAAGGCTGTAAGGAGCGTTACCTACCAAAAATGCCAGAAAGGACTACATAAATAAACATCCTTCTCCCTGGGAGATAAAGGGACCTCTTTGCTGCTCCTGAAAAAGCTATGTGCAATTTTTTTTTCTTTTACAAATCCAAACAAATTCAGATTCATGCTGAATTGTATATTTCTCCAGCAATGCTGTATAGCTCCTTTAGACAGGTACTCAGTAGCATAGTGTTTATCGCCTGGTTTTGTTTTTCCTGGTTATTTGTGTGAGAGAGGAAAAAAAAAAAGAAAAAAATTCTGCAGATTTATTATAAGGCTAGCTTAGATTTATTATATGAATCTTACTTGGCCAGAACTTGCAGGCCCGTGTTTATTGTTGTGGCTCTAAGGAGCCTTTAGAAAATTTGCCTTCTGTTTCTATATCACCAGTGGATTTCAGGTACAAAATCCATGCATACTTACCTAATTCTGCATAGAAGCAGGGGAAAAAACAAACCAAACAAAACACAACCATCCAGTCTAGGGCACATGTAAGAACTTTTTCTCTCAACAATATACTTGAGAAGTGGTTTTTAAATTACATTTATTTTCAATTTTGCATATAATACCTATAGCATCTTTGATTTATGCAAATCCTTTAGTTTCAATACATATTTTCTGTAGAATGGCAGCATACAGTATCAATTAGGTACTGTAAAGGGAACAGAAAAGTTTGTGTAATAAATACGATAATAAAAATTGAGAAAGCCAAAGTAATTAATTTAGACTTCCTCTTGTTGAATTTTCAGCACTGACATGTACCTACCAAAATATTTCTAGAAAACCTTCTCTGAGAGAAAAAGGAAACAGTTTAACAAAACTCCCCTTTGTTATCATAACATGCTCATTACTTTACTCATTTTACAAAAGCTCCAACTTTTCTATTGTATAGCATTTCTTCTATTTTCTCTTAATTTTCTATGCTGAATCAGATGCTGAAACAAACCATTTCTGTAATGGGACACTTTTTGATTGATGTATTGGAGCTGTATTCTGTTATAGAGTTCAACCCCTAATCAGATATTCACATCTTAAGTGCTTCACTGGATCTCTCTGTTACTGTTAAATGCACGGTCTTAAGTGAGTTCTGGTCTGCAAAGGTAGGAGGAGTCTTATATCAGCCTGACATTCCTTACTCTCTCACGGCTAAGATCTACTTTTGCTAAACCACTTACAAATCAGATGTGCCAGGCGGAGAACTTAACCTCGACGATTTGATTAATCTACTTTGAATTATAGTGGTTTCATGAATCAAACTTCAGAAGGAGCTTCCTCTTTCCAAATAATATTACGAGGATAGAATAATGCTTTTAAAGTAGCTTCCTTTTCAATTTGGGATTTCAACATGCAAATTCAGCAGAAGCCCAAAGGAAGCAGTACAATGGAAGCATCAAAAACATTTATTAAAAGCACTCCATTGTGCTCGGGGAGCAAGGGAAGAGAATGAAAAGGTGAAGGAGAATTTAGTAGAGCACTGCACAGAAACAGAATTAGCAAGTCATGAGATATCACGTGGCTGTTAGCAGACTGAAAGGCTCTGTTGATTCGATTTATTCATTAGAGCCTTTCAGTAGCGTAGGTTATTAAGTAGGAGAAAGTGGGGTATATTACAACTTACTTTTTATATTTCCTTTCCTGGAGGATGTTTAACACCAGAGAAACGGAGAAAGTTATTGAAAGTATCATGCCGCATAAATGGGAGAATGACAGGAAAAAGAGCAGCACCACCAGCTCTCTGAAGATGGATCGAAAGAGCAATGCTGGGAACAGGAAGTCAAGAAAGTTTCGCTCCATTTCAAGATCACTTATACTTTGCAATGCCAAAAACAGTGATGATGGGTCAAGTCCTGATGAGAAATGCCCCGATCCCTTTGAGATCTCTACCAGTTGGGTTCAAGAGGATTTTGACTGCTGTCCTAGAACACAACTGCCATGCACATCAGAAACAGAAGACAGCCCACCTGATCCTCCACGTGTGATCACCAGCACGGTCCAGTCCAAAGCTGCAGCAAATGAAAACTGCAACAACATGAGAAGAAAGTTACTCACCAAGGTAGGCAACTCAGTCCAGTATATTGTAATGTTTCCCATTGCGGTAGATCCTAACTGGATGAATTAATATTTTGCATGAACGCAGGATTCTACTTGGCTCTTTCAGAGCATAAGAGCCTACAGTGTTCCTGCTCTGTATAAGCAGCATGAAAATACATTAGCTTCCCTGATGCGCTGTTGCACTCTGCTGATTGACGTTCTGCTGGAATCCGTGACTGCTAGGCCACTCTCGGTGTATTCGGACTAGCACAGCTGGTGCTTTCTACCTGCAATATAGTGTTCAGCTCAAAATAGAAAACTGTCACTAAAGTAAAGTGCATTTGTAGAAGTGTGACACCATGAGATTTCACAAGCTATGCAAGTGTGAAGTTTATTAATACTATGAAAGACACAGGAGACTCAGCAGACAATGTCCTTTCTGATTCAGGAAGGAGGTACCAATGGCTCTAAAATCACCAGAGATGTCACTGTTTCCTACAGATGTAAAACTCTTAACAGCCTCATGTTACAATATTATTCTTTAATCAAGAAATAACGATGTTAATCCTAAAGAGCTGAACAATTTTTCAGTCTCAGCAGTATGCTTTAGATGCCTTTAGAGAGCTCATTTTCACTGACAGACCCTAATTTTCCACTTTTTCTCTATCTGTTGGTGAGATGTGTAAAAGGGACCTCACTGCAAGTATGACATGTCTTTTAAATACAGTTTGTGTCCTCCTGGAACCTCCCTTATTATATGCCTTTTACCTGTGCACACAGCGGCTTATGCGAAAGAATAGATTCTTTCACCCGTAGTATTTCTTTCTTATACATTCTATTTTATTTTACATACCTTCAATAGAAATTGGCTAAAATTAGACCTCTGCATCTAAAGACACAGTACCACAGTGGTACTGACAATCAGAATCTCCCCTTACTCCTTGAGTTGCTTGTTAATGATCACAGCATGAAGCGCAGTGTTGCAAAGACTGCAGCAGGACAGAGATCTGGATGCAAGGTGTTTCAGCCCCTGGCAAAGCCCCAGCATAAGGACAAAACCAAGCCAATTTTCTATTACATTCTGACAGAAAACATAAATAGGTGACACTAGCCACAGTCCCAAAATACACTCAGTCACCTGCAAAGCCATAACACCTCCTCCCTTTTGGAAGGAGTCCATATGCACTCTTGTTGGGTTCCTTCTGTGAGTGAAGAAGGAGCTGCCCTCTGCGGACTCCCTCTTCTAACAAAGCTGAAGCACTTTCTTAGGTGTGTGTCAGCTGCCACAGTCTACTTGATTGCATACCGCCAAAATACGCAGGGCTCCAATAACTGTCGCGATCCATACTCGTATGAAACTACTCAGTATCTTATTGCAGACTGTAAGTTTAGACCATTTGCTTTTATAGCTGGCAAGCAGCTCAAACAGGGGCCTGGGGAACAGAGTAAGTCTCATAACTAATGCCATTGCACAGATAAAATATAACTGCTGAGGGCATAAGTCCGCTCTTAGGCTGGAGAGCTAGTGCCGCTGAGCAGGACGGGCCAGGAGCCTGGACCTTACAACCCAGTCCCTTACAGCAGCCTTTGCATCGCTTAGTGCCATTGTAGACAATGGGCACATTAAATTCTCTCTCCAGAGGTCTCATAGCAATACAAACCTTCAGATACTACTTGCTCATCTTCCATACCTTTCAGAATCATGGATCAGCGAGTGATTCAAAAAAGTCTTACCTCAGCATGATAAATAGGATGAACTTTGGTAACAGCTACACTGACCTTATCCCACACTCCTGTTGCTGAGGCTTTGCCCTATATTATGAAAGCAGTGATCTCTACCTTCCATATGGCATGAGCCTGTCAGAACAATCTTCCTCTACCACGTGTCTCAGAGAGCTCAAGCTTAAAACCTCTCTCTTTAAGAAAGGAGTCAACAAGCATTTTTCAAGTCCCAGCCTAACACTTACTCCCCCTCTGTCTCCATGTGACACTTCAGAAATTCATGATGTGTGACTCAGAGCTGAAGGATCCTTGTCTTTGTTCAAGAAAATTAATTCCATTCTTTCTGCGGTGTTGCTGAGAATATTTCACTATTCCTCTGCTTTCCAGTGCCTGCAGCCCTAAGCATGACTCTGAAGGTGCTAATAACTCCCACAGAACTGAACAATTTAATTTTTGCTGCCACATCACATCGGAAAGAGAGAAGAATGTTTAAAAGTGCTGCATGATTTAATACTGTGCATCTCTTCTCCAGAGCTAAAGGGAACCTGGAACGTCAGTATTCCAAATACTAATTCCTCTCTTCTGTTCAAAAACTTAAGTGTCTCTCTGAGCCATACTCTGCTGGATTGCACGGGATTCACTATTGCATAAACCATAAGAAAATCAAACAGTGTTTCAGGATTTCTGCATATGTATTAGAGTCACATTTTTTCCAATTCCAAAATCTTTAGGATTACTTACAACAGGAAAATGAGAGGCAAGAGGAGGACTTTTAGAGGGCATCTGTGCATCATGACATCAATTCCTATCACTTCAGTCTTCAACAGAAAATGTTGCTGTAGCCATTGAGGGAAGCACTGCAGCATTAGCATAACCTCTATTAAACTCCAGAGAGTCCCCACAGAAACACTTTGTTCTTATTGCACCACCTGCAGGAAAAGAATTTGAGCTGGAACTCAGATCTTATTATACACCAGAGAATTTCAGAAGGCTGCAATTCTGATGATACTAGGCTTTATTCACTCTTCTTTTCAACAAAGTATGCACAGGTTTTGGTGCAAATAGTACTACGCTAATTGGGGTGGGATTGCAAACTGATGTCACTGCTCCTCTATCATGCCACTCATACCACAGTGCTAGCATGTGTGTGAGAAGGGACCACAACCCCATATCTTGGGTCAATTTGGCTCTTGTGAGGAGCATTGCAAAGGTTGTTCCACAGATGCAAAAAAATGACTTGTACCCGTGCAGGTATTTTTGGTTTTAACCAAAGCACCCGTAGTCTGCATTTACACCACTAGTGGACCAAAAAGGCAGAGGACAGACATTATTTAACTGTGATGCTGCCTACCACTTTTACTGTGATGATATGTGGGCAGTACCAGATGACAGGAGTTTCAGTTCATAACTGCATCTTCTAGACAACTTATTTCCAAAAGTATGTGGCACGGTGGCACACTCAACATGTAAAGCTGCAGGGATTGACCTTTGAGTCTGGACAGAAGTTATAACAGGTGGAAAGACATAAAGTTGAAAAAAGACTTAAATAGGAGCCCATCATAACTATTCAGTGGTTCATTACATTCAGGCCAACAACCTCAGCCAGAGCTACATCCATGTGAACCATGTAGCTACCTCAGACGTTTGGATGACCATTCACATCCTGCCAAGACACGGCCACTACATGTCACATAGGGCCCTGTGTAACAGTCCTTAGTGGTTATGTCCTTCTTTGAAGGATAGGCAGCCTATCCTTCTGCCACAGATGTGGCATCTGCCACTTCCCTGCTGGAGTCCTATTTCCAGTCATTTTTTGTCACAGAAGAGCAGCTGCCCTGGCATACAGAGAATGCAAGAAAACAGGAGATAATCTGGGAAAAGGGAAATGGAGAGGGAAGAGAGACTATGGAATTAAAAGACAGGAAAAGGGGAAACAGTTGACCATGGAATACTTTAAAGCAAGTGAAGTGAGGGGAAGAGAAAGCAACAGTCAGGAACAGTGAAGGAATCATATCTGCAAAGTGCATCACCTAACTACTCCCCACTTCCTATCAAATGCCACATTCTTCCTTCTTTTCTTCTGTGTCCTCGGCAGGTTTTGTGCATTGCAGCAGCAGCTTCATTCACCTACGTGTTGCTAAGCAGAAAAGCAAGTAGAGATGTTCCCACCAAGAACTATCGCTTCATAAACTCCCCAGCCATCTTGCTCCTTCTGCCTGGCTCATCGTACAGAAAAGCAGTAGAAGCAAATACTACATCACCATGCACACCCAGGCAAAGAAAAGCTGTATCAAAATCATATAGTGCATAACAACTTATGCTTTGTGAGATAGTACCTGGGAAACAATGTCTCAGTCTGATCCATTAATCTCTACATGAGCTTCAAAGTATCTCCTTTCATTATATATTCTAAATCACAAAGATTTTTTTTTCCCCTTCTCTAATGTACTGTCAGCAATGATGAGAGCAGATGAGCGGTCTTTTAATTCATTTGGTTTCTGTGTTCCAATATTCACTCATATTGACTATTGCTTATTGCATCTAGAGCACCCAGGATCACCTGGGTGCCATCTATTCAGCCAGCTCCCGGACCACTTAGCTTCCAAGATGAGGTGCACTTAGTGTGGTACGGACAGTGCTGGAAAGCCAACTTGTCAGTGTATAAACAAGGAGATCTCCTTTATAGTTTGCTCCTCACAAAATCAGCAATTTTCAGGCGGCCTGAAAGGAAAAGAAAACAAAAAAAGGGTAAGAAGTGCCCGATACCTTGTGCACTGACACAACAAACACTGTGGAAGACGGCCTTGCCTGCTCGTGTCGTTACAAAGACTGAAACTATGGCAGTTGCAGGGATAACAGAGAGGACTAGGTCATAGACACTCGTATTCTTCAGAGCAAAGCAGTCTCTGCTGAGTTTGAGAGCTGCTTCAAGGAGCATTCCATTCCCTCTTCCCTGCACCACCAGCACCCTGGGAAGGACTGAGAGCTACCAGCCAGAGGGGCTGGCAGCAGGATTGAAACAGCATCTAGAATAAACTGAAACAGGGAAAGGCTGACTCTTTATGCAAACATTGGATTCAAGCTGATCTGACTGCACGGCTCCGCTCAGTTCTAGAAAATTCTCTACCCTTGCTTCCTTTGGTCCCTGACCCTCTGCTTGAAGGAGGAAAAAAGCAAAAGGTCATTTTTCTCCCTTGATCATCACCAGAATGTATTTTTATTAACTTGCCTTTATGCAAATACCAGTTAGTTGGCCCTTCGGTACCAGGGCAAGTATTACAGCAACAGACTGTAATGTCTCAAACATGAGCCTATGGGCAGGATGGAAAAACAAAGCCAGGAGAGGAGACTGCATTTATTTAGACATATATGTGTTCTCCTCCCTTTTCCTACTTACTCTCTCTTTCTGTCTTCCTGGCCTTCTTGCTTTTGTGACATCAGGGCCATGTTATCCGCAGAGCAAGTTGGGAAAGAGGCTGTTATATTTAAGACAGTGTGTGCTGCAAAATGTGGGCCAGGGCAAAGGCTCCCAGAAACACATACCAAAGGCCAGATGATGGGTGGAAAGGTCCATCTGTAACATCTGATGTGCTGAATTGTCTGTCTGGGGCAGAACCATAATCCCATGCCCTGCTTCTTGCATCATCCAAAGGCTCTCTAGCTTCTGCCATTTTATTAATTGCAAAGGGAATATGCTGCTGGGAAAATGGATTACATCTACTATAAATATTTTGAAAAGACCAAGGCATTGGCTAGGGTATGTCAGAATCAGTGGAGTCACATCAGTTTATGCCAGAACGACTCTGGCCCCTTCTCTGTTAAAACTGGTGCCGAAAAAAAAGTCGAAAAAAATGCCCAAAGATTTTCTTCTCTTATTCGTCCACTTGGAAATCCTAGCTATTTCACAGTCAGGAGGCCAGAAAAGCTAAATATTTAAATTCATTACTGTACTGTTGTTAGATTTTTTTTTTGGTTTTTTGGTTTTTTTTTTGCTTTTTTTAAAACAGCAGTCAATCAGCTCATTGTCATACGCTTGGTTAACTGAGTCAAAGACCTTACTTGAACTAGCCTTGTATAACGCTTTACTTCATTTCAGGGACAATCTTACTACTGTGTCTTACGTTAAGAGTGCACAAAAGTTTTTCAGTTTTCCACAGATGCCATGGTTACCCTTATTTCTAAACAACATCTGGAATTAGATGTTTTGAGACGGGACTCTGGGCTAGAAGTGTCTAATGAGAGCACGAAGGAAAAAGAAATCTTTTAAATGGCGTATAGACAAACACCCTCAGAATCTTTGCATTTCATGTGACAAAAAAGGGGGAGCAGGAGGAGAGACTTGGCCTGGATATACAAATTACTTTTCCAGAACTAAACACATGAAAAATTAATCTACTCTCACCTGTGACAAAAATGCATTCGAGAAGGCTCCTGAACTCCACCTTTAATTTTTATCTTTCAGCCAAACAGATTAATTTTAAGGACAAGTTTTGCTTATAATACACTCGTACAGACTTTCTTCATTTTGTTTTCACAGCAATGAGTGGATGTTATAATACGGATACGAGTTTCCTCAGAAACTTGCAGCGCTTGGTGACAAAGGCTCTTATAGGCAGAGAAATTTTACTTACTGGCAGCAAATATGCATTTAAACATATGTTCTAATAATAAATAGGCAAAGTCAACCTAGAATCCACCTGCCCACATGCCAAACCTGCCAACCTTACTTTAGCAAATTTTCAGCATTCGCTATGTTCAGCACTATAAATCACCTTTCAAAATGAGCAGGACACTTTAAAAAGGAGGAGGATGCAAAATAAATACTGTCTTTACTCTTGGAACAATAAGCAGTATTTCTATGCATAAAATAATAAGCGAGACAGGAAATAAAAGATATTAAAGAACAAAACCCAAAGCAAATTGACTGCTGGCACATGAATTGGTCAAATGTTTATTTTTCTAAAGAACAGCTTTTATTAATTTTCTGTCATGTTGCAATAACTTGGATGTGAATATAGTGATCTATATCCAGGACCCAAAAAAGTGCAGATGCTGACAACATACAGGTATTTGCCACATGTCCCTACAGCCCAATAAAACCCTTTTTAAAAAGCAATTCACACAAATGAATTGCAGAAACTATAGACACACAGAGCTTATTTGAAATGCAGCTCAACTTGGTAAGATGACTACAGATTTAAACAAAAATTGTTACCAAGATTTTTCTGAGGTGTACAATGGATTTAACCTCTCCTTTCCTTCTGACTAAGTGCATGCAACTTACTGCTCTTTGAAAGAATATTCATATCAGTTTTTATTCCGTGTCATTTCACATGTATGTCGCAATACAACACAGAATTTCCAGCCTAGCATGTGTCCCATTGTACAAAATACGTCTTCCCCAGAGGACTTACATGGTGCCGCAATGAAAAACCTCAAAGCCAAACCCATGGCACTCTGTGATGTCCTGCGAAACTGATGATACCCAAATCACTTTTGGACAACTAATTAAGAAAATTTTTGTAAACACCATAAACATAACAGCTGGACAATGCGAACAAGTTATAGGAAGGGCATTAGCATGACTGTGCTTTTAACAGAGATGAGTTGGGGATAGTCTGAAAAGACCCACCATTAAGTTAAAGTCAAGAAAATAATGAAGTGTGGAGAACAGCTATGCAAAGTTCTGTGAGTGTGCCTGGTCGGTTTCTGTGAGAGGATATACAGATATTTCAAGGGAGCAGTACATCAGAGCAAGGACTCCTAAGAAAAGAAGTTGGCAAGTCCAAACTTGAATTCTGACCACAGAAATAAAAGGAAACAACTTTTTTAAAAAACTGACTTTATAATACAATTAGTCTTTTACAACAGCCTCTATACATGATCAGCTGATGTCTCAAAATACTTAGCCAACCGGCAGAATAATTTCCTACCTTTGATATCTGTCATACATTTCTCACATTTTACAACAGGCACACTACCCTGCTAAAAACCCTGTGAGTTCAATGGATGCTTCAGGTACGCAGAATCTCACCTGTAATTTCTTACTGATGCATAAAACAAAGAACCAAGGCAAACAATCAGAAAACGTAGCTCACATTCTTTGCTACTCAAGATCTGAAATTGTAAGGCACCAGAATTCTAATCTTTGTTTTATTATCATGCTGAAGACTTCAAAGCACTGCCATAAGATAAAAAATAACATAACATAGTCCTCATTTCAAGTATGCATTTCCCAAGATGATTACCTTGTGTGGAAAGTAAATATAGAAGCTGCAAAACTAATACTACAGCTCAAATTGATTTAAAATAGAATTCTATCCATGCTTATACACTTACCTGTTACTCACTAGAAGCACTCTTCATGAACAAAAGAAGCTTTGTAAAATTCAGATGCTCCTCATTAATGGCAATCTGGAATGCAAGCAAACCCACAGAGTTAAGAAGTCAGTCAATACAAGTATAGCCCTTTCCCCATTATATACTGAATTCAGCCTGCAGTGAGCCTAAGGCTCAAAGTTAAACACTTCATTCATTCACAGCCTTAGATTTACTCTAGCTGGTCTCAGAATGGGAGTCAGGCTTCAACAGCCAGCCTGGAAGATAATGACCTTTATTGACGCTGCTGTAAATTTGAAGTTGGTGTTTGCTGTCAGTAAGGTATGATGTGATCCCTATTGATTTGTGGTGAAAGAGCATAATGATTGTAACCCTCAGGGCAGGTTGAACTCTGCTTAGGGCAGAAATCAAGCCCTGCTGCTGGTGAAGGTGGTGGTCACACAGCTTTCCTTGCGCTGTCAGAGCACTACAGATTACTAGAAATAGTTCATGCCACTCTGACCAGGGGACCTGGGAGCAATACAGACAGTTGACCACCGCTATATTTTGTGGCCTGTCCTAACATATGATATTTGCCTCCCCTTCAGAAATCTATACCTCAGTCATACAAATCTTTCGGGAGCAAGCCTGGATCCAGGATACACTGAGAGCCCTCTTCACTATGTGGAGTATGGAGAGGCTGGCGAGGGCAGAGGAGGTGGGTTCAGCTAGGAGCAGAACAAGTGAATACTTAAATTAGGAGGTTTATTAAGCAAATAGAAAATAAATTGTGTGCTAACTTTCCAGCTTGCTTTATCTCTATAGAAATTTCAAGTGTTCATACATTTGTGCTGCAGGAGTGTATTTCCTAGACAAATGTGTTGTCCTTCATGTGCTTAGTCAATCCGTTCTTTGCTTTACTTACTCATATGACTTAAGACACTATTCTCTTTCTGCATGGCCATATGTTAATGATTCATAACTGTATTAAAAATGTGCTTACAATTAGTCCTCCAGATGCACACAGACTGCAGCAACCTCAATTAGTCTGCAGCGGACACAAAGCCTTCCAGTGCTGCAGTCCCCTCTGTTCCCCTGCCCCCACTTAACAAGTCAGCAGCAGGGGTGGAGATTCTAGTGTTTTGTATGCACTTATTTTCCACTCAGTCGTCTTCTGTTTTCCAGAGTATTTCCTTTTCTGGCATAAGTTTATTTTCCTCCCTGTCTTTCCTTATAATAGTTAGCATAGTAAAAATTTATCCAGTTACTATGAAAAGTCTATTATCTGCTCTCTTCCCCTCTATGTAACGGAGCACTCTATTCTAATACTTCCCTCTTGTAGCCAGAAGCCACTGAAGTCCTAAGGAAAATGACTGCTTTTAAACACTGATTCTATAATACAATCATTTTTTTTACAACTGCACAGTGTTAAAGGCCTGTTCCTGTTCTACTTGGAGGCAATCTGGTTCTAAGAACAAGAACGTTTTCTGCATTTCTTAAAAAGGGTCAAGACAACTGTAACTTTTAACATCCTTGGTACATTTTATTTCATGTCACCTTTCATCTTCCCTATCAGGACAGCTGCATCTGCAGGCTGTGTGCAACCACAGGGAACAGAAGCTCAGGAATCAAGCTCTCTAGGAGTCCGAACTGTGCATCGCTCTGGAAAGGATTCACAGGCAGCCAGGTGTCCGCTGGAGGCACAGCAAACAGGTACAGTACATGTGGAGTCAGCAAGCTTATTAGGGAGCCATTTGCCTGCATGAATTTTGCATGACCAGCTTTCTGTGACAAGCTATGCCCTGAAGCTTCAAAGGCACTGAAGTTTAGGAATCATTTCTTACAGCGCTTCCAGTTGGACAGACAGGTCAAGATTTTAGAAAAATAAAACTGTGCCAGTTTAGGGATCTAATGCTTCTAAATTACACTAAGAAACAAAACTTGGAAGAATGAAAGATTGTACACAACATCAAGTTTTCAAACGGTGTTTTCCTAGTTGCCCGATTAAAGGACCAGTCCAGCAAGGCCACTGGAAAGCAATGCGAGCCAAAGCTCCTGAAAGGGCGTAAAGTCTGTGATCAACTTGCAAAAGCAAGATGGTGACAGAGGAGGAATATTTTGCCTGGCTTCTGCTATTCTATGCTGTCACCTTAGCCTGGATGTAAGCTATACGAGAAACAGCAGCCATTGACCACCAGGAATGAGCTGAAGAGGGAGGCAAGGGGAAAAAATCCTGTCAGGGAATGGGGCGAATCACACATCGAGACATGTCATGGCAGCTGTGTTCAAAGCAAAGGGAGGACTGCAGCCAACTCCTCAGTTAGTGAGACACACAGCACAGTAGTGCCATATTGTCCTTAGTAAAATGATATGCAAGCATGTTCCTTTTTTCTTTTTTTAAGGGACGGTCATCTGAGCCCAAGGGAGGAACTGTTAACGTTAAATGGACAATCACTTAAAGATCTCTCCAGCAAGGAGGCTGAACCTCTCATTCACCCAGCAACACGGCTGCTGAACATCATGATGGCTAGCAAAGTAAGCATGAAAGTTGTTGTCCCCTCCCACAATGGTGGGATGGCTTGAGAAAAAAGGGGAATTTGTGCATCAGACATTTGAAGAACATGGTTTTGTGCTTCCTGACAAAACCCCAAACCTCTTGTGGTCAGATTCTGGTGACTTCCAGCATAGCTTTTTCCCAGACAAACAGGGGCTATGGGGAGGCCAAGGCCCTGGGAAATTCTAGCAAGGGCTGTACAACCCCTGTTTTCAGAAATACATAGCCTGCCAATGTTAATTTTCCATTTGGAAGTAGAGCAAAGACAGAGGTAGATTTAAGGGAAGATCCCTTAAATCCTTAAGTTTGCCAACAACACCAAGCAATGTTATGTGGTTGACACCCTGGAGGGAAGGGATGCCATCCAGGGGGACCTGGACAGACTTGAGAGGTGGGCCTGTGTGAACATCATGAAGTTCGACTAGACCAAGTGCAGGGTCCTGCACCTGGGCAATCCCAAGCACAAATACAGGCTGGGCAGAGAATGGAGAGCAGCCCTGAGATGAAGGACTTGGGGGTGTTGGTGGATGAGAAGCTCAACATGAGCTGGCAACGTGCGCTTGCAGCCCAGAAAGCCAACCACATCCTGGGGTGCATCCCCACAGCATGGCCAGCAGGTCAAGGGAGGGGATTCTCCTCCTCTACTCTGCTCTTGTGAGACCCCACCTGGAGTACTGCAAGCAGCTCTGGGGCTCCCAACATAAGGAGGACATGGACCTGTTTTAGCAAGTCCAGAGGAGGGCCATGAAGATGATCAGAGGGCTAGAGAGAGTTTGGCGTGTTCAGCCTGGAGAAAAGAAGGCTCCAAGGAGATCTTATGGCAGCCTTCCAGTATTTAAAGGGAGTCTACAGGAAAGACAGAGATGGACTTTTTATCAGGGAGTGTAGCACTAGGATGAAGGGTAATGGATTTAAACTGAAAGAGGGTAGATTTAGATTAGGTATTAGGAAGAAATTCCGTACTGTGAAGGTGGTGAGGCACTGGAACAGGTTGTCCCAGAGAAGCTGTTGATGCCCCATCCTGGGGGAACCTGGAAGTGTTCAAGGCCAGGTTGGATGGGGCTTTGAGCAACCTGCTCTAGTGGGAGCTGTCCCTGCCCATGGCAGGGGGTTTGCAACTACATGATCTTTAAGGTCCCTTCCAACCCAAATCATTCTATGATTCTATGATCCATGAATCCAGAAGCCAGAGAGCTGGCCCTCTACTGAAGTAGTTTTGTGGATCTCGGATCTATAAGCTAGGAAATTTCCATGGTGAATGTTACTGGAGCCTGCTACAGAGAGAGGGGAACAGGAGGTAGCATTAACAGGTTGGCACCCCCAGATTATCACCAAATCTTTCAAGTGGAAAACACTTTTCATCTTTCACAGAGTCTGTTTCATTAGATTACACACATCTCATTTCAGGCTTTTGTTGTTTAGTCCTCACCTCAAACTAGGTGGCACCTACGGCTTTTCACTTCGAAATTCTGGAGGAAACTCGAGGATGATGACTAGATAGAGTTAGTCCCCTACCACACATTTACCACTTTGAAAACAATAGGTCTCAGCCAGAGATTTGTTGCAGGCTTCAGATTTTCATATTCAAGGAAAAAAGGCAGTTTCTGCTTGTTATCTGCTATAGATCACACAGAAATCTCTGGTAAAATCCTAGATTGAGAAAACGCCCCTGACTGGAGCTGCTATTAGGTCCAAATGGAGTGTGCCTCTTTCTAGGATGGCAGTAAACTGTCTCACCCAGATGTCTGCTAGATTCTCCCAAGATTTTTTATTTTATTTTATTTTCTCTCCTTTAAATGCCTAGATAGCCAGAGATGACCTATATTAAATATTTGTAGCATAGTACCACCCAAGAGTCAGCTGGGTGAACTGTACATTTAAAGACAAGCCTACACCAAATTAAGAATTAATAGCAAAGGCTTTTCAAGCTGGCTAGCTTGGTAAGAGAAACACTGTAAAATCGTTTTCAAAATGCCTCTTTAAGGATCTTCTCTACATTTCTTATTCTGATGAGTTTCCTAGGGGAAATGGGATTGGAAAACCCTAGCAGGATTTTACTACTTGGCAATGCCTCCACCTGCTGTCGAAGAGGAAAATTATCATTCACTAGTTCTTGAGGTATTTCCTAACAGCACTACTAAACTCAGGCTTCTGGAAGAAAGTTTTTGTCTTGGTTGGTTACAGACTGATTAGAACATATAGATCCTGCTCTGATGCTGCTCTTGTAGCCTTCTTAACCCCTGCAGAATATCACTGAGCAAAACCCTTCTATATTTGGAATTTTACTGTATTTCAATCAGTTTCCATATGCTGTCTGTATTTAGTAATATTTTTCCTTTAACTGTGACTCCCTCAGCATCAATGACATTCCATGTATCATGACAGAAGCAGGACTTTCAGGAAAGATACGCATCCAGAAATTACTCCTAACATCAGCTGTTACTCAGATGTGATTATTTATTTTCACGCTGTTCTAAAAACCTGCATTTAGAAACCTGAATGCTTTATCTACGAGTTTTTTAAATGCTAGAATTAGTGGCCATATTTTCAAAAGCAACCAAAAGTTTTCAAGTAAAAGGGGCTAAATTTTTGGAAAACACTAAAGCCTTAGTCCTCAAAGGTTTTTAAACATATGCATCATGTTTTGACTAAAATCCGTCCCTCTAAACCAGCAGAAGACACCTACCTACCACTGCAAAGCTGGGCCTAAGAATTTTTCTTTTGAAAATAATGCTGTTATTGATGGATGGTGATGGAAACTGAATACTCAAAAGCATCAGTTGAGTCCAGAAATTAGCCAAGCATGGCTATGGTCTACCCATACATTAAAATATTAATCTGTCCAAACCAGTTAGGGACGTCCAATTCATTTTCTGTCTGTTTTGAATAAAAAACAGAATCTATTTCTATCCTATTACTTTGACGAATTATAATCATGTTTATAGCAAAGTTTTGAGCTGCATTCTCCTTTATCATCCTATTAATTTTAAATAATTAATTTTGCTCCTTTTTTTTTTTTTTTTTTTTTTTTTGATTGAGGCTGAAATTTGTGCAAGCCAAATTAGGAGAAGTTTTATTTTTAAGCTTAGATCACTTTCAAGAATTTCTTGTATAGCACTAGGGTTTTTTTGGTTTTGTTCTTTTTAGGAAACCCCAATCTGTAAGGAAAGGCCTTTGGAAGTACAAAATGGTTTTCTCCACGGTAAAGCTGCATGTCAACGGACTCGCAGTAACTCCACCAGTAAGTTGCAAAGAAGTAATCTTTTCTCTTGTAATATCCAGGGAGCACACAGCACTTCATCGTGTGATGGTACTGCAACGTTGAAAGAAACTGCAGTTTTTGGCCAAATCTGGGATCCTCAGCTAAGAATTGCTGATGTATCAAAGCATCATCTTTTATATTCACGATATCCCACTGTCATGGGTTTTGTGCATAAACATCCCATTTTATGCTTTTTTAAGGATCCTTCTAAATAGTCCAATGTTTTCTTTGGTAGGGAATGTTTGCTTTTCAGTATATTTAGCATTAATGGCTATCCCTACAGTGGGGATTGAAAAGATCACTCCCTTCACAGAGAGATTTACAAGAGAAAAAAGCGTTTCTAAGTAACGCTCACCTGATAAAATGAATGTGCAGACATGTCCAATGCTTGAGAAATAACCCAGCGTCTCTCCCCACCATCCGACAGGTGTAAACCCGTACTGGATAGGGGAGATGGATGGCATGGCACCCCGGAAAACCCTGCCCTTCAGGGACCGGCAGCCCCACGCTCTCCACACCAGCCGCAAATCTCTTTCCCAACAGCTGGACTGCTCTGGAGGGAGAACCCCGGTAAGTACTGCAGGAAATCACCTGAAAAACAGACAAAGCCATTTCCATTAAGAATCTCTCAATGGCCTTGGCAGTCACTTTCCGGCCAAAACCCACCATCCACGCAGGCCCTGTCAGGGAAGATGGCGCCCGCCTGCTGCCCCTGCGTTTTAACCCCATCCCTACTCTGTGAGGAGCAGGAGAGCGGGAAAAGCTCTGCGCCAGCAGAACCCCATTTCTTCAGCAGCTTCTCCCTTCCCTTGCCCCAGCAGGATTTGCAGTGCGTGTAAATCCCCCCATGGGGTTCACACCACCTTGGCAACCACCTGGAGCCTCCTCAGAGCTCACCGCCGAAGAGGCCCTTCCCAGGCGTCTCCCCGCCGCTGGCCATGGAGGTGCTCTGTGCATATGGCCACTAAAACCCCGGCCTGAGCTTTGGGCCCCACCACCACAAGCCTCCCAAGTCGCCCCTGTTGGCCAGCCATGGCCACAAGCAGGTATGGGCTCACCTCACGGCTGGCCATCGCGGCCCCCGGCTGTGCTGGCTGCATGAGGCAGCCCCCTTTCTGCCCCACAGTGAAGCAGACATATTTAAACAACCCCGTTAACGTAGGCTAGAGACTGATGGTCTCTTGCTCTCCAGATGGATTCCAGGGGATTCACCACAGGTTGGGAGAGTGGCGGTTGGGCAGGGCAGAGAGGCCGTGGGTATTTATGGCCAGAGGTCCCCGGCTCAAACCTGGAGCAGGGAGATGGAGATGAAGGCCCTCACACTCAGCTGCCACCTCCTGCCCCTGCTGCTCCCTGGCTTTTCCTGGCCAGTCCCTCGTCCTGGGGGCACCACGGCCTGACCTCGGGCTCTAACAGGGGCGAGGAGGTGGCAAACCGGAGCACAAACCCCGACCAAATACAAACCTGCGCAGACAGACCAACCCACAGGGATTTGCCGGGATTCCCCATCCCTGAAGGTCCTCCATGGGCACATGCTGCCCGTTGGCAGGGCCTCCTTGGTGGCATCCCAGTTTTGGGTATCGTTACCTAACACACGCAGAAGCAAAAGAAATTTGAAAGTTTCCAATTTCAGATTCAGAAGACTGACAGTGGAATAATCTTTCACCCTGATCTGGCAGAGGTATACTTTTTTGGAGACTGTGTTTTTGGTATTGGGTAGACATTTCCCTCTTAATAATGTTCCCAATCCCATGTTGAAAAAAAAATCTTGTTTTCATGTCAAAATCAAGACTTACTTTCTTGCCTATGCAGAAGTTGAAATTTTGGCTGATGTTTCACACACTTCAACACCTGTTAGTTTCCCTTTACTGCATTAAAAAAAAAATAATGTTGGGCTCTCTTGGACTGGTAATGAATGCAACGAACTCTGGCCCTGCTGAACTTCATGTATAGTTAGCTTAAGGTAACAACTTTTTTCAGTGCTTAAATTAGTTTGTAATACCCAATTCCACGTTCAAATAGGAGGTTATTCATTAAATATTTCATTAAACATTCATTAAAATGGGTCAAATCTCAGAGGCTGGAGTTAAGAAATCCACTATCTGGGGAAAGGAGGGAAGAAAAGCACTGAGAAATTGCTTGCCTTGGTTATCAAACAAAAAGGATGCGCTTCACCTCTCAGCTGTAGAAAGAAGCCTATGCAGCAGTTTAGCAGAGGCAGCACAGGTAGTTCACAGTCTGAAGAACTTTTGTGAGCACTAATTCATATTTTTGAGGAAATGCTAAAAACAGGTTCTGTATCTCCCAACAGAAAGTTATTTAGTAGCAAGGTGAGGGAAGAAGTTAGCATTTCTTGTTTCTTAGTTCAGTTCTTAGAGGCAAATAAGATAGTACTTATTTAGGACCCCTAATGGCCACAAATGGGATTTTGCCATAGAGAATCAAGGGAAAGCAGAACTATCTTTCTACACCATTGTACCACTAAAGGGCCAACATTCTAGTTTCAGTCTAGTTTAGTCACTTCAAGACAGGACTTCAGAGTTTGAGTCTTGAATATTTAAAGAAAGACAAAACCAAACCAAGGTATCTTCAGGCCATTGACTGCTGAATATATCATGGAAAAAGTCTGGTTTAGCATAAAAAGCCCAGACTACTCATTGTGGTCATCGGTTTTGTGCAAATTGATTAAAAGAATTGATTATTTTTAAACTTTTGGCACCATCAGTTATAAGGAGGAAAATTTGAAATAACCGAGTTGTCCTAATGCATGTCCAAGAATTTCTGGTTCTGCATTAAAATGATTTTTTTTTTTTTTATTTATGTTTTACAGGCAATTTCGAGGCCATCTAGATCGCTAAGTACAGCACAATTAGTGTACGCATCCTGTGGCTCACAGGCTTCAGTAATCTCAAACATCGTACTGATGAAAGGACAAGGGAAGGTGAGAGTGGCTCTGTTGATTTACCATAAATAGAGTTTAAACTTCATTTCACAAACGTAAACTGCAAAGTGCAGGGAAGTGAATACAGGCTTGAAATCACGGACTCTGTGTCATCCGTAAGTTTCACCAGCACAGCAGCCTTAGAGCTTCCTTCAAGTCTGAGTTGAGCTATAAAGACAGTTCTGTTGAGAAGGAGAGCAAGAGCTACCAAGAACACACAGAACCTCAATAAAAAACAATAAACATTTGCAAAACCCACAATAAAGTCTAGTGAAAGGTGGAAGATACCTATATCTACAAAAGCAATGTCATTGAAGATGCTTAAAAAGAAAATACAGAACCTATGAACTTAAAATCTACATGTTTGAACTTGTTGAATAAGGTTCTAAATTTGTTCATTAATAATCTTTTAAGTTAAAATATTTAATATTTTATTTATAACTATTTAAGCTGTAAGATGACTCTCAAAAATCATCCCATGAAGTATCATCATTTACCAAATAATCATTTTTTGCCTGTATTTTGGGAGACTATGAGGGTGTCATTGGCACAGTACTTTCACTTTTCATTTGAGAGATATTAAATGGCTTCAGAGATGTGAATTAGTCTTGTCACATCCTTTTAAGGGTGGCAGGCAGTGCTTGACTTTTATATAAGGGGAAGAAGGGCAAAGAAGAAGCAGATGAGCAATATGTCCCTACAAAAGTCTAATGCTTTTGTTTTGCTTAAACTTACAACATACATTAACTCTGTTTGGTAGAGGGGAAGAGAGAGAGATAACTCCGTGATACCTCCACCTGTGTGTCTGAAATTACTAGTAATATCAAGCTCTTATATGGTGTTTTTTATCAGTCATTTATGGGAAAGGAAATTAAGGAGAAGAACAGATAAATTAATCTCTCAAGGCTGCTTAATGGTTCAAGGGCAAAAAAAAATAATTTAGACAGTTTCCTGTGGGTTTCTAATAGTGAATTAATTGGTCACAGCAAACAAAAAGCAAATCATGAGGATATTGTACTGAAACTTTTATTTGCTTTTACTACCTGCATGTGGCTAGCTGTTTTTTCATGGATTATACTGCTTTGTTGACTAGTACTGCCCATGTAGGTAAAACAGTACAAACTGCAAATGAATAACAGAACTGAACATGGGCTCTCACACACACTGTTTTTCTTCCATAAATTAGGGTTTGGGCTTCAGTATTGTTGGAGGGAAAGACAGCATCTATGGACCGATAGGTATCTATGTCAAAACTATCTTTCCTGGTGGAGCTGCTGCTGCTGATGGAAGGCTACAAGAAGGTGGGAAATCCCTCTTTTCTCCCTTTTCCCATGCCAGATTCATGAAGAATGATACCTAAAGGCAGATCAAAGCAAAGCTGAAACAAGCCATAAATTAATTTTACACCTGCATCCATTATTACATTTGCAAGACTCCTTTTGTGTACGTATATGTATCATGTAATTTATTGCACAATATAGTAGCAGTAACACAGTACAATTTTTCTCTTTAAAAACAGGTGATGAAATCCTGGAACTGAATGGAGAATCCATGCATGGATTAACACATTATGATGCTTTACAAAAATTCAAGGTTACATACTCTCCTTCCAAAACAATTTCTGTCTTTACATAAAATGTGCATGTGAACTCAGCTCATTCATTCATTATCTTTTCTTTCTAGCAGGCCAAAAAGGGTCTTCTGACACTTACAGTCAGGACAAGCTTCAGCACGACTCATTCTGCTTCCATCTGTCTGTCACCCCACTTGTGTCAGTCACTGAGCTCTAGTACATGCATAACCAAAGAAAACAGCTTGTTCAGTTCAGAAAGTGCAGCATTCTCATTAAATGCTACAAAGCCCAACGACAGGGTCATAATGGAAGTTACCCTAAACAAAGGTAAGTAATAAAATTAACTGAGCACTGGCAAACAAGGCACTGATTGACAAAACACTTCATTTTCTCTCTGAATATCTTTCCTCACTAACATGATTCTTTTCCTGAACTAAATTTTTTTAATATACTAAACTAGATCTTGGTGCCTGCCAGTGCTAACAAATATCTATCAACAGCAAGACTTTGAACACCATCTCTCCTCAAGAGCCAATCATTCATTCCTTTTCACTCAAGCATTAGAATCACATTCACATCCTTCATGTGAAAAAGTAAACCTCTTGGCAACAACTACCAATTATTAAACAGATTACGTTGCTCTTACCCATAATTATGCAAGCAGTTCATTTCGTTCTTGAAAAGGCTTAAAACCAAATAAAATATGTATCTATAACTTGTAGTTCTTTCACCTTCTCTTCATCTGTCATCATCTTCTATTTAAAAACAACGACTGGTAGAATGAAATAAACTTTTAAATATGGGAACATCCAAGCAACAAACAAAACAAAGTCTCTATGAAGTAACAGTACGACCAAACACACAGTATGGGTTAGGAAATCACAGTGATTGTCCAGAGCAAAGAGGGTAAATTCTGGCGACAGGACAAAGGGCAACAGGCACAAGCTGGAACACTGGAAATTCCATCTCAACGTGAGGAAAAACTTCTTTATTTTGAGGGTGTTGGAGCACTGGAACAGGCTGCCCAGAGAGGTTGTGGAGACTCCTTCTCTGGAGTCATTCAAAACCCATCTGAATGCTTTCCTGTCTAGCCTGCTCTAGGTGAACCTGCTTTGGCAGGGGGGTTGGACTAGATGATCTCTGAAGGTCCCTTCCAACTCCTAACATTCTGTGATATTCACAAAAACATTAAGCTGTATTATTTAAAACAGAAAGGGGATTGAGATGATACAGCAAACAATAGCCACCCATCCTTCATTTCTGTTTGGGATTTCCTCCTTAATTTTTGTTCTCTCTCCCCCTTCCCCCCCCTCCTCATAAAGTCATTTGAAATATTCTGTAACAACAGATATTTTGCAAAATAAACCTGCATTGCATTGTGTCTGTGACACACCAGTAAAGAACTGCAACTAGCTCTTGGAATGCCACAAGCAATATTGGTGTGCATTCACTTTAATCATGAGGGGGAAAAAAATAGAGGAAAAAAAAAAAAAGAAAAATGTGGTAGAGCAGCAGCTAATATTGAATGTGAAATGTTTATGAACACAAAACTTTGGGTTTGGTTTCTATAGAAAAAATAATTAAATTGAAGACATTTTTTAAAAAGGGCTCTCCAATGGTTTGTTTTGATGGCTGCGTATGTCTCTTTTAACTATCACTAATTCTTTCAGAGCCAGGTGTCGGCCTTGGAATCGGGTTATGTAGCATCCCTTACTTCCAGTGTATTTCAGGGATTTTTATTCACACCCTCTCACCAGGCTCAGTGGCACATATGGATGGGAGACTCAGGTAGGATGGGAAACAGCGTCTGTTTTATGCCACAAGTTTTTCGTTGCTCTGTATTATAGGTTTATTTTTTGACCTGTTTAGGTAGGAAGTCTACTGCTTTCTGGGAGTTTTGGGTTTAAAGCATATGTGCTGTTCTGAGGGTATGAGCAT
Organism: Chionis minor; assembly: GCA_013398295.1. Taxonomy (NCBI): domain Eukaryota; kingdom Metazoa; phylum Chordata; class Aves; order Charadriiformes; family Chionidae; genus Chionis; species Chionis minor. Next base: position 700,744 of record VZSF01011326.1, read on the forward strand.
GCATATTTAGGATATGTGGGATTTCCAGACACATAGCAAGCAAGGGATCTTAGAGAAGCACGTAGCATTCTTCCTGGAGAAGATTTCCAAATAAGAAAGTATCTGGAAAACCCCAAACATATGGCATATTCTGGCTTGTTTAAGCACTGGTTTCCCCTGACACAAACTCCTCAAATTCTGTCTTGTTTTGCTCATAGAAAACCAGATTTGCTGAAATGAGCTTTAGTGGGAGTGTAGAAATGCACTTTGTAAGATTTATGATGAATTAGTAGTGTTGAACGTATTTAGAATTGAACACAACACAGTATTTTCAGTGAAGGACTTTTTATTTAAGTGCTCTGTAACCCTCCTTTCTACACGCCTAAGACTTTAGCTGAGAGAACTGTGGTCTTACGCTATTTGAAAGTTTGTATGATGTGAATCAATGCCTTCAGTCGGCCTCTTAATGTCTGTGGGTATTTGCAGTGGAGCAGAGCAGGGCAGTCCCAGTTTCCACATGGGCTAAGTTTAGATTTCATCTAGAAAGAGTCAGTCTAGCAGTCAGCAGGATTACAATAGTTTGTCACTAGAATTTTTCTATTAACAAGTTATTCATATGTAGCAAAAACACAACATCCTTTCTGACCTTAACCATAAATGCATGAAAAGTGTTAACTTGAAAGGAAGGAAGATGTAGGTGGAAGCAGCACCTGAGCCGCACACAGCAGAAAGATCACAGACACACAGCATGCATTGCTGAATATGAAGAAAGCTCAAAAGTTGCATGCAACAAAGCAGTTAGACCAAAAAAACCCTTGACGTACAATTCATTCCCATTACATTTTCTGTAATGGGAACAGAGAGACAGAATGGTCTAATCTGTGACCAAATTAGAGGTCAACCACATGAATTTGCTTTTTGTATACTTTCATATGGGTGAGACAAGGTTGGGAGAAAAATCTGTTTTGTTTACATCGTCTCTCTTTTTTAACGTCTGTGTAGGTGCGGAGATGAAATTATTGAAATTAACGAAGCTTCAGTACAACATATGACTCTCAATGAAGTTTATGCTGTGCTAAGCCATTGCGATCCTGGTGCAGTGCAGATTATTATCAGCAGACACCCTGAACCACAGGTAGCACACTCTGTATTCTTTCTGACTTTCAATAAAGCACACACTGAGAACTAGGGCTAAGTGAGGGAGCAGGTGCTAATCCAAAACTGATGGGAAAATGTTGATAAGAACGATGCTGATCTCTTTACAAGCATTGCTGCATACAAACAAACCTGAGATCTTAAATATAGTCATGTAAGATTTGAAGATCATTTAAGGCAGTCTTGCATGAGTTTCTGGGCTGTGAATAAGGGAACTACAGAAATAACATTTAAGGAATAAACCAAAATATATATTATTATTCAGAAAGAATTCCCAATAAAGAAAATAATTTGAAAGAGGGCACATACCCTCCAAAAAGAAATGTTTATACACTTGTCTTTCAGTAATTAAAATTTAGGACAATAAATTAAAATAGGAAAATATTTATAATTAGTTTAACATCAAAGTAAAATATTATATTCTTGCAAGATTTTTTCTACAAATTGCTTCCTAACATCAAATACTGTATAAATGATTATCAAGTTTAAATTGTTGCATAAATTATCATAAAAATGCAGCATTAAGTTATTTTGTACTGGTAAATCCAGAACTCTACTCCTAGTGAAGTATGCAAAAGGACACTTATCTTTGAAAGATCCCATTTTACCTAAACAACCCATACAAGCAGCACGTCCATAGATATACTTCAGCTATACTGGAATATATAAAAATATAATGGTGTGCACTTACTTAACTTTAACTGATGTGTGATGTAACTAGGTCTATTAATTTCCATTAGAGGATTTGCAGGGCTTGGAAATCTTTGTGGAAGGAATAAATGCTTTGATGTTACTCATCCCACAGCAATCTCATGAGAGTATAATGGCATGATATTTCCTAGGTGTCTGAGCAACAGCTAAAAGAAGCCGTTGCACAAGCTGTGGAAAACAACAGATTTGGAAAGGAGAGACACCAATGGAGTACTGAAGGTAAGGGAATAAGTGCATTCATTGAGACGTGGTAATTTTGACATAAAAAGATACATAGGATGAGTACCTGCTGTGTTAGAATCCTTGGTAACAGGGAAGTAACCCAGCGCAGAAAGGAAGAGGAGGAAACCTCACAGGCAGCATTCCTAACAGGCTGCTTAAGATATGTTACCTGAGTGATGAGAAAAGAGCACATCTGTCTGATGGTCAGCAAAAATTACTGTGCAAACTTCCTCTTGCTGTTCTTGCTCATCCTTTTCAATTTGTAACCTCTGCTTAAAGCTTTTCAAATAACTGTCAGCAGGTGACAGGGCTTACGATAGCGAGGAACTGCACAATGCAGGTGACGTCCTGGTGACAAACAGCTTGTTAACCCCCCTGGTGAGGAAAAGCGCATGCAGCCACGGTTAGAGCTATTTGCCCAGTTCAGCTATGACATCCTCCCACAGTAACATATTGCAATGTTACTCCTTTTAGTGTCCTCATTTCTTCTAGAGGACCAAAGGTAACAGAAGCATCACCAGTAAATGATATTTCTGAGATATATATATATATATAGGGAAAATGTAATGTTATTTTGCTCTCCAAGAATGTAACAGTTGACTCTTCGATCTACAAGCCTTTAATGCACAAATCATACCTTTGCATCAATCAATGATGTTATTTAGCCACAAATTTAACCAGATGATTCTTTGAAGTGAGCACTTCGCATGTATCTGAATAGGCATTTTGAACATGTTCCTGATACAGGCGTTAAAAAATTAGAAACCAGCTGGCACGGAAGACACCCGTGTGAGAAACATATTGAAAGGAATGCTGCCCATTGCAGCCGCAGGACGCAGAAGCTAATGACCCGCTCCAGCAGTGACAGCAGCTACAACCCTAGGTCCTCGTGTAGTAATGGTGCTGCCTACCAACTGGCTGACTTGAAAGCAAGAGTACACAGCATTGATGTACCAATTACCAGACAACCTGGCCTCCTGTACTCCTTGTCTGCTAACAATTCTGAGAGAAATTCCCCTCCTGCTTGTAGTGAGGGAGGTCGGCCCTTGCAAAACACTAAGAAATCATCGGAGATCCTCGTTAGAAAACCAAAGTCATCAAAACCAAAGCCTCCACCAAGGAAGTATTTTAAGCAGGACTGTATGTGTAACGACCAGTGTAATGCAAACAGAAAAGAAAAGCTTGTTTCAGAAGCGGCTGTATCACCTGCAAGTGTTCAGGTAAGGCAAAATGTGCAAAATTTTTCTTGCATATTTGTGAGGCAGGGGAAGGAGGACAGCTAAGCGACTTTATATGATGGCAGGAAGAAAGGCAGGCAAGAAAGAGAAACTGCATAAATATGTGAGGACTGGGAGAAGGGAATGAGGCTCTTCTGTTTTGAAAGCAACGTACATATCTTAGTGAAGCCAGTTTAGGTCAAAACGTTATGTTCAAACTAAGGTCAGAAGGCAGGAAGTGCCTGAAGGAAATTTGCTTTCATATCAAGGAATCCAAGTTAAAACCTCAGTGAGAGCCACAGCAAGAATGCATTTGAGTCCCTTACTGTCGTTCCTTGTGAACGTGCGCCACTGGTGGTATCGGACACATTCTGGTTCCAATGTGACTGGAACAGTGATGTGCTCTGGGCTGGGACTGGAGTTTGCAGAGCCTCTGGTGTCAACTTCGTATGGGTGATCCTAACCTCGACACTTACAGAGTCAAATCACTTCTGCAGTAGAGAAGTTGCAAAATAATTTCTGTGTTTCAGTAGAGGATTTCTATCAGAAGAAAGCACTGACATGTACAGCAGGTAGGCTTGAGCTCATATGCATTTCTTGAGACCAGGAGGTACTAAATAAACTCATTTAAATTGAGAGGCACATACATATTTGTTGATGGACTACAGTATTTGAAAACTGAGTGTATATTTGTACGTTACTTAATTTCAGTTCCCTTTCTTATCTGAGATAGAACAAAAAGATAGTGTTTCACATTTGCATGAGTGTGAGGGACTGTGAGATCTGCACGTTGAAACAAAGTTGTGGTTTGTTTAAAAATGAAACCTCTTTCCCCTAGGTTTAGTAATATGAAATGAGAACAGAACAGAACAGAAATGAGCAGATCTCAATGCAATGCGAACAAAAACTCCCCACAGTTCCCGATCTGCAGAGATCAAAATAAAATGATACAGCTCAGACTGAAGTCCATGTATAACGTTAATATCCATGAATGTTTCAATTCAGCACCTCATGTAAGGTCACTCTTTTACCGTCCCCTAAGAAGAGAGAAGTAGAAACACGTTCACCAACAGATACTAGAAAATCACCTTTCTGAAGTAAAATTCATGGCAATAAGTTCTTGATGAACTTATCACTCCATGCAACTTATTATTCTTCAGTTATTCTAAATGATAAGGAGATAAAAAAAATGAATCTTAAGACTAATAAAGTCTATGAAAAGTCAAGCTCTGTTAATGAAGATAACTTCCTCTAGGTAAGACAGTTTGTATATCTCAGGGCAATAGCTCCTTTAAGTCCCCAGGAGAGGGGGTTTCTTGTCAGAATGTATTTCAGATCATTAAGAGAAGGTTTTATTACTGCTTTTAGGTTTGGGTTTTTTTTTAACCTTTATTCTCCAACCATTTTGTATTAGTCAGTTTGAGGCCTGCATACCACAGGTTTTTATGGGGCTTCTGCAGACTGTAAGGTTGCTTTTTCATAACCGAGAAAGCTTAATTGGTATTTTCAACTGTGCATTAAACTGCATCAGTAAAAAGGTATGCATAACTGTCATTAGTAAAGAGTAAGACCAAACTGTATGTTCATAGTGCTTCCAAATTGGCTGCTTCACTTAATGGTCGTCTGAATGCCATGTCTATCAGCAACAGAACACAAGTGCAACTTTCAAGAAGGACCCTGGTAAGCAGGGGATGGAAAAAGGTTTTCCTAGAACAAGAAAGTTGCATAACAAACACAATCCCCCATTACAGAAAAGCTAAGAAATGGTTCTATTACTGTTTTTTTCAGGACAATCTCATTTGTTTCTAGACCTTCACTCTCTGTTCCTGTTTGGTTTTGGTTCCTGTTAGTAACCCTGAAGCTCAAGTCCACAGCAGAGAGCACTTCCAGCATGACAGCAGGGCAGATGGTAGCTTGGTGTTATCGGTTACAAAGGAATCAAGTCATGCCAGAGCATGTGTTAGCGATGTTGAGAGCGGCACTTACTGAAGACTCAAACTAATCCTCTCACCCTGTTTCCAGCCAAAAACAAGAAAGGGAGAGCTCTGAAACTGCAGTAATGATTTGGCATGTCTAGCTTGTGCGTAAGGGCAAAAGGCTTCAACAGAAAAGAGAGTTTAATATGAAGCTAGAGGAAATTTGCATGACTGGTTTGCAAAAGTCTGCTGAATGGATGATTTTTACAAAAATTAAAAATTATAGTAGGCAGTCCTCTAGTTTATTACTAAATTTTTGAGATGTTAGTTGCATTTTTTCACAATTTGTTTACAGGTGTAACTGTGAAATATCATGGCAACGCTCTTGAAATATAGAATAAATTAAAGTCCTATGAGCATTACACCCCAAGTAGAAGTGAAAGCTTGATTAAAACCAAATGAAAATATGGGGGTTTTTTCAGATTCATCTGTAGCGTGGCTTGTATAATTACATTCTGACACACTTCTGTTTCCTGTTTGTTCAGCAGGAAGTTGGAGAACCAATGCTAGAGAGACAAACTGATGTAACCCACAGTGTCTTTACTACTTCTCCTACAGCATATGATACTGAACACATAACTGCTGTTCCGGCGGACAGAGACCAAGAAAGAAAAGCTAATTTAGGTATGTTTAACTCCATGAACTCTTTTTTTGCAGCTGAACCTAGCATTTAGATTGGATTCCAAAATCGGTATCAAGCTGACTTCACCTTTCACTTTAAATGTAGACTTCTGTATATTTTGGGGTGAGCACATGACATTTCTAACTATTGATTAATCTTTGAAAAAAGGGAAAACTATGTCAAAATCAGCATAACAGATGATTTATTGTAAAAAAAAATGTTAATGGACAAGTATACTACTGCTGTATTTCTTCAGATGAAACTGCTTATTTACATTGAAAATTTGATATTAAAGGTTTGGCTTAGCATTTCTAAAGGACATTTTCACACATAATTTCAAGGATTAAGTGTTACAGTGGTACAAACCACTGATAATAAGTATCTTGTGCTGCATAGAATTAAGGAAACAGTGTTAAGGAAACTAGACAATCTCAAGACATCTCTTACAAACTAAACTGTACATAATTCTGTAACTTCTGTCTCAGATAATTAAAAAAAAGCCTTAAAAATATATTGTTATTTACACTGAAGCAGATAATCGTAACTGTGCAACTGCATAACCGATAGTTTGCTGCCATTCAGCTCTACTATCATGTCTAATATTAAAATGCTTAATCAGTCTGTGATGTAGAAAATATTCTTGCATTAGAATTAAGTTTTTACTTACTAGAAAAATGCAACGGGAAATGCCTGCAGAAATTTAAGGAAGCATAAATATTAATCAAAGATCTTCATGGGAGATTCTTTTTAGAGCAAGATATAAAGGCAGGGAAAAAAATGTTTTTTTTAAAAAAAGTTACGGTAACACCACGTTTTTCACTAGGCTGCAAAAACCATTGCAATTTTAGCCTTCTGTTTTAACTCTTATAGCCTATATTGTGACTTCAGGACCCCAGAATTTCAGGATACCTTTAGAAGTTGCAGGTCCTTTAGAAAAGGGATCTTGTGCATAAGTACAGAGGAGTCTTGTTTTTCAGTTAATTTAAGTATCAAGAATCGGAAAGAGTTCTGAATTTTAAAAAAGTTTACACTTTTTAGAAACTTTAAAAAATACCTGCTGGAGGCTTGAATGAAATTAAAGTTTAATGAATTAATAGCAATGCATAGATAAGGGATGGAGAAGGAAAATTAGATGGAGCCTTGTTTATAATCAGTGTTTCTTTGATACAGGGAATCCACTTTCATCAATACAAAGACCTGTACTTAAAAGACAAGCACGGGTAGATTATAGTCTTGATACAACAACAGAAGACCCTTGGGTTAAAATTTCCGACTGCATAAAAAGCTTATTTAATCCTACCATGACCGAAGACAACGTCCACTTAGATTTGCAACCCGGCGTCAATACAAACAAAGAGAATCAAAATCGAAGCAGCTCAGAGACAGTTCTGAAGAAATCAGAATCAGAAATAGTTGGTTCGAAAGTGCTAAAATCAGATGAAAATGACAGTGTGAAAAAGGGCCCTCCTGTTGCACCTAAGCCAGCCTGGTTTCGCCAAAGTCTGAAAGGACTGAGGAAAGCAAATTCAGATCTAAAAACACAAGCAGATCAAAGTCCTTCTAATCTTGAGAGTATTTCCAGCAAAGAACTGCAATCCAGCTTATCCCGTGTCTCTCCTAGGGCATCATCAATAAAACAAAGAATAAGCTCATTTGAATCCTTAAGCGCTCCGCAGTCACCTGAAAAAATACACCGAAGGTTTAGCCTGAAACCATCAGTCCAGAAAGAACACTCCCCCACTGCAACAGGGTCAGAAGCGGCTCCAGCCCATTTAAACCAAGCCTTTCTCCAACCTTGTGAAACGAGCCAACAACAGTCAAAGTCACTTGTGGTCACGGGTACAAAAAGCCTAGATAGATCTTCCTCTCCCAGGGAGATCCTTGCGGCTAGCTCAGAGAAAAGCAACAATGCCAACACTGAAAATTCCTCAGGTCTCTTAACTACAGAAGCCGTTGCAACTTCCTCTCTTGTGTCAGTAGCAAAAGCACACAGCCTAAGATCACGAAGCTTCCCACTTACTGCTACCCAGTCTTGTGAAATGATGAAGCCATACGATGAAAAATGTAGCAAAATCTACTCCATCAGTAGCCAGGTGTCATCTGCTTTAATGAAATCTTTGCTTTGCCTTCCTCAGTCTCCAGTCTCTTCTGGAAACAGCACATGGGAAACTCTGGACACGTTGTCCCAGTCCTCTCTGGAGGAAGATGGGACTTCTTTCTCACCTGCAAGTGAGAATCATCACCTGGACACTGGGTTTTCACTGAAGTAAGATTCCATATTTAAAAAATCAGATTTTCAGATCAGCATTGGTGAGCATATGTGCTGATCTGCTGACAGATTAACATTCTAAGGTAGTAACACACAATAGTAAAGCACAGACTAATTTCAGAACTTTTTTAGAGCACAAACTTTAAATGATTTGCTTAACTTACACTTGTTTTAAATTTGTAATATTTCACGTGTATTTCAAGCCTCCTTCTACTTAAAAAGGAATATCTCTAGCATCTCCATGATAAAGGAGATTTAAGGCTGTTTTTGCCTGGGGCCAAGAGATTATTCCTGTTCTTTTGTGCAATGGATCCTACTTCCGTTAGGCTAATAGGACTAATTTACTTTGTATGTATTTATAATACTTACTATAGGAGATACCACCCCAATTAAATGCTGCTAAGATCAAAAGATGACTGCTCCCAAATTGTCTGTGCTATGCTTTTGCGGCCATGTTCTTTCATAACTCAACGTTTCTTTTTTATTCCTGCCACAATGGGACAGCCTTTCTGAGCTGAGAGAATATACCGTGAGCCTAGCAGACAACGAGAAAGAGGAAGAGAAACAGGAACACGGCTCTCCTCAAGCATCCGGTGTGTCAGGGCAGTCCGTCATCTCTCTGCTTTCCCCTGAAGAGTTAGCGAAGCTTCTAGAGGAAGTCAAATCACTAGATGAAGCTACCTTAAAGGTAAATCTGCTTTTTCTTTTTGCACGTGATTTACAGAAAGCTGTGGAGTGGATGCAACTGGTTAATCTTTGCAACTTGATATTATAATAAATAGAACAGTCATCTCAATACGTACCAGTAGTAATGCTTAGGTCTTTCAATCAAAAATCTTGAAGTAGTCTTCAAAGATAACTAAGCAAGAGTAATACCTATTTAACTAATGGGCAAGATTACTGTATGCAGAAGTAGCCATTGATATTTTTGAGGCCTTTCTTTTTATTTGGGTTGCCAATCTGAGATACCCAATGCCTCATTTTGGGACACTGAGCAACCTTTAGTCTTACTGGATTCGTCTAGAATTATGATAAACCTCAGAGTAAGTCAAAATCAAGGCTAAATATGCATATTCCAGAACTGTAAAGACTTTTAAAGACTGCTCAGACTCAAAGAAAATGCTGATAACATCCAGAGCTCTGCATTGAAAATGGTTCAGCTTCTTCTGGCAGCTATGTGCTTGCTGCGTTAAGACGCTCCAAGCTGTGCAAAGGCGGCATAACTTCATTAGTGCACCAATGAGCCTAAGCTAACATAGTTTCTTCCTCTTAGCCAACTGCGGTGGTATGTCTCCCAGGTTAGTCCTGGTTTGTGTCTGTACCACATGCAGCATGGGTAGTGAGTTCACGTCTGCCTATCAGAACACTACTTGGACGTATTCTCATGTCAGAGACAAATTCTTACTGACTACAGCAAACTTTGCTAGTATGTCGCAAACAAAAAGCAGTTTGGCAAGCAGAATTTATGAAAGCCAAGCTTTTTTACCAACTTGTGTTTTTTGTCAACATCCCATGTTGATACTTCTGGTCTGATAAGCAGTAGAAGCTATGTGGCAATGTTGCCCTCAATGGGACATTAGCCTCTCTCATATCAAATCATCTGTTTTCATGGAACTTTCAGAACAATCTCTGAGCAGCACGCACCCTCTACCTAGTTGCACCCAGCCAGTGGATTCAATTGTGGAAGGAAACAAGACAATATCAAAAGGTGCAATTACAGTTGCTCACATACTGAACATGATTGTGAAATTGTGGTCAAGAAAGCCATGTTTCCTTAGGAAACTCAGTGAAACAGGAGTTGTTACCCTGAACAAATTCATCTTTGGCATAACACAGTCAGACAGCTCACTCTACCTGTTACTAGAACGTTTTTAAAAAACAAAAATAAGACTGAGAAGCAATTTTTAAGCAGTGACACTTATATCCATGTGAGCTGTGCGCTAAATTATTTTTCTACTTTTTCAGTGAAAAGGTCCTCTAACATCATTCTGCAATATTCTCTGTTTCTACGGTACATGATATCTATACTCTTTAATGTAATTCAATTTATGGTCCAGATCTAACTGATAACCTGTAAACAGAACAATTTTAGACACAGAATGGTGTTTTTAAAATAGGCAACCGATAGGTAAGTTTGATCAAAACCAAATACTAAACATGTCTCAGTATTATGCTTATGTCACTAAATCTCATTATAAATGAGATTATTATTCACAATGGAGAAAATGAAAACATGCTGATTTTCCAATCATCTTGACATATATAGAGGGAAGTTCTTGATCTTATTTCTTTCTTTCCCTAGGAATTTGATGATATTCACGTTACAATTTTGCATAAAGAAGAAGATACTGGGCTTGGCTTCAGCCTGGCAGGGGGCATTGATCTAGAAAACAAAGTGGTAACAGTAAGTAGCATCTTTCTTTAAAAATACTCCCAAAACAACTACTCCATCAAAAAATACATAACTTACTGGTTTTCTACTATAGCAGTTGGCTTTTGGCATAATTAAAGTAGGCAGCTGTACTGTTAAGGTCAGAAGAACCATGGTCTTAATGGGTGAAATCTGGATCTCTCTGCACAGAGCTGCCCTCTCCAGGTGACTGGCAGTGGTGTGTCCTGTCTCCTTGGGCACCGTCCAGCTCTGAAAGCCGAGGCAGAACAGCACACAGCCCTCAGCAGGAAGTAACCAACACCTTATTCACACACTTTTAAGAGACCATGCAGGGTGGTCAGGAGGAACGAGGGGAGTGCATAGGCACGTAAGGGGTCTCGAAGTTAGAGAGCAGCTTCACACCTTCTTCCTCCCACCAGCAGAGCAGCGAGAGAGTAAGGAAGTAGCACAGGTGAGGTACATACCGTAGGCAGCAGCAAGGCCTTGGCCATCTTATGCCAGGGCCAGACAAATTTCCTAGCTGCTTGAGGAGGACTGTGCCCAGGAGAACTTCTCTGTACAAATTTATTCAACCCTCAGTCCTGAAACGTGCTAGAAGCAACTCGTTCCTGGCTAAGAATGGAAAACACACATGATAAAAAGTATTAACTGAGTGACCTGGTGATTTGTCCTTTTTTTTTTTCCGTCTTTCCTTGTGTGCGTGTGTGGTGACCTGGCTCTTCAATAGGTTCACAAAGTGTTTCCCAATGGACTAGCATCCCAGGAAGGAACTATCCAGAAAGGAGATGAAGTACTATCCATCAACGGAAAGTCTCTTAAAGGTGCAACTCACAACGACGCCTCAGCAATCATGCGACAGGCTCGACAACCTAGACAAGCTGTTGTTGTCACTAGAAAAGCTAGAGATGGAGAAAAAAATCTCAACGTTTCAATCAGTTCTAGCACATCTTCAGTGGCAAGTGACACCTCACAAATGTCTGGTGAGTAAGTTCAGTGGCATCACCCTGCAGCCCCCACATGCTAAATGGGTACTCATCACCTGAACTCCCAGGTGTTCATAGAGCAGCTCAGTACTGGCTGGCTAAATCTGAGAACCATGATTAAAGACAGCATGGTTAAACAAAACATTCCTGGAGCAGACATTTGTAATAACTGTTGGAAAGGGAAAGAATTAATGGGTTTCGAAAATAAAGGAACCCTCTGAAAAAACTCGTGTGACCTTCTACATGAATTTCTGTAGACATAAAAAGATTATTATTGTAACAATGCATCTAATTGAAGGTATAATGACAACTCAGGGAAGAGTGATTCTTTATTCTAATATTATTAGATTCTAGTTTACAAGACTTTTTCTCTGTGACAGAATTTCAGTTTGAACAATGCTATTGTTTGATAGAGCAGGTGTCTACATCTGAAACATAGCAAGGTCAGGTATTTGCAGAACCTTTCACATTCTTAAGATATTTGTGGTTGCTGGTTTGGGGTTTTTTCCTAAAGCGTGATCTGGAGATCTATAGCTTTATTTACATACTGCAAATAAACATTAGCAGTTTTATAGTTGATAATGATGTCATAACATTGTCAAATGTTTTCCTTAAGTTTTGTTCATTTGACATATTTTTCTAATTCTAGTAAATGTCACCATATACATTTCCATTCTCCCATAAATTCAAACGCAACTTTCTCTCCCCAGCTTCCCAGAGCACTTTACAATGACAAAAAGAAGAATTCAAAGTTATAGTTTTCTCTTTCATTTGGCAGTTTATGGTGTCTCTGCAAACAAAACAGAAGTTCATTTTTTGTAATAGATGTTTTAGCTTTTCAGACTACGTGGTGCCCATCTGCTAACTCTCCATTTGTTTCCAGCAACTGAAGATACAATTTGCACTGTAACTCTAGAAAAAACACCTGCTGGTTTAGGATTCAGTCTGGAAGGAGGGAAGGGCTCTATCCATGGAGACAAACCCATCATCATCAACAGGATATTTAAAGGTAAACATATTTAAATGCACAGACAGCAGGTTCTCAGCTGATACAAACTTGTGCAGTTCATAACCAACTGCTGATTTATACCCATGAAAATGATATTTTTTTGTAAATGCAGCATTATCCTGTGTAGTGCCAGTAATTTGTTGCCTGCTGAGACCAGGTGGTTTATACCAAACATGCTGGTGATCCCTAATAAGTGAAAGATCCATTAAAGACTCCTGCGGACAAAGAATTAAAGGAAATTCATTTTCTTTCCCCAGGGACTGCCTTAGAACAAAGCAGCCCTGTTCAGCCCGGCGATGAGCTGTTACAAGTGCACACAACTGCCATGCAAGGACTCACTCGCTTTGAAGCATGGAATATAATCAAGGCATTACCTGATGGGCCCATCACAGCTATCATCAAGAGGAAGAATCCAAGCTCTGTTACCACCAAGTCATCTGAAACTCTGTAAGAGGAGGAATTAGACTACTGCCAATATTACAAACAAAAAAGGTTTTTATTACTTGCAGCCATGTGGCTACCACAGCCAGATACTCAGAAAGCACATATGAAAAGTAGACAGTTACAGAGCAAGCTGTCTCAGATAAAATAAGATGTGCACAAAATGTGCCTGAGTCTTATTTTGACATTCAGAAACAGATGTTCCAAAGTGTAGAATTATAAAATAATGACTATTAATATACTGGTTGTAATAAAATATGTGACAGCTACAGTACGCTCCTATTTTAAGCCATTAACTTAACAAATATCAGAAGCACATTCTGTGCTAAGTTTTTAGTCCAGCTCTACAAGTCTTGCTCCCACTTTACCATCCCAGAAGAAAAGTGTCTACAAGCCTAAACACTACAGCAAAGGAAAAGCCTTAGAGAACGCATAAATGGAAGAGGAAGGGATGCAGCTTTGTGTGTCAAAATGACAACGTGCCCTGGAAAACTCCAGCTTTTCTATTCAAACAACAGCCAGAACAGTCAAACCCAGTCCAGAGTAACTTTCTACTAGCAATTGACAGAGCCATCTCAACTGCAGCAGGGAAACCCGGGGCAGGGGGAAAAGGAGTGCCTCATGGTATTGCGGGGGTGAGGCAGGAAACCCAGGGTAACACAGCGGAGGTTTTTCTAACCTTCCTCTGGCCTGAGGTCTCAGAAGACTACAGCAGAAGAGCAACAAGGCCATTTAGAACCAACTCTTACCTTCTTACCACATGCATTTTTTGAAATGTCTTTGTGTTAGTTTTGTAAGGGAAAGTACCGGTAAGAGTATGCGGGAATTAAAAGTTCGGAATCCAAACATTTATTCAGGAAACACTAAGCAACTTGGTGATAAATCTGTGCTTCAAATGGTGCTAATCAGCATTTTGGCAGTGCCCTCTAAGCACTGTACGGAATTCTACCAGCAGCAGCACGCGTGTCTATGGCAAGATGGTCTTGTGCACCCATTTGGTCTTCCTCTGATCTATTGCAGTAAAGGCAAAGATGCAACATCAGGACGGAAGCGGTGACCCACCAGTTGAAAGCCAGGTGGCTGCACTGGTTATTGTCTTTGGCTGCTCACCTTCCCATAGTCGGGAATTGGCTACACCCGTCTTTGGTTACCTAATTTCACCAAACCATAAACCACAGGAGTTCAGAAGCTATTTTCCATGCACTTAGCACAATGCCACAGAAAAAGCAATTGAGAGAAAGGGAATTAGGATAGACAGCAGAAGGTATTAATTGAATCCAAGGCATATGATTTGCTTTGGCCTTTCCTCACAAGTCAACTCAATGTTAAAGCTGGAAGGAACATTCTTGATGAGCCATCTGCCCTCACACTTCCAACCCCCTTCCCAACTGAGTTGTCTTTTCCAAAAACCAAGCAAACAATCCTCAAAATAAAATTTCTATGAATGGGGTAGCAACTAAAGTAGGAGAAAATTATGAAAGGGAATCATTTTGTATGTTTTTTTATCTGGCACCTATGTGAAACTGAATATTTCTTCATATTTTTATAGAATTTCTTGTATTTAACTCAATCTACCTTATTGGCTTAGGTTTAACAAAGTCTAAGTAAAGGCCTGGTGCATATAACAGATTCTAGGATTTTTCAACCTTTTCAATTTTACATCTTTGAACTTGCCCATACCACCAACATAGGAAAACCATGAAAAGCAGGCCTGAACTCTTTAGCACTGTTAAAACTATTTCCTGAAGAAGACAGATCCCACTTTTTGGTCAGCTTCCTGACTTTAACAACAGACTGGACTAGGTACGGCCAAAGCACGGAATGCCTTAATTACTTCAATGCCATCTGCTGAAGGTGTCCTCACCTAAAACAGCTGTTTATCAATTTAAGAACTGACATAGAACCACCAAAACAGGTCTGATCTCGTTTTTTTCCAGAGGTGCTCTACTCACTTTGCTTCCAAAGTTTTTCAGTTTTTGCATGCCTCTGCATTTCCTGGCATCTGCCAAGATCAAAAGAAGTCAAAACCCACTGTGTGACAGGCAGCGTGTCTCACTGGGGAGTCCTCCAAGATCTTACGAGATGATCTTTGCCAAGACATTTCCACCTCCAATTTGGCAGGACAGAAGGCTGAATGTTAAGGGCTCTTAATTCCTTCTAGACAGAACATGCTGAGCACTCAGAAAAGGGATCCTTGAGTTATTCCAAGGAAGAGCCTCACCCACCATCTTTATTGCCCAGAGCAATTAGAAAAAAATTAAGTATATATAAAATAGCTAATAAAAAGCCCCATTGTCTGCAAAAGGGGAATAACGAGTGGTGACCTGAGCTCTGCTCCTTGAACATTTTGCTAATTAAATTAATCATAACCCTGCAAAGACTTGCTGAGATACTGAACTTCATGCCTGACTTCAGTACATTTAGATAGATACAGATGAGACTAAGATCAGGGCCCAAAACCTCTTCTCAGTGAATTTGTTACTCTTTGTAACTACAGAAAGCAGCAATCTAAATTGGGAATAAGGACCAAACAAAGCTAAAGTAGTAGGGAGGGTGAGTGCTCTCACCAAAACACCCTTATCCCCAGGAGTTAGTGGGGAAACAAACAGGAGTGAAAGCTTTTCCCTGCCTTGTTGCCTTGAATTCAGTGAGATGCTGGAGGTCCAAGTGGGTCTTCTGTTTCCTTGATGGTAAAGCAGGTGCATGAGGAACCATTTTAAAGGATGATCCAGGAAAAACAGCAAGATGTAGCAGAAAAATATTTATTTCATCACACTCGTACAAGTTTTTACATCTTTGTACACAAAGAAGATTAGATTAAAAACTATTTCCTTGAAAAAATCTATTCCACAGGACAGAATTTACAGTGGGAAACGCTGTGTGCAAGTCCATGCCCTATACTAAATATAAAACAAATACAGGGACAGAAAGCAGAGCGTATTAACCTTGTTAAATAATTAGGTTACAGCATTAAAATCACAACCTGCATTTCAATTCCTAATTCAGCAATTAGTTTCCTTTTGTAATTATATGTAATCTGACATTCCTGCAGTAACCAGCACTATAAATATTTTCTAAAGCTGGAGACATCACTGCACACAAGATCAGGAGCCGATTTCTCAAGGTAGTGCTGTGAGGCAAACCAGTCTCAGGAAAAAAGCAAGGTCCTTACGGTCTGCCAAGTCAAGACCAAGCTACAGAAAAGATTTACCCGTTAAAACCTCTCACCACAAGAGATAGAAAAATGTTCAAGTGCAGTTAAAAACGCTTATTTCAAGCATTTTAAAAAATGGCAAGTAAAGTGCTTAATCCTCTTTTATTGCCACTATGTCAGTGCAGCTTGTATCACAACATTGCAGAAATCACTGGTTTTGGTACAGAGATGAGAAAGGAAGAGTCTCTACTTGGCAACCTACAGATCTGTGAATTGATTTGCAGTGATAGCCTTTGATTTAGAAATGAAGCACTTAAGGCATATTTACCACTGCGTCCTGGTTTGAGGACACATTAGTATTGAAGTCTGATGGAACACACAATCGGGATCCTCCACGCAATCCAATTTGTTCTGGCTTTTACCATTTGCCGGGTTAGACCCACTGAACCATCTTAGCAGCTCTGCGAGTGCTTGCAGCAGGAGCGCTACCTCTTCTTTTGGGGAAGAAACATTGTTCTACAGGAGTCTACGGGGAGCTTCAGAGACAAAACTGGGTTGCCCTGCACCTGGCTGACACGGAAGGGCTAACTGGATTGTGCAATGCTGCTCCTCACACACACTGACAAAGTGTGGCCAAGGACAGATCTAGATCTAGTACGTGAATCTTCTCCCCACAGACACCCACCAGCACTGCCTCGAGGGTTCTTCTGGCCTCTGATATGATATTTTTCTCATCATGAAAATCAAGAATATTGTATTAGAAAAGAATGCATTGCTTTCAATAGAGACATGTAGAAAATGCTGTTTTAAAAATTTACTTTCCTCAATCCATTGTTCCCCTGTCACCTTTCCCAAGTAACTTTGCTGGTATTGAAGTCCTCTAAGGCCAACTTCCAATTTCTACCTTCAAGCTGTCAGGCTTTTTGCCTATCCTCAGCTGCAGATACCAGCTATTGGTCTTGTCACGCTTTTAATGCCTTAACGGCTTTGGTCAGGTTGCTGTAAAATCCAGCTATGTTAGCTGGAAAGAAGGATTCCACCACCGTCTGGGGAAGATAGCCACCAAGATCAGTCTGAAAGAAACTGAGGAGTTGAGTCCTGTCTGGCTCCCTGCGAAGACAATGCAAGTGATTTTTATAGCCAGTGGTTTAAAAGCAGTAAGAACTTTACAATGACTTTTATATGCGTTATCTGATGATAGATGTTTCCAAGTACTTTTTTTTTTTTAAAAAAAAACAAAACACACATATTAATTCCAAATTTCAATGAATGTGGCTATCTCTACAAGTCAAATTACAGTTAAACTGGGCCTTAATTAGGTACATGATTCTGTTTATGAATTATAGCAATGTAATAAACAACTGGATACTCATTTACCAAAAATTAAGACCATACTTGTACATTCTGCTAAATCTCTGCTTAAGAGGTCAGCGAGAATCCTACCATGATGGTGGTTCCTGTAACGTTAAAGACTTCCCTCTAGAAAATTGAGACCAATTCATTGCACAAAAAGAGAACAGAAAGGGCGCTCAGTCATTGTGATTACGAGTCAAAAGAAGACAGAAACATGTTACTGTCAAGAGGCCATATGCAGGTAAACACATCACACAATGGATAAGAATGGCATTAGAATACATATGAAGAACACGTTCGCGCTTCTTACCCTGGGAGAGGTATACAGAAACAGCCACAGGGATAATTAAAACCTCTCACGAAATTTGGTTGAGGAGGACACAGCGGGTGTTCCACGTTGGTGGCTATAAGAAAAAGCATTCAAGAAAAGTGTCATTTTCACAGAAGATAGGAGAATGTCCTTGGTACTCAAAGCACCAGCTGAGAAGCAAACTCACTACAGGAGAATACGTCTAAGAATGGCAGCATAACCTTTTCAATGTGGGGCTCTGCTATAGAAGCGGTCAGAAAAGAGCATGAAAGGGAACCACTCTGCCCATGGAAAGGAGAAATGGAAGTGTTGAATTTAGAAGCAGTTGTTACTGAGCTCTGAACTAAGCATCAGGACACTTTGAGGAAGTTTCCCTGAACCCATGTTGTGTGAGGGCATTGCTTTTCTTCAGAGGTCATTCGAGTTACTTCCAACAAATCCAGGCCACAGAGGTATATGCCACTTGACTGCTGAGAAGCTGCGCTCTAGCAAGTACACAAATTCCTGGCAAGGCATTCCTGAACGGAACGGGAAAATGGGACAGCTGAACAGTGGGGCAATGACTTGTAACAGGTAAGCAACAGGATGACAGTGAAAAAACAAAGAAACCTTCTACGCAGTGGCAGCCCCTTAAAAATCAGCATTATTTGGCTTCAGGTAAACAATTATTTCCACATAGAGGAGCAGTGTATCTATTCAATGGCTTCACCAAAATCTAGAGGCATCACAGAAAACATTAAAACAGAAAACGTTTAGCCTAAAGGGCTTTCCCTTTTAGACCCTTTTAGAGTTTCTGTAAATTCTTAAAAAAAACCGCAGCAAAAGCACACACACAAAACCCCACCAGAACTTACTAGCAAATGAAATCCTTATTCAATCCCAAAAGCATAGCAAGGGAAGAAACCACAGGCCAACAGTATCATCATTATCTGAACATTAACATGACTTACACGCTCTGTCTGAGGACAGCGATGTGAAGTGCTTTATCTCCTGATCAACGTAAGACTAACAACTACTAAACAGCATGTTAATTACTTTTTATTTTAAATTTGTTTCCAGTAGCTGCTGGTTCTCTCTTAACATAATGTGAACATGTTGACAACACAAGCATCTTACCAGCAGATAGCATCGTCCCATCTTCATATTGCTTTATTAGTACCACATCCACAAACTCTCTTGGTGAAATAATCCTCATGAAAGCTGAAGGGGTTGTAGTTCTGCACACAGAGACAGTCTGGAAATCACAAAACAGAGTTATGTCAGTTGATGCTTTCAAAAGTACAGGAGAAAAATCCCTGTGCTTTCTGGTACTCTTTCAGTTACGCTTTATAAGCTCTATCACGGAGCCAATTACACCCTTTGTTGAACAAAATGCAAATTGGCATAGTCAAAAATCACTATGGTGTGTTGATGAAGGACTGTTTAATAGAGAAAAACAGAGTGACAACACGTTGCTTCCAAGTTGGTGAAGGACAGATACCACAAGGGATGCTGAAAAGCAAATCTGGCACATCTATGCTCACAGGCCAATTAAAATGATTCTCCCTTCCAGGAAGCACCATATCCCATGGAATACAACTTGATGCTTAGATTTGTTACGTTGCAGAAATCTTAATACTATTATCTCCTATGGAGGCTCTGTAGTGACAGGGTTCTCAAAACAGAGGTTTCTATCACACTGGTAAGTGCTGGTAGGTCTGATAAACTCAGGTAGCAGGTTACAGCATTTCTAAAGCTGAAGTTTATAGTTCATACTGTATGTCTAAGGTCCTCCCAAGGAAAAAATCTTCCCAGAACTTCCACAAAAATGCCTGGGATTGGTTGTGTGTGTACCCCCGGCTGCCTCCAAGCACCTACATCTACTTCAGGTTTGGGGATATAAATCCAATGCCCTTTTAAGGTTCTGACATGCTTAAAAAAAAAAAAAGTTGGAAATTAGACTGTATAACTGCAGCACAAGACACTACTGCTCATACATAGCCCTTTCCATCGGGAACGCTCCAAGTGCAGCATCTCAGTTTAAAGAGAGACGGAAGCAAAGCACTGGGTGCCACGGTCAGTCAGACGGCCAAGGGCAGAGCTGCTGCGCTGAAAGATGGGCCCTGAATTACCGGCTGATGACACGCAGGCTTCACCGCGCAGCTAAGCCCCTGTGCTCTCCCTGCCTCCTCCTCTCTCAAAAATCGCTTGTTTAAAGCAGCCATATTTCACTTGATCTGCAGTAGTGCTGGAATCTTTAACGTTACAAATTTACATATTTTTAAGTAGGCAGCACTTAGCCAAGAACGCAGTAATAGTTCCTTTCAGAGAGGTAAGCCATTGTTAAGAGAATGCAAGCAATGAGAAAGAAGGAAAAAGGGAGGGGGGGAGAGGAAAAAGGGAGGGGGGGAGAG